>LPNX010777739.1:0-60120 GCA_001517045.1 Pseudotsuga menziesii | reverse complement strand
CATGTAAATGTACACAATTAATATCATACCACAACTAGCTATGGGACTGCAAACGTTAAAGAGATGGGGGCATGATTCCACAAGGGAAAGGGTGGGGAGTTAGTAAAACCCCCCTGAGCCAATAGGGTATGACCAGATGTCAATGGGGAAACCCACGAATCCTCAGCTACCTTTTTTTCCTTTGTTCTCAATCATCAATTTCTTCCAGAAGTTGGTTGAGGCAGCTAATGCCTTGGGCAGAGCAAGGCATGGCAGTTTGATGACTTGACTGATCAAGCCTGCAAGTCTACAGTGTACAGAACCCCTGCTCTTGCTTCCGCGAAAATCAAACTTTCATGGGAATGCGTGCCCATTCCTCATCCCTGAGTCACGCTGAGTGTTGGGGTAATTGGCGCTGTTGGGTGAGCTGGCTGGGAAGGCATTGTTTTATATTCGTGGTTGTTCATCATTCTACCCTTCTGTTGTTCCCAACGATTCGATCATTCTGGTCCGTTGTTCATGCGAGTTGTTGGTGGTTCGACCATCCTGAGTTGCGGACGTGTGGTTTCACAGTGTTTGTCGTTGTAACATTGTGGTATGAGACCCCATTTTCTCTGTGTTACAGAGTGGAGCCTGTGAGGATGAGTTTTCCCTGCGGATTGCTGTGTTGTGCATCCCTACCTTGGTTCGAAGACCAAGGAATGGAAGAGGCTAGAATGGGCTGATAAACCTAGTGAAGAGAGGAGCCTCACAGACAGATCAAGAGGGTTGGTAAATCCTTTTTGAACACCCTGAAGAGCACTGGAAGGGAAGGTATGGCATGAGGGACTGTGTAGCAGCGAAGGGAATACTTCTTTGTGTTGGGTGGTGCAGGTATTGAGGAGGCCAAGCCAAATCTGGTATAGGTGCCCATGGCTCTGTGGTTGAGCTCACTAGCTTAGCAATTCTACCTTTCCCATTGCCTTAGCAGCCTGATAAGCCCAACTGTTAGTTGGTTTGGTTGTGTCTTGTGATGTTTTGGCTTGTTGCCTAGTAGCTTGTGAAACCCAATGATATGTTGGCTTGGTTGGATAGTTTGTGAAACCTAGCAGTGTGTTGGCTTGACTGTGTGAGTATGTTTGGCCGTGTGTAAGCCTGTTGTTTCCCTAGTTCCTTGTGGAAATCATGACCAACTCGGGGGTGGCAGTGTGTTGAGAGATTAATGAACACGCTGGCCTACGGTTGGGTGGAACGTTGCAACAACATAGCTAGTTACGGAACACCTTAATCATCAAGATAAGTATTCTCTGTTATTCTTGTTTATGCATTGAAGTTGCTTATGAATGAATATGATGAATTGATAAGGAAGAATGCTTGCTATGGGTGAAGTAGGATTCATTGTTGCAAAGATATCGTTGTTATGCTTGTTTATGCCATATAAGTGTCTATGAATCACTATGTTCATGTTGGATGCTTGATGATGACTAAGTAGAGGTTTTACTTGTGTATATTTCCTTGCATTTTACCTCTGTTTGGCCTTGTATGTTCAATGCATTTTGCTTAAGTCCATGGAGGTTAGAAAAATCTGGTTAAAGAGTCAGTTTGCAGCTGATCTAAGTGTTTCTGCACCCCGAGATCCGCAGTGGAAGGCAAAATGTGGGAGGCGGGAGAAAGAAGTTTAATCTGAGCAGAATGTGGGATTTCCGACTTCCGGGATCTGCCTGCGAAAGGTGGAAAACCGGATAAAGGCTAAGGTAAAGAGTCGGTCTTCCGATCCCTGAGTTCCACACTGGAGGGTGGAAAGGCGGAATGCGGAATGCGGGAGCGAGGATAGAGGTTCCATCATGAGATAGATTTCCGACTTTCAAGTTCCGAAGGAGGAAGGGCGGAAGGCAGAACTGTGATCGAAGAACTCTGTCAAGTGTTATGCTTCCTAATTCCAAGTTTTGAGGGTGAAAGGCGGAAGAGTGGGTGAATGTTTTTCGTCGCATGTTACGTTTCCAATTCCCGATTTCCGAGGTTGGAAGGGCGGAAGCAGAAGTGCGGAAGGAATAGGTTCAGTGCGGAAGGAACAGGTTCAGTGCGGAAGAAGTTTTCTGCGCACAGAATGGATCTGTTAATGATGGAGCAACTATTACAGTGATGTACAGAGATTCTTAAGCCGAAGAATGAAGGTGGAATAGTAAGTTAACGTCTATGCCCGGTGTTGAAAGGAGAACAAGTGTCCTTGAGGCAAAATTTTTAATAATCCGCATTATGGGGTATGGGGACGTTACAGTTTGGTATCAATGCTGCGGGTTGCAGCGCTAGGCCTAAACGGGCTAGATTGAGTAGTTAAAAGAGGGAAGAGTACCCTCTGATACCAACTTTGTAATACACTAAAGTTTGGTATCAGAGCCGCGGGTTGCAGCATTGGGCCTGGATGGTCCAGGTGACACTAAGTAAATGGTTTTAATTATGAATTCACTATGCAACTAACAAATAATGTTGTTAACACATTTTGTAGAGTCATAGTACAGATTGAAGAAGTGAGTTTTTGGCTCAACCATGAGAACCTACGGCATGTATGATGATGCATAGAACCCCTATGAGCACGAGGAAGATGCTATGGGAGAAAACGTCCGAGTTGGAAATGCTGATACAGAGTCCAACAGAAGGAGATTTCAAGAAACCCCGCCGGATTTTGTTGCCAACATGAGAAGCCTAAGGGTGGAGATGCAAAGTTAGATGGAAGACAATGAAAGATTGGTTAAGGCTTAGGAAGAGCAAAATCATTTGAATGCAACCATGCTGCAGAGTTTGACAGACATCCAGAGGCGGATGAACTCAAAGCATCGAATAGTAAATCCGGAAGGAAGTAGGAGCGGTGCTAGAAGAAGAAAGATACCTTCTAGTGGGTCATCTGACTTTGAAGGATCCATTGGGGATTCAAGTTCTTCTTCTCGCAAGAATAAGAGAAACCGACGTTACCGGAATAGCTCACGCGATGAATTCAAGAAGGCTAAACCTCTGACTTTTGATGGTGAGGTAAAGAATGGTAAAAAAGCTGAAGCTTGGCTTCTTGAGATGATAAAATATTTCCAAGTCCAAGCCTACTATGGAAATATGAGGGCTAGGGTAGCCATCTTCAATTTGACTGGAAGAGTCTCCATATGGTGGGAGCACTTTAGGCAAGTGAAGAAGATTAGTGAAAGGAAGATTGTGTGGAAACAGTTCCAGAATTTTTTCAGGCAGAAGTACCTCTCTAATAGGTACTATGATTGTAAGATCAAATCCATGAGCTGAGATTGGGGCAGCAAACCATGGAAGAGTATGCCAATAAGTTCTTGGAACTATTGAGGTATGTCAGGTATATCAGGGATGTTAAAGTAAAAATCCAACGTTTTGTAAGTGGGTTGCCTCAGTCTTACAAAGACAGAATTGAATTTGATGAACCCAAAACTTTAGAAGAAGCTATAAGGAAAGCTAAGTGTTGTTACAATCAGAATAAGGGCAAACCTGATTACCATAAGACATGGAAGGATAAGAAGAACGAAAAGTCTGATCAGAGGAAGAAAGGTTTCAAACCCTCTAACTTTAGGAATCAGCAAAAGCATCCATCACAAGCTAGGAATCAACCAGCTAAGGTGATGGGGGAGAAGCCAAGAAATCCAAAAGAAAGCAGAGAACATCTCCAATGTTGGAGATGTGGAGGACCCCATCTGTGCAGGAATTGTCCACTTGAGAATGGGAATGTAAGGCCAGCTTACCACATTCAAGAGGCAGAAACTGTGGATAAAGTAGCAAGGACAGTCCCTAGGATTTATGCAGCATTGGAGGACCACCAGGCAGATCATCAGTTAACCGTGGTTGAGGTTGCAGGTAAGATTGCTTAGTCATTTGTTTATGTTTTGATTGACCCTGGATCTACTCACAATTATATTACTCCTAGAGTATCTGAGATTTGTGCTCTTAAGAAGTTAAAGCATAACAAGTCATTGTTAGAACTTAGTTCAACTAGCCACTGGAACCAAGAGAAAGGTTAGTGAAATGGTAAAGCAGTGCCCATTGGTCATGAATGGGCTAGTCACTTGTGTAGATCTGAATGTTTTACCACTTGGTTCCTATGATGTTCTCATTGGAATGGATTGGTTTGAAGCACAAAGAGTAAGGCTCGATTGTTACAACAAGAATTTTGAGTGCTTGGATGAAGAAGACAACCTATAGGTTGTGGAAGGCATTCCAAAGGTGATTTCTGTTAGGCAGATTTCAGCCATGCAGCTGAAGAAGTTCTGTAGGAAAGGTCGCAGAGTGTATGCATCCCATGTGTTAGAGGCAACAAAGAATGAAACCCCTAGGTTGGAGGACTTTCATGTTTTGCGGGAATTTAGGGATGTTTTTCCTGATGAGATTCCAGGGCTTCCTACAAAGAGGGACGTTGATTTTACAATTGAACTTGTGCCAGGAGTAGCACTAGTGTCTAAGACACCCTACAGGATGAGTACACCATAAATGCTAGAGCTGAAGATGCGGCTGTAAGAGTTGTTGGAAAATAAGTATATCAAACCAAGTGTGTCCCCTTGGGGAGCACCTGTGTTGTTTGTGAAGAAGAAAGATGGTACACTCAGATTGTGTATTGATTACAGACAGCTGAACAAATTCACTATAAAAAACAAATATCCTTTGCCTAGGATTGATGACCTCTTTGATCAAATGAGAAGAGCAAAGGTATTTTCCAAGATTGACTTAAAGTCTGGTTACCATCAGGTAAGGATCAAGGATGAAGACATTCATAAGACAACCTTCAGGACAAGGTATGGGCATTATGAGTTTGTAGTGGTACCATTTGATCTCACAAATGCACCAGCTACATTTATGTGCCTTATGAATAGTGTTCTCAGCAGGTATCTAGACAAGTTTGTTCTTGTCTTCCCTAATGACATTCTCATTTATTCTAAGAATGAGGAAGAGCATGAAGAACATCTGAGACTGACGTTGCAATTGCTCCGGGAGCATAAGCTATATGCAAAGCTAAGCAAATGTGACTTTTACAAAGATAGGATTCATTATTTGGGTCACGTCATCTCAGAGGGCGGCATATCTGTAGACCCTGAAAAGATTGAGGCCATTATGAATTGTCCAACCCCAAGACATGTGACAAATGTAAGATATTTTATGGGATTTGCAAGATACTACAGGAGATTCATTGAGGATTCTCTAAGGTTGCACACCCAGTCACTTCGTTGCAAAGGAAAGGAATAAAGTTTGAATGGACACCAAGATGTGAAGAAAGCTTCCAGCAGTTGAAGGATCTTCACATAAGAACACTAGTCTTGAAGATTGTGTTATCCACTAATTTTGCACTTAGTTGGATTAGCTAAGGAGCTGCCAGTTGACAAACATGATAAATGTTTGATTCCAGTGTATCAGATAATTCGCTTTTATGTCTAGCCTGTTTTGGCTAGTTAGTTTTTTGTTTGAATAATTATGACCATGGCCCTGCGAGGTTTTTAATAAAATGTGCTAGTAGGGTGTTTTGAGTGGTTCGGTCTCCTAAGACGTAGAATTTCAACTAAGGTATTCCAGGGAGTTTTTTTCCCTTGACAATTATGCTTTGCCTATAGCCGAGTATAATTGACGAGGTTTTCTCCCGCTTCCTCCAAAGTTGGAATGCCCGATTTTGAATTCTAGGCCTTGGGGGTTATTAGAGCCCAACTGCATATATATAAACCTACTAGACATTGTTAGAATAGACTATGGTCATGTCCTAAGTCAAAAATTTTACCGGACGCGTCAAAATTTTAATTTTTTAATTTTCCCCAAGTTTTTAATTAAAATTTTCCATAATTTAAATGGAAAAATTCAATTTGTAATAAGTTAGTCATCCGGAACCCGAATTCAGTGATTAAAGGCTCTAACCTGAAGTCAAAAACCATTCATGATCAGCCGGTCAGCTATCTCCAAGTTTCAAAAGTTCATTCAGCCTCATAATTAATAATTTCTCAAAAAAGTGATTTACGGAGAAATTATTAATTAAAATATTAAAAATGAATATTTTGGAGAAAATAAAAAACTCTCCAAAATAAACCAAATTGAATAAAATAAAAGGCTAAATGACATGGCACAGAGCATTTATGATGATTCCAATCAATATCGGTTAGTTTTAGATCAAGTATCGGAGTGTAGCAGTTGAACTATCAGTCAAAAATTTGCCCTCTTTGGTCAAATCCGTTTTTGGTTGAAGTGTGGGTTATCTATTGGTTGGGTGATCATTACGAGGGAGGATGAGCCACCTCACCCCCCCTCATTACTCCATCACAGTTACAACTCAGTTGCAGCTCAATTCAACTCCAAATCATCATGCCGAGCTCATTCAATTACTCTGATGTTACTCTTAGTTTGGTTTTAGGGTTTTAGCCTTCTCTCTTTGTATAAATAGAGGCTCTTTGAGCTCTATTAGGTGTGGATGATTGATGTAGAGAACCTCTGGTGAAATATTGTAATGCTTGTTGCTCTTATGCAACCTATTTTTTAATAAAGAAAGGCTTTGGAGGCTCATGCTGTGTAGATCTTGGATGCATATGTTCCGGTTAATGAGGTGATATTATTTCAATTTCTTTGCTTTTGCTAATTTCTGTGTATTAATACATGCTTTAGAGGGCTTATAAAAGCAAGTAAGAATAGGTATTTGTAGCTTTCAAGTTACCTATTTATTCCATTTACTTTCAAAAATCTTAAAGAGCATTGTTTTATTCAGCTATATTTCATGCTTGTGTGATTTCTTTAGTAAACAATACATAATTTAACCTCCGTTTTGGCAAGTGTATAAGTTTTTGTCTGCAGATCACTTCACCGTACCAAGTAGAAGGTTGAGCTAAGTTGCATCTCCTTTTCTTGGAGTCCAGCATACGTTTCTAGCAGCTGCATGCTATTTGGGATCCAAAGTGGTTTCAAGGATTTTAAGATCCAAGTGGGTTTATCTTCTTTATTCACCCTAAAATTAAAATTTTGCAATTTATCCACTTCATGTTTGCAAGTAAAATTCTGATTTATAAAGCTCATCATTTGCATCTTACTTGCTTTTATTTCTAGATCTAGGAAGAATCAAAATTTTTGCATTTTTACTTAGATCTAGTTAGTACGTGAAGTAGCATAAAGTTCCTATCTTTGCTCAAGTACTAAGTGTATTTTGTTAGTGTATTGTATTGTTTAATCCATCATTTTACAGGAAAATAGCTCGTTGGTTTTTCTCTTTTCATGACAGGTTAAATGGGAATGCTGGCAAAAAATCAAAGTTATAAGCTCCAAGAAACATTCTTTTTCCCCATTCTTCATCCCCATTCTCTAGGTTGCCTTGAAGACATTCTCAAGATCACAAAGGACTCCAAACTTCAAGCATTGTAAACAAATTAATAAAGAGCAAGTGGGATTACGGCTCCCACACCCCTCTTCTCCCATTTGGGGGAAGCTTGTATCGTCCATTTTTCATGCTTGCATATTTATTTAACAATTTGCTAAAGGTAGAATAGGATAGAATAGTTTAAATTTGTTAAAGTTTTGTTTCTTTTACTAAGGTTAGATAGTTTATTTCTGATTAAATTATCTTGCATAAAATAGAAAAGTAAAAAGTCTCTTTATTTATTTATTTTGCTAACATAAGGTTTTGTTTACTTACCCCCATGCTTTCCCGATTAGGGCCTAAAAAGCCTTAAAAGAGACTCTTGGGTAGTTTAACTTTCTTTTTTTTAATTAATTAATTAATTAAGTCGCTTGAACTTGTCATAATCCAAGTCAAGAGCACTCTCTATCGGAGAGCATAGTTAGACTTGCATATCCTTGCATTAGGCATTTAGATTGCCTAAATCTCTTGAACCTTTGTCATAAGACAAGGTCAAGAGTGCTCTCTGTCAGAGAGTCTTAATTAATCAACTTAATAAAATTTGTAACTCACTCCCCCATAATTAATTAACTTTGTTGTCTCCTTGCCGGAGTATGCTTTGACCGCCTTCAAAATCAGAGTACCCAGAAACAGCATTGGATTTTTAATCTTGCAAGAGAAACATAATAAAATTTAAACCCCATAACCAATGCAACGGCGTTGTAGAGAATTTCCTAAGTTCTTCTTAGTAGAGGCGTCAGAACTCCCCACTGTCTAAGTTTCTCAGTTAGCTGGTCAATCTTCGCGATACCAGCCTGGGATACTGGGCGGGCGGTCATGTCTTCAACAGATTAAACTTGGAACATTCTCCTGGCTATTGATAATCCTTCGCTGACACCATAAGCAAGATCACTTAAAATCCTTAAAATATACCAAGAGCACTTGCACAACGTTACATTCACTAACTTTATTTCAAGACTTGTTTATTTCTTAAGGCATTGCAGAGCGTTGACTCCATAAAGGCACTGATCTTTTAATCTATGCATAATTGTTATATCTGGATCACTTGTCTATGGTGTATTTAAATTTTTATCTGTGAATGCATCTATGTAAAGTCTTGAATTATTGTTTATCTTTTAATTCTCTTGATAGCAACGTGGATTGCTTTATCTTATGTGTCAAATTCATAATAAACAAACACATTTAATCACAATAACTCCTAAACAACACCCATCCGCATCCGCAACCTTTTAAAACACTTTAACAACATAAGAGCCATAGAAACTCTTTTGTAGGGACTACCCCCCTTGGCTTCTTTAGGAGTTAGCCTAAATGGAGGAGCTAGGAGTAGGTGACAGTACCTGGCTTTGTGCTTGCCCCCAATGTCACACCTCTCCCACTTTCTTAAGTGAGGAGACAGCTTTCGGAAGATTTCTGTTGCTGGTGTGCAATCAGCGGACAACAGATTGCAGACCCAGAAAAAGACTTTGTGGTGTGTACTGATGCATGTGGTCAAGGACTTGGAGGAGTTCTTATGCAAGACAACCACATGGTATGTTATGAGTCAAGAAAGTTGAAGGATTATGAGAAGAACTATACCACTCATGATTTAGAACTTGCAACCATTGTACATGCTCTCAGGATGTGGAGGCATTACTTAATGGGCAAAAAGTTTGAGTTGAGAACAAACCACTGTGGTCTGAAATATTTATTTTACCAGCCTACTCTAAATGCTAGGTAAGCTAGATGGCTGGAGTTTTTGTGTGAGTTTGATTTCTAGATCAAACACAAAAGGAAAAGAAAACAAAGTGGCTGATGCACTTATCAGAAAGGTGCATGAAATGCACTTGGTATCTCTTAGTATTTGCCAATCAGATTTGAGACAACAGATTGTTAATCATGCTGCTGAAGATGAATTGTATGTGTAGATAAAAGACAAATTGCAACGACAAAATCTTGAGAAGAGGTATGAGAGATATAAATTGGAAGAAGATGGACTTCTTCCTTATAAGAACAAAGTTTATATTTCAAATGTAGCAAATTTGAGGAGAATGGTTATGGATGAAATAGATCAGACTCCATATTCTAGTCATCGAAGATATCAAAAGACAATTGCTACAGCCAAAAAGCAGTATTGTTGGCCAGGAATGAAGAAGGACATTGCTGAGTACATTTCAAGTTGCATGAAATGTCAGCAGGTGAAGGTTGAGCATCAACACCTAGCAGTGTTGTTGCAACCTTTGGTAGTTCTAGAATGGAAATGGGAAGTTATTTCCATGGATTTTATTACAGGATTGCCAATGACTTGGAGAAAACATGATTCCATCATGGTTGTAGTGGACAAGTTGACAAAGGTAGCATATTTTATACCGGTCATGTCTACTTATAAGACTGATGCCATTGCAAAAATATTCATGAAGGAGATTTTCAGATTGCATGGATTTCCTAAGGCAATAGTCTCTGACAGAGATCCTAAGTTCACTTTCAATTTTTGGAAGGGTTTGTTTGCAGATTTGGGTACCAAGTTGAACTTCAACACTGCCTACCATCCTCAAACTGATGAACAGACAAAAAGAGTGAATCAAGTGTTGGAAGACATGCTTCGCATGTATGTGATGGAAAAACCAACCAAGTGGGAAGATTATTTACACTTGGTAGAATTTGCATATAATAATGGACAACAAGCATCCTAGGGATGAGTCCATATGAAGCCTTGTATGGAAGAAGGTGTAGCTCACCCGTGACCTGGGATAATCTTGTGAACAAAATTGTACTTGGTCCAGAATTGCTCAAGGAGATGGAGTAGGAGGTTACAGAGATCAGACATAATCTGAAAGCAGCCCAGGACAAACAGAAAAGCTATGCTAATAAGCATATAGTGCATAGAGAGTTCAGTGTTGGGGATCATGTTTACCTCAGAGTGAGGGCAAGGAAGAGTTCCCTGAAGCCTGGAAGTTGTGCCAATCTATCTCCTAAATACTATGGGTCGTTTGAAGTGCTTGAGAGGATAGGTCCTGTTGCATATAGACTTGCATTGCCTACTAGCACTAGGGCTCATAATGTTTTTCATGTTTCTTTGCTTAAGAAATATGTACATGATCCTAACCATGTGATTGATTGGGATGTGATTCAGGTGGAACCCGAGGGAGAGTTCCAAACTGAGCCATTGCGCATCCTCAACAGAAAGGTCACAATGCTCTAGAATCGAGTTGTTGGATAAGTAAAGGTGCAATGGGAGCACTACAACCCTGAAGAGGCTACATGGAAGCTGGAGGATGTCGTGCGATTGGCACATCCGTTTTTGTTCAATTTTGCGGAGCACTGAGGGCGGTGCCAGTGTAGCATTTTGTTTAAGATGGTAAAGCACTGAGGACAGTGTTGTTGTAAGGGGGAGGGGATAGTAATACCCTAGTTTTGACCCCATGGTATTTAATTGTGCATGATGTAAATATTGTATGAAAATCATGGCAAGGAGCTCAAGGCCTAGGGCCTGCCATTGATTGATATTTGTGGATAGGTGATCAAGGTTGATACCTATGGTTTTGGTGCTACAAGTAAACCCACGTGGGAATGCGTGCCCATTCCCTCATCCTTGAGTCGCATTGAGTGTTGGGGGTAATTGGCGTTGTTGGGTGAGCCGACTGGGAAGGTGGTGTTTTCTGTTCGTGGTTGTTCATCATTCTACCCTTCTATTGTTCTCGACGATTCGATCATTCTGATCTGTTGTTCATGCGTGTTGTTGGTGGTTCGACCATCCTGAGATGCAGACATGTGGTTTTGCAGTGTTTGTCAGTGTAACATTGTGGTATGAGACCCCATCTCCTCTGTGTTACAAAGTGGAGCCTCTAAGGCTGAGTTTTCCCTGTGGATTGTTGTGTTGTGCATCCCTGCCTTGATTCGAAGACCAATGAATGGAAGAGGCCAAAATGGGCTGATAAACCTAATGAAGAGAGGAGCCTCACAGACAAATCAAGAGTGTTGGTAAGTCCTTTCTGAAACTCTGAAGAGCACTGGAAGGGAAGGTATGGCCTGAGGGACTGTGTAGCAGCGAAGGGAATACTTCCTTGTGTTGGGTGGTGCAGGTATTGAGGAGGCCAAGCTAGGTCTGGTGTAGCTGCCCATGGCTCTGTGGTTGAGCTCACTAGCTTAGCAATTCTACCTTTCCCATTGCCTTAGCAGCCTGATAAGCCCAACTGTTAGTTGGTTTGGTTGTGTCTTGTGATGTTTTGGCTTGTTGCCTAGTAGCTTGTGAAACCCAATGGTATGTTGGCTTGGTGGGATAGTTTGTGAAACTCAGTAGTGTGTTGGATTGACTATGTGAGTATGTTGGTCGTGTGTAAGCCTGTTGTTTCCCTAGTTCTTTGTGGAAATCATGCCCAGCTCGGGGGTGGCAGTGTGTTGAGAGATTAATGAACACGCTGGCCTACGGTTGGGTGGAACGTTGCAACGACATAGCTAGTTACGGAACAACTCAATCATCAAGATAAGTATTCTCTGTTATTCTTGTTTATGTATTGAAGTTGCTTATGAATGAATATGATGAACTGATAAGGAAGAATGTTTGCTATGAATGAAGTAGGATTCATTGTTGCAAAAATATCGCTATTATGCTTGTTTATGCCATACAAGTGTCTATGAATCACTATGTTCATGTCGGGTGCTTGATGATGACTAAGTAGAGGTTTTACTTGTGTATTTCCTTGCATTTTACTTTTGTTTGGCCTTGTATGTTCATTGCATTTTGCTTAAGTCCATGGAGGTTAGAAAAGCCTGGTTAAAGAGTCAATTTGCAGCTGATCTAAGTGTTTCCGCACCCTGGGATCTGCAGCGGAAGGCAAAATGCAGGAGAAAGAAGTTTAATCAAAGCAGAATGTGGGATTTCCGACTTCCAGGATCCGCCTGCGGAAGGCGAAAGGCGGGAGGTGGAAAACCAGAGAAATACTAAGGTAAAGAGCTGGTCTTCCGATCCCCGAGTTCCGCACTGGAGGGCGGTAAGGTGGGAGCGAGAATAGAGGTTCTGTCATAAGATAGCTTTCCGACTTCCGTGTTCCGAAGGCGGAAGGGCGAAAGCGGAACTGTGATCGAAGGACTCAGTTAAGCGTTATGCTTCCGACTACCGAGTTTCGAGGGTGGAAGGCGGAAGAGTGGGTGAATGTTTTTCGTCGCACGTTACGTTTCTGATTCCTGATTTCCAAGGTCGGATTGGTGGAAGCGGAAGTGCGGAAGGAACAGGTTTAGTGCGGAAGAAGTTTTCTGCGCACAAAATGGATCTGTTAATGACGGAGCAACTATTACAGTGATGTACAGAGATTCTTAAGCTGGAGAATGAAGGTGGAAGGATGAGTTAACGTCCATGCCCGGTGTTGAAAGGAGAACAAGTGTCCTTGAGGCAAAAGTTTTAATAATCCGCATTATGGGGTATGGGGACTTTACAAATTACCTAATAGGCCTTATTCAATGTTTGTCCACATTACCTTAATTAATTAGTTCACATCAACTACTTAGAGGGCCTTTTTCCATGAGTATGGCCACATTGCATTAATTATTGAAACAATAAAAGTTTGTTTCTTACTGGAATACCCTGTGCATATAAGATAAATAATCCATGTATGGATGTAATAAAAATATATTTGATAAAAATATGAGATGATTTTACATTTCACAATGTTTTGGACTTTTATAAACCCCTTTGTACCTTTTCACGTAAAACCATGAGTCTTGACTTTTAATTAAGTATTAATTGTGTAATATTAATATTAATTGTTATATTATTATATATATATATATATATATATATATATATATATATAACATTGCCTTCCCCTTAGAGAAGCTTAGTCCTCAAAGATTAGAGAAGACAAGGCTTACATCTGATTTTTTTCTTGAACCATCATCTCTAGATCCTTTCTTTGAGTATTTGTGACACTTGATGAAATGAGACGATACGAGTTACAGATTCCAAAGAAGAAATGCCACATCGTCATTGATGTGGTCCACCCGAGATTTATCTTCATTGGAGCTATTTGATGGCTTTGTGGGGTGGTTCTTCTCGTTTGTTGCTTAGTATGTTGATTTGATGTTCTTGCTTATCTGACAACATAACTCTTCTGTGTATGTTCATTTTGACCCTGTCGTTGGTCAAAATGATGTTTATAATTAGGGTGTCGATAAGGTTTTTGTTGTTTGATTTTTCTGCTGGATTGACTTCCTTTTGAACTATGACGAAGACTGAATTTGTGTTTATTTCTTCTTCTTCAACTTGAATTTGTTTTCCGAAAGTATGGATGCTTCCTTTTGGATTTGTGCTACTTTGTTCTCCATTAGATTATTATTACTCTGAATCTTCTTGAACCTATCGTCTTGCAATTTTTTGTCCTCTTTTAACTTCTCAATTTGTTCCTCTAGTTCTTGATTAAGATTTCTTAGGCGCTGGTTTTCTTCTTCCTTTTCTAATATTCTTTCTTCAAGGTCTTCATTGGAAAGTTCTGTCTTCCGACTATGTTTCAGCTTCTTGATTTTCGTAAGTAATGTCTTGTTACGAATTCTTAGTCAAAATAGTTCTTCAGTATTGCATGCTAAATTGTCATTGATTTTCTTAATTTCCAGCTTGTACGTTTTCTCAATGTCGTCATACTTCTGTTGGAGTTTTTCTTGTTGTTGCTCATGTTGACATATCTCTAAATCTTGATCTTCTAGCTTCTTGTGGGCTTAAGCCAATTCAATATCTTTGTCCTTGATGAGCTTGTTTAAGTGCTTTATGTCTTCTTCGAAGTCGGCATCGCTTTTATACAATGACTTTTCATCATTCTTTGACTTTTTGATTTGGTCTTCTAATGGTGTAGAGAATTTTTTTTATCAAACAAACTTACTGAAGAAAAATATATTTCAATGGAATAATGAGGCAGAAAAATGTTTTGAAGCATCAAAAAACATTATGTCATCAACACTAGTATTAGCAACCCCATATTTCACAAAACCCTTTGTAGTTGAATGCGATGGTTCAGGATTCGGGATAGGAGCGATCTTGATGCAAGAAGCACATCCAATAGCATTTGAAAGCAGGATGCTCAATACGAGAGAAAGTTTGAAATCCACATATGATAAAGAAATGCTTGCCATTATACACGCTCTGATACCACTGAAACAGTAAAAGTCTGTTTCTTACTGGAATACCCAGTGCAGATAAGATAAATAATCCATGTATGGATGTAATAAAAATATATTTGATTAAGAATGTGATGATTTTACATTTCACAATGTTTTGGACTTTTATAACCCCTTTTGTACCTTTTCACGTAAAAACACGACTCTTGAATTTTAATTAATTATTAATTGTGTATTATTAACAATTAATATTAATAATATTAATATTAATTGTTGTATTATTATTATAATGTTATATATTTATATATTTTTTATATAACAGAGAACCTTAGAAATCTCTGTTCGGCAACATTCCTCATCAATCATCAAACATGCACCCGGTCATCTACCTCATCTTTCTCATTTGTACCTGTTCTTGCACACATGAGGGTAGGCAATACCCGAGCAATACCTATGGCATAAAAATAAACTGAAATAAAATGCTGGAAATAAACATCTAATCTAAGCACTGTTGGACAGTTGCAAATTTTATTGAACAGACATTTTTCAAAACGATAACTAAGGGCCAGATTCGATGGCCTACAAGACTCGAACTAAATAACAGAAGACTCAAAGATTCAGGACACACTCAACACTCAGGAAATGAAAAAGACTCAACCTACTGCTCAAGTGAGCTTATTCAACTTCCTACTTCAAGTGGATCTTTTCAGCTCAATCAATTGGTGGAAAATAATGTTTTAAAAGCCATCCATTAATTGGAAATTCTAATTCATCCCCATCTAAAGTTTCTAACCAAAACGATCCCTTTCCAGCAATCCTTCCTATTCGACAAGGATCCATCCAAAATTTATCCAATTTTCCATGGTTTCTAGGTCTCTCTTTATTCTTATCCCATAGAAGGAGTATGTCTCCAACTCCAAACTAAGCACTTCTGGTCTTCTGATCAAAGGTACCTTTAATTATTTCTTGTTCTATAACCATTTTACTGAATGCCTCTCTCTGTGTCTCATCAAGCTCGACCAGTTTATCAATCCTTAATTGCATTGCTTCTTGATTGGAGGAACATTGATGTAGCAGTTCATAATTGGTTAATTGATAGTCTTCAATGTTTCCCATATGCCAACTCAAAGGGGACTTTTCTTGTTATTCCTTTTACAATTGTCCTGTCTTCCCACAAAGCATACTTCAACTTGGTATCCCAACTCCTTTTGTTTCCCCAACCATCATTTTTAGCAATCTTATCAAGTTTTTGTTACTAGATTCAGCCAATCCATTGCCTTGAGGATAATAATTTGATGAATGGCATAAAGTGATACCATGATCAGCGCAAAGTTTAGATATTTCAATCTTGCTAAAGGCTTTGGCATTGTCTGTGGTGATGTTTAAAGGGAACCCATGCCTAGAAACGATGTACTCTTCTAGAAATTTTACAATTACTTCTGCAGTTGCCTTTTTAGTAGGGATAGCTTCAACCCATCTCGTGAAATAATCCGTACAAGTTAGGATATATTTATACCCATTGCTAGAATTTTGGTCAAATGGTCCCACAAAGTCCATTCCCCATTGTTGGAAAGGAGCTTCTATGATAACAGGGGATAAAGGCAATGCTGGTAATCTTGGCTTTCCAGAAAGGAACTGACATTCTTGACAAACTCTTACAAAAGCATGGACATCCTTGAACAAGGTGGGCCAGTAGTAACCTACTCTCATGATTTTTGATGCGGTAGTCCTTGGAGCATAATGGCCACCACACACTCCAATATGTAATTCTCTCATAATTTCTTGGGATTCGTCTGGGCTTACACACTTAAGAATGAATCCATCCAGATTTCTCCAACCCAATCCTTATTGTGTCAGAACATAGTTGGATGCTTTCAGTCTAAGGTGTATATGGAACACTATGCTGCATCTAGATGCCCTGTGCATTGCAGTAAATTGTAAATTTTTCGTTGACATTTTACCTCCATTATCTGTTCCCTCGAGTGGATATAACCTGTTTATCAAGCAACAACAGTATACTGGTTTCTTATGGAACAAGTTCTAAACTGCTAATTGTCTGGGCCTTGGAATCTCTTTTTTGGTTGACTTTCCCTGATCAAGTAATGTCCATTTTATTTATGCTTCTTATTTTTATAAATATAAATTTCAATAATTGTTTAGGTCCAAAAATGCTTTTCACTTACTGAAAATACATTTATATATTAGATTGCTCAGTTTACTGTTTAATGTGGCTTCAGGAGAATTATGTGGAAATTAATTAGGGCTATCAAATAATAAGTAATCTTAATAGTTTAAGTGTGGATTGAAAGGCCTCAAATTCCATGGCAAAAATATGACATAAATTCATTATAAATTTTACCCAGTGGTGAAATAGTGAGAAGTTTCACAGACGACCTGCACACTACAGGCATGGGATGAACATGGCATCATCACTTTAATTTTACACACTGATCTACTTTCAATGTTTGATAGCCTATATCAGGTCATTCTTAAATTGAATTAAATTAACATGTTTAGGCTTGAAGGCTATTTATGATATTATATGCAAGATATACTGACCGTTTCCTAAGAGCATCTTGGAAGTGCCTTCATGTTTGCAGGCTTTGCTGTCTTGTCCAGTAGGATCAATACGTACAGAGATTCCTCCATCTGATATTTTACAAGTGCACTTGACCATGCCTCTTCCAATTGATGAGAGGACTCTTCCAGTAAGAATTTGCTTTACTAATTTGAGGATTATATGCTTCATCGATTCTCTGCATGTGTTTTGTTTTTTAATCTTCTGTAATCTTCAATATTATCTTTTCATTTTCCACTCCATTCACACTGTACTATTAACGAGAAAATGAACATGGCTGGAAAAAACTTATTCATATTTTCTGAATTGTACTCAACTTTTTGGTGTTATTAATTTATTGATGCATATAGGGTGTCTACCACTGTGGTTATCATTCAAAAAAGTCCTGTGGAGCAACTTCATACTTGATCAAACATCCAAAGGGAAACATACTTGTAGATAGGTATTACTACTTTAACCTGAATCCTGAGGAGTCATAGCTGATGTTGGTTGACACTCACCTACTTTGATAATTTATGTTTTTCTTCTGTTGTTCCCAACATTGCACCATGTTGATATATTAGTCACCATGTATGGCACTTTTTTCTAAGGAAAAAACTTGAATTTTATCAAATCTCAAGCAGCGGTGAATTTAATCTCCCATGCAAATTTTTTCATAAGTTAAAAAAATAAATATTAAGATTTGTTTTTTTAACTTAAAATATAAAAACAAAACCATATATATGTATGCATGTATTTCTTGACATTTAATTCGACATATTTTTGGGTCAATACTCCAACTTGAATTAAAAAAACAATCTGTATAGCTTATTGATTGAATTATGAGGTTAAAATGGAATTCACTTAATTGTCTTTATCCAACTGGATGGTGAATTTTATTATATTTTTTTTTCGCATTGGTAAACTTTTTTTGAATTTTATTTTCCCAGAATTCAAACATGAACATGAACCAAGGGACTTAGATTGATATGCATGAACCTAATCAAGGATGGTGAATTTTATCATATATTTTTTTCGCATTGGTAAACTTTTTTTGAATTTTATTTTCTCAGAATTCAAACATGAACATGAACCAAGGGACTTAGATTGATATGCATGAACCTAATCATGTAAATGCATTCATATTAGCATTACAAAAACCTATGTTAAAAACAACTTTAAGGAACCATTGGGATTGATTAAATGGATTATTCTAGTAACTCGTACTATAAATTATAATCACTTTAAAAATGTCTTTAGCAATTTCAAGGAAATGATTTTAATTTTTGAGAGATATTAAAGTTTGTCAACAAAGTTGAAGATGTAATTGGCCAAGGAAGGGTCTAAGGAAATGGTGACTGCAATACTATGGCATTTTCCATCCCATTGAAGTGTTCTATATTATTTGATAATAGCTGGAGAGCACAAGATTATTAGAAGTTGATTCCTATTGGTTGCCATGTTAGTAGCACAATGACAAGCGTTGCCACATCAAAAAAACCCAAACATCAACATCTGACATGTCTTTATGTTGAAAGATTTTTTTAGAAAATTGGTCGAGTAGATTTACAAGCAATCTTGATGAAGACATACATGAACTGCAGTTAGTTAGGATAAGATTCTATACATGCAAACTTGTTAGAAGCACATGCACACTGGTCAGATAAAATTAGATAAGATCTAACTATAAAATGTTTTGTATTATATATATGTGTGTTAAATTGTTGTAAATATTAAGGTGAATAAACAATAATTACATGCAAGATGAAATTCATGTACAACCATATCATCACAGTCACTCACACCATCAAACTTCCATCATACAAATGCCTTGAAATAGGCATAAGGGTGCATTAATACAACACATAAACCATGGCTGTCCCTATACCGCACGTATAATACCATTGATTGGGCCATACACATATAACGAGGGTACAGTAAAACATGACATGGAGCAAGACATGCAATATGACATGTGGGAGGAGATTCAAAATGATTTGTATGAAGATGCATAGGATAAGGATGATTCCCAGGACACAAACATCAAAAGGTCCAATGAAAAATGGGCTGAAAGAATGCTTAGGTGCAAAGGTGAAGATCAATTTAACAATATGATGCTGATATGGATCACTCAGACTTCATAATCAATTTAGAAGAGCAATGGTGATATGGATCATCAAGGCACCAGACTTTCCAAGGGGAAGGCTTGAAGAATTGTATAAGAATGCACATTTGGCTGATAGATAGGGAGTGTGTTCAAGTGGGAAACATGTAAGATCATTGAAGAATAGAAGATGTAAGCATGAGAGTAACTAAACAACTTTAGGTGTTGGAAGTAGTGGATGGAGTATACTTCATGTAGAAACATTCTGGAGTAAGGAAATTGATGCAACTTCAGAAATTTCACCTCTTTCCTAGAGGATTTGTGGATCTTAACCCTATGAATTTTCAGTCTTAAGGCTGCGATGAAATATAAATAAAACAGTAGCAACAATGGATGGTATTTCACCTATTGAAAACCCCAATCAACAAGGTAATCCAAGAGAAAAAAATACCAAAGTGTGCCAACAAATTTCAGCCCTTGAGGGCAATCTTATCATGCATAAAACAGATCTGAAAATGACTTTATGGCAGCTGTAATCACAGCAGTAAATCTTTCCTATATTTTTCAAGATTAATGTTAAACCGCTTAACAATTTCATCCTTATGTCAAATCAGCAAGACATACTAGTGCTGGAAATTAACAAACCATGAAGAAATAGATGGCTGAATCAAATCTGCAATAGAGATCATTTTGGATGGCTAAAACCTTCTTATATATGTAGAAAGATGAAATTCATGCACATACCATAGCTCAACCCAAGGCTAGTACAATCCTATAGCACTCGAAAATCCTAGCTAGAGAAACCAAGATAACTTTAGCTCCACCAAAGATACTTCAAAATCTAGTATCAACTATTCAACACTAACAAGCCTCCTTGGAAAAACATCTCCACTTCTTCTTTAGTTCAATAAGTACAACCTAGGGTTTAATCACAAAAATATAGCCTCATTGTCTCCAAAGGATGAAACCTTGGCCCTTGTATTCACAATTCTCCATAACCTCCAAGAAACGCTAGTACCTCCAAGACGAGGGAAAGTACAAAGATGAAGATCTAAGACAGAGAGACTAGTGCACTCCTCTAGTGACATCTCTTAACACAAGGGTGTTCAAGATTGAGAATAATGAAAGGCTCATTCCTTCTCTCTATATACATATGAGAGGTAAGGGAGGTCAACAAAACATGTGGGCCTAAAACCACACAAGCAATGAGCAAAGTCATAGGTAGGCTCACACATGTGAAGTGCTACACTCCAAGGGTATGCATGCCAAGCTCCAAGGTGACGTCATACACAAGCAAGGGTCCAATGCAAGGAGAAAACATGTTAAAATCCATAAAGGAAAAATAATATATAATAAATGAATATGAGATAGAAGATATATGAAACAATGCCATGTGATGGTGTGTTTATAGCATTGACTAGTCACAAAGGTTGATTGGTCATGTCTTTTAGTTAGGATGTGCCACTTCATTTATTATTATTTTATATATTTATGTTAGTTACAAGGAAACTCCATGATATGTGTCCAACACTCCTCTTCCAAGCCTCTAACGACTCCAATACTCCTCCTAAGTCATGTGCTCTGTTACCCCCCATTTTGCATGGGTGTCCACTTGTGATGTTCATCACAATTTTAGTGGGGTGACATGTTGATGATGGATCTTGCTGCATGATTGTGCCATGATGCATACTTGTGATGTGTTATGCATGGATTCCCTTGGATTTTGTCACTTGGATGGTGGCATGGATGTTAGGGTGGCCTTTGGAGGCCTACCATGTGGAGTGCTCTAGCCTTTGATCTTATGGATGTCTTCATCTCTCTATTGGGTATCATTTTCAGTTGATATCTCTCCTAGTTTCTTCATTCCTTGGCACGTATGAGGGCCATGCATGGATTTTTGTCTTTAACACTCCTAAGTAAAGACAAGTCAAACCTTGTTCTCTCGAAAGGAGTCTACCAAATTCTGTGTTCTTGCAGTAAATCCTATATAGATCAAACCGGTAGAACCATCCAAGCACGACTAAAAAAACACATTGCAGATACTAATCACACCCGCGTAAACAAATCCGCCATAGTTGAACACTCCTTCAACTCCAAACATCTCATATATTTTGACCAAACCAAAATTTTGGCTTCCATTTCTCATTACACCCCCCACCTTATACGGGAAGCCCTAGAAATAGAAAAGAATCCCCTTAATTTCAATTGTGAAGATGGTTATAAACTGAGTCAATCTTGGAAACCGTTAATCCATTGGTTAACCCAATAAATTTTTTTGATCTCCTCCTCCTACCTTTAATTCCTCTCCTTTTGTTTTATTCCCCTTATTTATAAAATTTTTGTAACAATAAATTACCTTTATTTCAAATATTTTCATCAACCGTAATCCTCCACATCTATATAATTATTAATTAAAATCTAGTTAAATACTCTTAACCCATCGTACCTTTTTAATTTTAATTTATTTATATATATTCAACTCTATTTAATATTACTTTTATTTCATTTTGTTTTATTTTATTTACTTTATTTTCCTATTTTCTTCCTCCAATCCCCCATTAATCTCCACCTTTTTCCTCACATTTTAATTTTATCTTCCTCTCCCCTCCTCTTTTAATTATTTAATTATTTTTTTTATATTTCAAAAACTTAAAGGAATTATTCCCTTTATTCCTTATTTTACACACTTTTATTAAATTATTTAACTTTTCATTCATTTTGCATAGCATTAAGGGTTTCATTTACCACTCATTTTTAACTGCTTAACTCTTTTCAAATTTATCTATACATTAACTCTCTATTATTTCCTACGCATCAAAGCTTCTCTTCCCCTACCCTAATAATGAGTGGAGTGTCCACCCAAAACGTCAAGTTTAGTAAATTAGTACACAATGTAATCTAGAAGCAAACATCACAACGTTTTTAGAATGTTACTTAGATGGAATTGATCAGATAATTACAACATGCATGAATAAATGAACATAATATATTAATATGGAAAAGACAAAAAAAAACTTTAAAAGATATAAGGTTAATTTAAGAGCACGGAAATGTGGTTTAATCTAAGTTAGGAATTAGTAATTGGAGTTACCATGCGATGTTAGATGCAAAAATTGATAGATGCAAAAGTACTATATTGAAGAGTTTAATAACTCCTACAATCATTTATATAGGGGCTAATATATCATGGAGGGCCAAAATGCTTATTGCTCAACTAAGAACCAATTTCCACCAACTGCATTGTGAAACTGGACGCTGGAAAAGACCAAAGGACCAAAGGAAGCTTGGGAAGAAAGGGTGTGTACGTTTTGCACATCCGGAAAAGTGGAAACAGAAAAGCATTTCATTTTAGAGTGTGAGGCCTTCAAGGACAGCAGAGACAGTTATGTGAATATCTTGACAACTAGTTATTGGGTTGATTTATTCAATGAAGGGAACCGTGGTGAAATTGGGGGAGCTCATCATCAAGCTGAACAGGAAAAGGATGGAAATACAAAATCAGCGAGCAAGGCAATCTGTCCCATAGGCTATTTTTAGCCTCCCAGACGTTAAAATAATTTCTTCTTCAAGGGAGGGCGATGTGACACCACCAGCCTATCAGACTAGTTACAATCTCAAATCGGAGCTTCTGAGAAGCACTTACTGTTGGACCTTATGGGAAACAATCAAGCTTACAAGATTATGGAAGAAACAGAGTGAAAAATGCAAACAATATTACATTTTTACCCACTTGAGCTGACCAAACCAAGGGGGAAATCGAGGCTGCGTGTTCGCTGTCCAAAATCTGCAAATTAAGTTAATGGGAAGTGAGCAAAAGTTAGTGGTGAATGCACTCCGATGCCATTTTCCTCAGAACCTGCAACAACATTGCTGTTGCCATCCTGAGCATGAGCCATGATGGGTGGCTGGAAGAACAGGCTAGTGAATACTGACTATAACTAAAAGCATCTGAAATAACAACTACCATTTATGGAAAGCAATCAAGAAAACAACCCACAAGCTCCTCCAAGTTCGAGTTCGTTTTGTCTCTGTAATTGCCTTTAAATTCTCGTAAATGTTATTGACAAATATATGGATAAATTTTGGTCTTAACATGCTATGCAATAATTTATTTTTCAATCGTAGGATCAAAATGTGCTCAATATATTGCCAAAAGTTATTCTAAATCTGTTTATTTATAATTGATACAGAGTGAGTGAATTGGATGCAAGGAGTGCTTTGGAAATGTAGATACCATTTATATGAAATACTGTTGAGAACCATAAGTAGATTTTGGTTAAACTTCATGCAATATTGTGTTATTTTGCATAGACTGATTTGTGTTTTGACGCTCTTCGGCTTTGAGCTTCAGTTGATTATTTAATACTTTTGCAGCCCGAGCTTTAAAGAAAAATTTGCAAGACAAATAGATGAGCTTGGCGGGGCTCGCTATATGTTCCTTTCCCACAGGCAAGTTGCTTAATACGTTTATTATCTATTCCTTGATTCTCTTTTGCTTTTCAGATGCTTAGATATAAAACTTGGAACATGGACCTTTTGATATATTTCAACTCAATTTAATCTACAGAGATGATGTTGCTGACCATGATAAATGGGCTAGGCGTTTATCTTGTGACCGCATATTGCATATTAACGAGGTAAAATGGGTAGAAACTTTCCCGTTTAAGGAGTTTTATGTGAATAGAATCTGTATGTGTTTTCACTGATTATTACATGATATGAATCTAATATACCTAAAGCACAATACCTAGGGGATGTCTCTAAAACTCATTAAGCTAATAGTCATAGGATATTCTTTATACTCGCTCTTCAGCTATCATTTGGAAGAAAATACCCCCCTTATCTGTTTTGAGGTTTTGCTTTAAACAATCTTTTGTGCATTTCTTCACAGGAAGGGTTAGTCACATCTGTGTACTGATCCCTGTCTCATTTCTGGATATAAAACAGAATCTTAGGTAATGACATGTACTACACTAGCCTCTCAACCCTGAGGGAAACATGCAAACAATGAAAAGGAAATAAAGCCAAAATTTAGGCAACCGGTACGTGGATTAGTATGGAAGTCTTACTTCATTGTGAACAATATGCAGAGATCACCTCTATAGAGTATATTATTTTAAAAAAAAACTCCCACATATTTACTGTGTTTTCTAGTGTTAATATTAATATTACTCAATATATCCCTGGGGCCTGAATTCAAATTCTCTTCCATACAGTTGTCATACAAAAATATGCTGAGGATTAATGATTATATAAGCGGATGCAATCTTCATGATATGTCCATTAGAGAAATTTGATGCCATCAATAAATGGTCAGCGAATTGGAATCTCTTACAAAGTTACAATGGGTGCCGAAGCTGAAATGAGGGGAAGTTCACATGTCTCAACTTCATCCAATTAGTGTATTATTGCCTGAGGTATCCTTTTGTGAGTATGAATGACATTTAAGATGCATTGTTTTGTCCAAAAGAAAAGATAAAAAAAGCCCAAGTTATCATACGAATCATGATCTGGAATAGAATTCCTTCAGTTGTAAGCTTATTTCTTAAGCATAAGGATAGAAGCACATACCATAGCAAGTCTTGACACTTGATTTGGATATAGATTAAATGCTTTACGTGCCTCAAGTGCATCAAAATCCCATGGTCATACTACAAGAAAATTGTCATAACATTTCAAATTAATTAAAAGAAAAACAAGAACAAAATCATAATAGATGGAACAGATCCAGTCTCAAACATTATCTTGCTTGTGTACTGGAGGAGCATTGAGTAAGACTTATTGGATTAATGATTGAGTGTGTGGAAAATTTATGTTCTCGGTTTTCTATGTTGCTTTTCTATTAGTGTTTGAACTTTACAGGCTTTAAGAATATTTATTCCAATGAGCTTGCATAGAATTGTGAACCATAGTTGAAAAAATCGCCAAGTTTGACTCTTACTCTGAGCCAAACTCAGCTTGCTGCCAATCCTGATCCGTTATTATAAAGATCCGGGGCTAGCTTGCTATTTGGTGAATCAAACTTGCCGGTACTGAGGCAAGCTCATGAGTATTCGCGGGTCAAACTCTGTGGCACGAGTTTTTCATGGCTTGGCAAGTTTGACTTGCGGACGCAACTAGAAAACTCACCCAACAAAGATATACCAAACAGCAGAAAACAACACTCATTTTTAAATTATTCAATTTTCCGAGTGTTTGCTGAGTCCGAATTGAACTCCTACACTCTGGCCTCGCCAAGCCAAGTTTGTCAACATTGATTATGATTACCCATCTGTCTTGATTTGATCAACCAAGTTAAGTAGAAATTTCTTATTGTTTTGTTGTTTCAACTGTTGGTACTTTGATAGACATTCTGCATTCTCCATTGGCCTCTCTTGTTGTAGGAGCAAAAAACTAGAGAAAGACAATATTCATTATTCACTGGTGGGAATAATGTGAATATCTTTTTATATTAATCGAAAGTATTTTATCCAGTTGTCACCTGACTTTCTTCCCTTGTGTATTAGGTACAATCTCATACTGCAGATGTAGAAATGAAGCTTGAAGGCCAAGGGCCATGGAGTATTTATCCTGATATTGATCTTATTTTTACACCGGGGCATACTGAGGTAAGTGCTTGAAATATATATAGATAGATTTTCCATGATTTTAAATATGGGTGTAGCTTGCATATAATTGCAAATGCAACATATATGTTGTATTCTTTCAAATAGATTTTAGCAAAATAGATCTGAAAATCAAACGTCTTAATGGATATAATGTATATCAGAAATTTATGCCCATGGGATATCATGTATATGTAAACTTTTTCAGGGATCTGTCTCTCTCTTTTATAAGCCACTCAAGGCCCTATTCACAGGGGATCATCTTGCAGCATCACATAATGGTGAATTGAACTATTTTGAGAAGTATAACTGGTATTCAGGTAGAATACATATATTCTTACTTCTTCTAGTTCCTTTTGCGCTAGTAACTTGTCAGCTTACTTATTTTGCAAAACAACTACCCAGTCGACCCTCTATGTGAATAGCTGTGAGATAAATGAAATTTACATGATGGCAATGTGTTAAAACTCAATACAACTTACTTATGCAGTGGAAAAACAACTGGAGAACATCCGTGCTTTTCTGCCAATGGACTTTCTCTGGATTTTGCCAGGTTTGAATTTTTTCATACAGTTCATATGAAGTCCTACCAGAGTTGCCACTAATATCTTTGTGGTTCAAAGCAATATTTATTTGTTCTTGGTAGTAAAATTTATACAATGCATCGAATATATTTGTTGCAGGTCATGGTAGGAGGATCAAATTTGAGAACATTGATGAAAAAAATGCAGCAATTGAGAAACTGCTTTCAGGGGTTGGTGTTTTACAATTAGTTTAATATTGGCATTGAAAAGGATCAACAAAATTATTCCTATGGAACACGATCATAATGACAAGAAAAAGTCTACCTAAGCATTTGATTTACTTATGTGAAATACGTATACAGAGAAAGAGAATATGGGTGCACCGTTGATGTGTATATATTGTTTGACGTGATAAAGTGTTCTATATATGTGGCTGTATTGAGCTTACTAAATTTGTGTAATCACATTCATGAGGCTGTATAGAACTTGCTAAATTTGTGTATTCATATCCATGAGATTGTATCCTATGATGTCCATTGTTGAGAATGTATCCCTCTATAGAGGGTATTGAAAGTAAAGAATATGTACATCAGTCCATTTAAAAGGTGCTGCAGCCATCAACATTCTTGGAGATGCCAACATCTGTCAGGTGAATTAAAAGTAAATGTCTCATAGGACAAGTGGGTAGTTGTGTTTTATCATTAACGGCCCTACCACTGACGTATGTATCGGCCCTAGTATTTTCTGATTGATTACTAAGTTTCTAGCTTCATTCTTGCGTGGGATGGGATATATCCTTTTAAAGTTTTTGGTGCAAACAAGTTGTTCCACTGTTCATTGTCTAGGTTCCTCCTAAGGTCTATTTTGATCATTAAGAACAGGGCTACTCCCAGGGAACCTAAGTTTGAAAGGACTTGGTTGTTAACTTCCACTTGGTTCATGGAATTCCTATTCAATACCTTTGAGACGGTTAGGAGGACAGATATCTGCTAGAATGATCAGAGAATTCATTTCTTGTGTCACGGGAGTTGTTCCCTTTGTTTTGAGGTGCTCTAATGTTGGCTCTATCAAATCCTCAAACTTGTAGTCTGCAATGCACGTAATTCTTTCAAGACTTTGAAGCCTTGTTTCAATGTAGCATCAAAGAAGAACCTACGTACTGCTGGTGCAGAGGCAATTTGTGTGATTTTGATGGCTGTTTCAGGATTTATAATTATTCTAAATAGCTTTCTCCATTGAAAATTAAGAGTGAAGCATTGATAATTATTTTATGACCCTTTTATTTTACTAAAATCCTGGGAGCTCTTAAAACTATTGACAGACCTGACATAAAAGGGCTTAATATAAACTTTTGCATATGCTTATCTATATACTTTCGTAATCAAAAGACTTCAACTTCATATTTCATTTGTTTGTAGCAACCTTGGGAACTTGCAACATCATACACCCTTCCTTGGAATATTGGAGTTACTGTCTTTAGGACTTGAAATTACTATCTCCGATTCTATACAAGAATTTGTGATATGAGAATTTCATGAACAGAAATTTGAAACCTTCTATAAAGAAATACATAGTTCCTTTTCTCAACCTCTCAGGTTAAATGTTCTCCGACAGTCACATTGTTTATGTATTGCTACCAACCTTGCAAGAGAGGCTGGAAAGTAGAGTGCTTCTCGTAATACATGTCTTTTAATTTTTTGTGATTCTTTGCCCTTACAAATTTGTGTTTCATGTGATACCATCTTTTCTTTTCCCAGTTTGATCATTTATTTATAACTCTACAGAAAACCAAAATATAGTTTCAAATAAGCTAAAGAAAACTACTCCTAATAAGTTATAGGAAGACACAATCTTCCCTATCTGCTAACCCGTTTTGGCGTTTAGAGGGTACAAGTCTAGCTACTTTTCATCAAAGCACAAAACAGTTGTCAACAAAGACTGAAGCTCTAGTTAGATTGAACAAATGAGAAGAAAGACATAGATCAGTTGATAGCCTACAGTGACTTAGAAAAGTACATATACCTAAAAGCTAAAACATGAGTTGATTGAAGCATGCCAACTATCACCTTAATCTTTTTCAGAACCAATCCTCATTCTTTCTTTTGAGATGATGTGTTCGAGTAACTTACCAAATGGAGAAAACCTAAGTCACCAGGTTCGAGAACTTGAAAATCAACCCCAAAGAAATTGGCAATAAAAAATTTGGCAATAAAATTCGG
Source organism: Pseudotsuga menziesii (assembly GCA_001517045.1). NCBI lineage: Eukaryota > Viridiplantae > Streptophyta > Pinopsida > Pinales > Pinaceae > Pseudotsuga > Pseudotsuga menziesii. Next base: position 31,692 of record LPNX010777739.1, on the reverse strand, counting down.
CATTAAGTTGGATAGACTATAAAATTTGGAAATTTAAAATATCTATGAAATTTTTTAATAAATGTTATAATAATATATAAGTTTTTCAAATAAACTAACTTACTATTAATTAGATTTTTTATGCTTCTCCTATAATAATATATAAGTTTTTCATATAAACTAATTTATCATGATTTTATTTTTATTTTTTTAATGTATGTTTTTTATGAAAAGGCAAGGTTATGTTTTCCAAATTTCTTGTTCTTCGCCCTTATACAACAAGCTCTTCGATTTTATGAGATATTGATATGTTCATTAATCAGTGAACTCTGAACGAGGCCCACTTGTGGCTGCTCTGTGGCCGGTGGGTTGTGGCGCTTGCCTGCTAATGCCCACTAACAATATAGAGTGCCTCACACTCACATGACGTAGGCCCCTGCAGTCTGCAGCCTTGGCCCTCGTGACGACGACCTCACATGCACGATTCACGGCAGGGTTTACCCGCGGGCCGTCCAAATCCAAGACAAGTGCATAAAAAACCCAATCATCCTAATTGACTTCTTGTAATTTATGAATGAAGTTCTTGAAGATGTTTGAACCAAGGTAGCTAAAAATTGCAAAGCCATAGGTGACACCAAATTAGATGACTAGGATGACAAAAAATAGCCTCATTCAAGCATGAAGTATATAACTTGAGCCTAGGCTAGCCTAAATTTGGATGGATCCGCCCTATAGAAAAGTGGCAGAACCCATCCTCAACCCTCACCATGAGGTTTGAACTAGTGACCTGACGAGTCTAAACCCCACACGAGCCAACTGGCCTACATTTCATGGCTAACTAGATGATAGTGGTTGAAACTGTCTATGAAAGATGATCAGTCATGTACTTGCACATACATCAAGAAAACCTCTATATAAAGGCCTAAGGCAAGGAGGAGTTCATAAATGGACAAATTTAACTTTTTTTGTTTAGCCTATTTTTTTTAGTGCGGCCAATTTCTGTCTTAATTATCTCACTTTTTTAAATTTCCATCATATGAGTTGTCTTAAAATGGCTTAAAATCCCCAACATTAAGGTTTCCATCAATCTAGTGGAACTATAACTTCTAGAGAAATTCCTACTAGATTTGGCAAAAAAATTTGCGAAGAAAATCGAGTTTGTCACTTATTTACTTGCTCCTAAGGTAGTGGGAAATAGATCTCTTAAGTGACCATGTTTGGTGTGCAAAGATATACCAACAGTCTGAGTTGCACATTTATGCACCATGCAAGAACTATGGGGATTTCCCACTCACTTTCTTGGATTGGAAGAATGTAACCTGCATAAAGTAGTTTATGAATTTCATCCTTCATAGGTTTGACGACCAATTGCAGCTATGTTCAAGGATGCATTTGAGATTCTTTTAACTCCATGGGAAAACATTAGCATGCTCGATGTTGTCACCTAATATGCACCTCAGGTAGCATGGAAAAAATATTCAAGCCACTGGGGGTGACCTTGAGGGAAAGTCGTGAGTCAAGTACTATCACTTAACACTTGACTCCTCCATCTAGGTCATCTCCTAACGAAGACAAGGGGGTGGTTCCTAATAAAAAAAGATAAGGTTGATTACACTAATGGAAAAAAGTAAATATAGGAGTTTGAACTGTTGAAACAAGGGTAGCAAATATGAATGAAACTAGCACCATATGAACAATCAAGCATTCACAACATATTACATTCACTTAAGCAGATAATCGTAAAAGTAGACCAATGCTGAGAAAGTAAATAGATGCTGTTGGAAAAGGAAATGTTTTGCAATGCTCTTGGTCAGTTTTAATTTATTATGGATGAGTTGATTAGAGTGGGTTTATTCTTGATTTGGCCCACTAAGAATTTATCCTCTTAAAATGAGTGCATAGCAACAGTACCATGTGTCTAATAGGGAGAGTTGTAATCTACTTAAGGCATCCCTCTGACTTCGTGGTATGTTCAATGCAACATCTCACTTCTTAAAGATAAACTTCGAATGGATTTTCCTATTAAACTAATGCTAAGTATCTCGTTTCTTATTGTTGACCACTGACTCAGGCAAGGCCACAATGGTTACAAGACCATATTGGGGGATAAACAGTCAAGGTTCAATTACTTTTTTAAGCAAAAAAAAAGGATACAACTAAATGACTCTAATCTAAGAAAGAAAATACAATAAGGTTAGTAACTAAAAGCAAAAAGCAATAGAAAGTAAAACAAGCACGCCACAAAAACGATGCAGATCCCCCCAAGGGGGATGGAGACTAGGCACTGGATAGCCCGCTGATTTTATTATGGTTTTACAATTTTTGGGTGGATGCTTTTGGTCCTTTTATAGATTAGGATCCAAAAGGCTTACAAGTTTCGAAGTTTTGATTCCAAGAAAGGTAGGGTACTCCTGGGGTCTTGGATGGCCTAAATCTTCGATTTCTTGGTAGCACTTCCTCGTACTTGTTCATAAAAAAAAAAAAAAACAGCCACCAACTTTGCACCAAATGTGTTAGATAAGTTGTTAAAAGCATAAAAATTTAAGATCCTACTTAAGTACTTTGAAAAATATAAATCTTAATAAGCAGAAGTACTTCGCTCGGATGTTAAATCTAATACAATGAAACTTTAAGCACCTACATATAGTCTTTAAAAGAATGTATACTCTCACGAGTTAGCTTTTGATAGTTCTTTGAAAGAAACTAGCTAACTTAAGCATGCAAAATTAACCAGATAAAAAATTAATTTAAAAGAGAAGAAAGGATATAAAAAATAGATTAATATTGGGAACATCAAATCTATGGAGTCTGTGGGTGGGAAGCGGAGGGGCTGTGTCCTTCTGAAAACACTTAAAGAGATGGGAGAGTCAAACTAGATCAACCGACTCCTTTATGCAAGTTCACCTGCACAGCTAAAATACTTGCAACAAGAGTGTCAAATCTGATGCTTCTTATAGTAGAGATAAGAACACGATAAGTATAGCATGCATATAAAAAATAAAACATCCAAATCTATGCATAAGTAAGAATTAATTGAAATTGAACCCAAATCATTTATACTACCATCTTCCTAAAACTCTGTGGGCAGAAGGGTTTGCCATCTTTGTGAGTCCTTGAGTGTTAATGATGAAATCACTTTCTCTTAGAATGCCCTACTTATACCCACATTAGATTTGAGTTTCATATTATTTGCTGTGTAATACAAACATTTCTAACCTCCTAACTTGCCAAAATTATAGTAAGCTCTAAAATCTTCTTGCAAGCTTTTTAAACATATGAACAAAAATTTAAAACAAACCAAGTAATCTCCTCCACTTCAATTTAATATATATATAATAAACCAAATATAAAAACAATTCAAACTTTAACACCATTTTATTTGAAAAATAATCCTTTTAACTTAGTTTTCAACTCAAGATTCACTTAATAAAATGACTATTTAAAAAATAAAATAAAATAATATTCCACACATAATTGGTTTTGAAGTTACCACTTCGACTTAGACTTGACTTGGTTAGGTTTTAAAATTACAAGACTTTGACTTAAGGACTGACTTAGTAATATAATGATTTATGTAAGACTTGGCTATAGGGAAATTATCCACAAGGAATTGGTTTTAAAGTTACGAGACCTTGACTTAGGGTTGACTTCGTTGAATGAAGATAGCTTGGGAAAATTATCCCTCAAAGAATTGGTCTTAAAGTTACAAGACTTGGACTTATGATGGGATTATTAAAATTATTCAATAAGAGAGTGATTTAATATAAATTAGATTTAGTATATATTGAATATAAATTGGTTGACATCGATGGATTTGAGATTTACTTAGTAAAAAGTAAGTGTGGAGTTTTACAAAGATGGAGTATATACATGGAATGTAAATTGATTAAAATTATTTAAAAAATATATATATATATATATATATATATATATATATATATATAAATAATGAAATTTGTTAAAAAGTAAGAGTAGAGTTTTACAAAGATGGAGTATATATATGGAATCTAAATTGATTAAAATTATTTAAAATAAAAAATTATAATATAATGAAATTTGTTATCTTGATGTTCATGGGTTAATTTGTTGTGAATTTATATTAAGTTTTTTATATTTATGATTTGGTTAATTTTGTTGAAGTTGAGAAAATTTATTTAAAAGTTTTTAAACATGTTAAAGATAGACTGTTTGGTAAGTTTAAGTTTTTAAACATGTTAAAGATTGATTATGTTTAGTAAGTTTTTGTTTGTAATAAAATAAATGACATAATTTAAATATTTTGCAGATTGGTATTTTTTTTATTCTTCAAATAGAAATTATTTTTATTTAAAAAAAAATTGTATTTTTGGTTTGAAACCTAGCAAGAAGTACAAAGTATTAAATTATTACAAATACATGTTGTCCACTTCATATGACAATCTTTTATGGTTGATAAGTATTTGGTTGGGGTCACTCAAGCCTCAACATTCCCCGAGAAAACTTTCATTGGAAACCTTTTATGCCATGCTTATCTTTCTTGTTTTCTTCAAGGTTATCAAAAACACCAAAGGAGTTCTTGTATATAATGATTTTAGGTGAGACAAGGGCCAAGCATCCAAAGTGAATGGATGAGGCCATTTTTTTAGGTCACTAGATGATTTCTTCTCTTTGAATTCAAGTAATGACGGTAGATAGTAGCCCTGCAATTTTCCCACCTTGTTGATATGGACCACAAAACTTGTTAACCCATTGAATTATTTTTTCAAAGTAGCTCAAGGCTTGGAAGGGACCACTAGAGTAACATTATTTGGAACTAAGGTCTTATAATACCTAAAAACCCTTACCCCTGATTAAGACTTGTGCCCATCCCCCATTATGTATGGTGGTTGGCCTATTGACCATTATTAGCTAGTGATGAATTTGTGGGTGGGTGTACATGAAGGTCAACCCAGTTCATGAGTGGGAAATCTTGGATATGGTGGAGCTTATAACTTTTATAATGAAAAATATCATTTGAGAGATTGATCTAATAAACATGATGATGAATAATCACATTTCCAACCTTAACACTCACATACTCCTTAAGCTCCTTTGATTGATTTACTGTAACAAAAACACAACACTATGGCATAGAGTTGAAGACGAATTGGGTTTCAATCCATTTCATTACTGGTTATATAACCATTTGGGTCGTTGTTAAAATTTCAAGTCATGGCTGGTTTTGATTAATCTTGGCTCCCTATAATTGGATAATAATTAGTAGCAGTTGTAGATGAAAATAAATCAATCGTCTATCTCTATAATTAAAGTTGTTTATAGGCATTTAGATATTATCTCAGATTTTGGACTTGGTTGAGGGGATCAACAAGATTAGCCTAAGTGTAACAAGTGTATAGTAGGGATTCATTTCATGGTCGTTGTATCTTGTTATGCTTGAATGCATCTTGATTAAGATTTAAAAAGCTTCAGTTAAAGGGTGGTTAAAGAAATGGGTAACCATTTGTTTTTATTTTTTCATTTTAGTTTTTTTTGTTTGTTTATTAAAGAGTATTTGTTTTGTGCATATATTAACTCTAAGAATCGGGTATGAATAATGGATATAAAATTATATATGTTATCCTTTGTTTAATAGCTAGCTATCTTCACAAAACTAAGTCCTTGGTTGTGGTTGTGCTTATGCAGGCTTAAAATGCATTTTATTCAATCTCCGTAAGTACTGATGGCAAGGGTTTGTTATGTATATTGTATTATTTTTTGGGCTCAAATCAAATTTGGATGAGTTGATCTATTCTCCGAGTCTCCTTGTAACCCAAGCTAAAATTTTCCCTCTGCAACATTTCATTTTTTTTAATATGCGAGTTTGTTGGTTTACTGTGAAACTGATTAACATAATATATTGGATAGTAAACTTCGAGGACGCTGGCCATGCCTTCTTTGTCTCTTTTGTTTTGGAATTCTTTCACTTTCAACTTCATTCTGATTGGAATATATTATACTATAGTGTTGGATTTGTTAGAGTTTTGGTACAGTAAGATGTTTTATTCTTTATTTTATTGGTCGTTGATTTGAATCATGTTATTGACCTTTTTCTTTTCTATCTTGGCAGCATTTTCTTCTTTCAAAACACCTAGTGAGGTCCTTATAACTTCAATTGTTGGTGGATGTATCTGCTAGCCTCCTCCTATGTAAATGGATATATTACTTGTATTTTTTCTATCTTGATGCTTGTGCCTGTCTAATCTTTATTTTATTGGTCGTTGATTTGAATCATGTTATTGACCTTTTTCTATCTTGGCAGTATTTTCTTCTTTCAAAACACCTAGTGAGGTCCTTATAACTCCAGTTGTTGGTGGATGTATTTGTTGGCCTCCTCTTATGTAAATGGATATATTACTTGGTGTATGTATTTCCTGGCCTCCTCTTATGTAAATAGATATATTATTTGTATTTTTTCAATCTTGAAGCTTGTTCCTGTCTATTATTTATTTTATTGGTCGTTGATTTGAATCATGTTACTGACTTTTTTTTCTATCTTGGAAGTATTTTCTTCTTTCAAAACACCTAGTGAAGTCCTTATAACTCTAGATGTTGGTGGATGTATTCTAGCCTCCTCTTATGCAAATGGATATATTACTTGTATTTTTTCAATCTTGATGCTTATACCTATCCTAATATTCAATGGGGAGAGATCTCTTTTGTGTTAGAGTACACTGATGGTGGAACCCTTGCACAGGTTCTTCAAGCCCACAAGCAAATCCAAAACCACCATCTGGTTGAGTTTGCTAGGTTGGTGTTGAAGGGCTTGCATTACTTGCACTAGAACTAATGGGATGTGCAATTTTTCATTGTGTATATATAATTAGCTTTTGGACAGAGTATTAGGAAATTATTTGATTTGTTGAAAACATGTTGTGTCTCGGGTATTGGGTTTGCAGGGCTCGTATGAAAAGGCATACGATGTTCAGTTGATGCGATTTGTATATTACTTTGCACAGGCATTTAGTTCAGTTAACTCTGCCCAATTCCCTCTTATGGGATGTGTAGTTTTCCGTATGTATATATAATTTTCTTTTGGATGGAGTATTGGGAAAGTATTTGATTTCTTATAAACATGTTTTGTCTATGGTTTTGGGTTTATTGGGATCATATAAAAATTCACCTGATGTTTAGTTGATTCCAATTGCAAAGTACTTTGCACTGGCATTTAGTTTGGTTAACTCTGCCCATTTCCCTCTGAACAAGATATTGGAGTCTATTGTGGCCAAGCCTGCAGAAGTAAGTTTAAAATCTTCTTTTTTCATAATTTATTTATGATGTAATAAAATGTATTCTCTTCTTGATGGCCTAAGCCCGAGCCTGAAATTTTTCAAAATGTTGAGAAGCTCGAAGAAACCCCAGGAGAAAACTGTAGAATCTAGGATGTTAAAAAGAACGGTTTGTCAAAGATAATGTTGTTGATGAGAGCTCAACACCTAGGCGTGGAAAGGTAGAGTTTCAAGGTCAGATCTTAATAATGAGAAAGTTACAAGTAGAGAGAAGCTTAAATAATGAAATGTTGGCTTTATTTTATTTTTTCACCTTTATATTGTTCATTGAATTTCCATTATAACTTCTAGAACCTAAAGAGTTGGATTCATAAAAATTGAACCTATGACTTCAATATCAAATGGTCTTTGGAATGAGACTCCAACCAACTAAGTTACAAATAACCTTTCGAATAAAACTCTAACTAACTAAGCTACCCTTGGAAGATTAGTAAAAATAATACTTAAAACAATGTCAAATTGTATTTATTAATTTCAATTATTATAGGTGTAATCTTAGATATGGATATGAATTATTGTTTTGGAATCCAATAAATTGAAAGAAGTTGTTGATATAAAGAAAACTAAATTTTTATAATAAAAAATAAGAATTTTTTAAAATTTAAAATTTATTTTCTTATAAATTTTCAAGTTTGTAAATATAATTTAAAATTCAAAATTGTGTTTAATGATAACATTATCTCATATCTTAGCCATTACCTCTCTCAAAACTAGGTTGACATTTCTTATAAATATTATGGGCGTAAGCTCATTTGGATTGAATGGACATTGATAAAAGAAGATTGTAGACCACTCTTCTTAAAGGGATTCTATTTTTTATATATATTAATTAAATTAATATGAAATTAAAATTAATGAAAATTTAAGTTATTTAAAATTGTTTTGTTTATTTTAATTTTGATATGATATAGAAACAAAACAAAAGAATGAGAAGAGAAAAATGTGTTAATAGAATGTGTTATTAATACTAAAATTTAAATTTTATTTTTTAAATATAGTTTGAGTATGTTATGAATTTGTTGGTTTATTTTTTTAATAGAAATGGTTACTATTTGTATAAATCTAAAAGAAAGTTTGTAATTGTATTGTCTATTCTTTTAATGATGCCCTTGAACCATACGGAAGTCAACTAAATGACATGCAATAGTTTATCTAATTTGTATTAACTTAACAATGAGTTGTATGATGCTCTTGAACCATAACCATAGGGAGGACAACTAACCCACATGCAATAGTCCATCCAATTTGTACGAACTTCACAATGAGTTGTATGAGATGGGTATGGGCATGATTGAAGATCTTACCCGCCATTAAGTTGAAAATGGAAAGCTTAAACCTCTAAAATATTCTCTAATTTAATAACTTTTAAAGTCCTTTTACTTGTAGGGAAAGTTCAAATATGTAAAATTTTATTTAAGAGATGAAAAATGTTGTTAAAAGTTTTAGTTTATATTGAATATAAATGATTTGAAATATTTGAAAATGTTATTAAGATTATGTTAGTGTTTAATTTGAATATATATATATATATATATATAACTGTTAAGAACAAGTGTTTCCTTCTAAAATATCATGGGTTCAAATCAAAAGATATTAGTATACAATCTTTTTCATTAAAAATTAAATTTACAAAAATCTTCAAATATCTACCATTTCATATAATTTACTTTTTTATTAAATAATGTTCATCATTTAAATTCTTTAACATTATGATTTTCTTGAGCTCCATTTTTTTACTCTTAGTATTTGTGGTAAGAGCTTTCTTTGTTTCATGTCTTGTATAATCCCAGACCCGTGCTTTTTAAATTTTAAGTTAATACAAAAACAATTAAAAATGAGTTTAAGTTTGCCACACACATTATGATCATCAACCCTCAAGATCAAAATTTTAAAATTTCTTTACAGCTCCATAAATTCAAACTTTTTTTTAAAAGTTTCTCATATCACTAGTATTTAAATCTAGTAACAATATCTTGTTATGCATTGGTTCAAGAAACACATAAATTGGAGCAGCATCTTGATGTGGGATGGGTTTGACTAAAGAACCTTTTGCATGAGTTGTGTTAGATCAAGCCTTAGTTGGAAGATTTTGGCCACTTGAGGTTGTTGAAGTTGTTTTCTCTTCATGGAGCCAGCAACACGAGTAGACACTGTGTTTCCAAATGGAGTTGCGACGAAATTTAATCAGTTTGATCAACTATTGCAATGCATAATGCATAGAATTGCAGGACCAAGCTTGATATGTAGTGCACCATCTATCAAGGTATTGATTCACATATCTGAATTCTTGATGTAGTTTTTTGAGTTGTTTCACTATGATTTTTTTAAAAGCTCATAAGCATGCCCTCTTGTTGCAATGAAATGAGTGGGAGAGGGTTTTATCACTATTACACAGTAAAAATTCTAATAGCTTAGACAATTCATTTAATAAATGCTTTATTTTCTATTTCCATGAGTTGCAACTCGCTTGTTAGAACACTTTGAGGACATTCATCTTGAACTCTTGCCAATGCTACATGTGGGAAAAAACACTAGCTATGTAGTGAAAGAAATAACTACTAGATCTTGCACTTATATCTAGCTATGATTGAGCCTAGAACATAAGCTACAATCTATGCATGTGACCAATTACAATTTTGTAATAATTTTTTAGATGGACCTTGAAACAATTTCTGAGATGAATGCACATGAGAATTACGAGATAACTCTGGGATAATTAATCCTAGGATCAAACTTTAACATTTTTAATTGAATTTTAAAATAACTCTAAAAAGCAATTTCTATGAAAAATATGGAACACAATTTTGAGATGAATGCTTAAACAATGAAAGTTGACACCAATTCTAAGAATCTTCACATGGTTTTTGAGATTATTCTTGAAATAATATCTAAAGTGAATCTACAATACAAACTTTCAAATGAACATTGAGGTAATCAATTCTAAACCAATTACTAACATCTCGAGATATACTATGAGATGGATCTTGTAATAATTTCATAGATGAACCTATAATAAATGTGTGACATGAACATTAAAAAAATGAAAAATATTAGGAGCAATCCTGGGCATCTTTAAAGATATTTTAATTTAACTCTTAAGATAAGTCGTAAGATAAATTTTCATCATTACTTTGATATGAAAGTTGAGAGAATTAATCTTGATAACAATCCCAAAAATCATTAAATACATTTTAAGATGAACCTTGAAACAAATTTCAACATGAATCTTCACGACAATTTTCAATTGAACATTGAAACCAAAAAAAGTGAGATAAAAAAATTGTTTTGCATTTTCAATGAAGCATTCAAAATTTTCCATTTTGCTCTTAGCAATTTTTTCAAGCTTAGGATTTTACAATGTTGACTTGTTCATACCATCTTTTGTACATTTTAGGGTGTTACAATGTTTTATTGTCATAACAATTTCCTATATTTCTTGTAATATTTTTATAGATAGTCTTAAAGCATAAATATTATGATGTTCTTTTATGAAAACTTCTTATATTAGTTACAGATTATATGTTGCTTCTCTCGTCATTTTTTATAATATTAAATTTTTATGTTTTTTAATTGTGCCAAAATGTAGCACAAGGATCTCTACATTATGTTGCTACATGCATTTCTCCATTATTGATTATGATCACATAATTAATCCCAATTATAACATAAATGTTAACTCATGACATATTGTTGACTTGTATTACTAGCGACTTTGCTCATCTCTTAAAACTTGTCTACTAACTTAACTTTTCACCAAGTCACAAGGAATAACATTATTCTGACATAATAATCATTACATTCACAACAAGTTACAAAATAAATTAAACTACAAAATATAGATAACAAATTTGACGTTAAATTAGTGTTTTTAAACAATTGCCCCTACTTAGGAAAGCAAATCATAATGAGTTTGTTAGATTGGATCACTTTGTTCATCTAAAATGAAAAAAAAAACATCAAATCTAACAAACTCACATCATTTTATTAGCAAATGGGATTGCATCCAAAGATGACACATTGGGTTGATTAACTACTTAGCAAATTCACATTTTTGCAAAAACTTACTTTCAAATTGTGATACAAGACCAACTATATAACATGGGTAAACGTTAGTCTATTAACTTTTGTGGGGTTCCAAAAAAAATAATTTGATTTTAGTTTCCCTTTTTCAATCATTTTACCCTCCCACAACAACTTATCGACATATTATTACACCTATTTGGGGCAATTACTAGTATATAAACTACTTTCTCCAACTACTACCATAATTATGAATATCTTATATGACCAATATGTAATATGCCATTACAAATAACTTGAAAGGATAACCAAGGGAATAAACATAGGGAAGACAAGCATAACAAAGGGTAATTTCTTTGTATAAAGATAAGCATACAAAAATGTTTTCTCAAGAATGAATGTTAGCTTGATTTATTCCTTTTGTAGTCCTTGGGATGGATTTATCCTTCTAATCATGCAAGCTTGGAACTCTTCCTACTTTTTGTTTTTTTTCATTTGGAATAAATATTTTTTTGTTCTTTCCTTGTTTTCTCAGGAAAATGTGTTTTCGTAGTCCTGGATCGAAAGGGAAACTTTTTCAAAGGAAATTGGACACATCTACTCACCATTGTTTGAGTACCTTGCAACACGCACAAGATATTTTCCAAGCACTGGGTACACATAAAGCTCTATTATAATTCACGCCTCTTTTTTAGTAATATTTACAAAATTGACTTCAGATGGGTTGATAAAGGGTTCATCAACTTTGCTAAAATATGTGTAGAATTAACCTAAGTAAAAGTTTACCTAATCAAAACATTGTGCAACATATTGTATTGTCTTCCTAATCATATCATGGTGCAACATATTGCATTGTTTTTTGGATTAAACTGAGTTATATGGAAATTTTAAGGATCCATACTTTTTAAAAGCGCATAAACCTCGACAAATCCTATCAATTCTTAAAGTGTCAACTATAAAATATTTGGGGATATTTTTCTAAAAATATGTCATTTTATAAGGATTTTATATAGTTTATATAATAATTTGGCTCTTTTTAAAGTAAAAAAAGTTTACCCCATCAAAATTGGGTGAAACAAGGCTTCAAAAAATGCAAATGTGATGAATCTTTTTTTGGAAAAATAACCCATGGGATAAATTTTGCGCCTAAAATTTTCCTTATTGAATTATAGTTTAACACTATTGATGTTTTGAGTGGACACTCCAGCCATTATGAAGGGTCTAGCAAGAGTTCAATGAAAGATATAAAACATTGCATATTAGATGTAGGTGTTAAGGTTAGTTACCGTTGAGGATAAGTTAGGTAAAATGAATTAAAATAAATAAATTAATATTAGTGGGATATGCGTGAAATAATAAAGAAATGACATTATGAGAAAATTGATATAAAGTTAATATGGGGAAGAGGATAAAGTAAAAATGAATGAGAGGTAGTAATAAAATGTATGATTGATCTAGAGTGAATGCAACACCAAATAAAAATAAAAATATTAAAATTAAGGAAGGTATAGGTAAGTATCAAGACAAGATATTTATAGATAAAATGATGAGATGGTTCGATAAAAGAAAATTAGAGAAAGCTAGGTAATAGAGGAAGAATATGAATGATACACGGATAAATTAAAGGAGGATAATGGATACATTGCTAAAGATAAGGGTAGGAGGAAAACAATACATAAAGGATATTTGACTATGGTTTTGATTAGATTGGGTGGGAGGTATATGTAATAGAACCCAAAATTATGATAAGCAGAAGGGGAGGTGTTGACAACATATGGGAAGTTGATAAAAGTGGGGAAATCAAGGTTGGGAAGATTGATAATAGCAAAGACTGTGAATGATGGGTTTCAAACACTAAACCATTTTGTATCCATCATCACGATTAAAATTAGTGTGATGATTTTTCGTTTTCAAGGGATTCTCTGGTGAGAAGAGATGACTATGCGAGATCGATGCTAAGAATTTGGCTTAGTCAAAATATGTGAAGTGATTAAAGTGTTGCGGGAATACTTAGTTATGGAATATTTGATGAGATGGTTTTGAAAGGTGTTGTGACCTAAAAAAAGTATAGAAAAAATTCCAAGATTTGTAACCACTAAATCATTGGAAGATGGGGATAGCCACTAGTATGCAGTTAGATCGAGGGTTATTTTCTTCCTTGATCATTTGATATGATCCCAGGGGGCATATACAGGGTTAGAATTTATAGATTTAACTCCATATATTCCCACATTGGGTCATATAATCGTTCTTGGCTCCTTTCCTTGGTAGATGGAGACTAGATGAGCGAGACATGAAGAAGAGGTCTTCAAGTACGTGGGAAACTCATTAGCATAACCTTTCCCTTGAACGAATATATATGCCATGACCCTCAATCATCTCTTTATAGGTTTTTGGTATGAAACCCTAAAGAATTTCTCTTTGACAAAGCATGAGTTGAGTTAAAGTGTTCCCTTTTTCATGATGATCATAACATGAGTAATTCTAGTTTGAACAAAAATAATTTCATGTATGAGGGTGATAAATTGAGCAAAAATTTATCTTGAGATTTCATAATTGCATCTTAGGAGTTGCAAATACTCTAGTTAAGTGAAGCCATGCCTTAATTCTAGGAAATAATTTCTAAACCGTAAAAAATAATTTAGGAGATTGTCAAACTATTGAGGGGGGTCACATGATGGAATATAGGTATCGATATTGAGGTGTATGCACCTAGGGATGATGTAATAGAGTCAAACTAAGTACTAAATCTATAGGAGAGTAAATTTAGAGTGATAATAAGGGTTCATCACCTTTGCTAGAATCCATGTAGAATTAGCCTGAGTAAAGGTTTATTTAATCATATCATGCTGCAACATGGAGACTATTAATGATCCTAGGTCGTGTTATGGTACACAACCTTTTGATGTAGAATTTGTAAATAGACATGGCGTTTGAATCCTTCTTATCCACCAAACTCGGTCCCTATAGGGAAAAATGTTAAAAACAATAATCCCAAAGGATGTGAAAGATGGAGAAGAATCATGCATAGGAATATATAAAAGGCATGCAAAGAAATCCACAATTAAAAACCCTAGCTCAGGTAGCAAATCTTCCTTAGGGATATAATGTGGATATGGAGTCATTATCTCTTTTTTTCGGTCATTATGATAAAAAAACCTTTGGATAATATGGATATGTAACAAGAATTACGTAATTCTAACTCAAAAAGGTAATTAGTGTCTACACCTAGTTCAAATGATGTAAATTGCATGTAGGAAATCAACTTGTAAAAAACCCTAACTAAGGTACCAAATTGGTCTAAGTGGACATTAGTTGTCATCATCATCATCTTATCTCATAAAAAATATCTCTCTCACAAACTCACACACACATATATAATTGTTTTTTATATAACTTTCTTGTAATGTAAAAAAAACATTACTAGTTAAGTTGTGATTTAGCAATAAATTAATAAGAGTTACTATATTTATTTTAGATTTTAGTCAATTGGGTGTAGTTCAAGTGATCATGTTACCTCTAGATTCAAACATCCATTTGTGACATGATTTTAATCAGTCAATTGTTGATCAATTATATTTGATATATTCGTAAAATGTTGACACTCTTATGAAATACATCATAATTTGTAAAATACATCTACTACATTGTAACATCTCATATTAAAAATATTACTTGTTTATATTCACTAAAAAAACCCAAATAAACTATACAAGAAATTTATACAAAATATAGAGCACTCTAATGATTTTAATATCTAGAAGTTATTTATAGTTTTATGAATTTTTGTTTTTTTGTTTTTTTAATAAAATTCAAATTTATGAATTAATTTATAATTAAATTATAAATTAATAATAAATATTTTCATAAATATATTATCAAACCATAATTAATTATATATATTAAAACAATTAAAACAATAATACAAAGATACCAAACATAAAAAAATGTTAAACTACTTTATTATAGATTTTATTTTAAAAAATATAATTATATTTTATTAATTAAAAAATTAAAACCATATATAAAATATCAAACATATAAATGCCTAACCTAACCTCAATGTAGAAACTCCCTCTTAAATGACTGTCATGGGCATTTTTACTGTCAACTACCCTTAAAAATTTTAGTAAACTGTTTTTTCTGAAGGGTAAATTTATCATTTAAACCTATTTTTGAAGGGCAATAAAATTTTCAAAAGCTCTTTATATTACTACTATTTTTGAAGGGCCACAAAATTACTAAAATGTCATTATAAATTACTACTAGTAAATTAGTAATATTAATGCTTTTATCTTATAATTATATAAAATTATATTTTCCAAATTCTAATCATACTTTCACTAAAAATAAAAATGTCAAGTTAGTATTATTTCCATCATCCATGTTTTTCTATTTTGTAAGTTTTTTTTATTTTTTCTGAAAGCAAAAAATGTTATTTAACAAAGTTTTTTTTATATTTTTTTATTTTCTTTATTATTGTAATTTGCATCTACATAGTACAAACTTAAGTGTTCAATGCTCAACTAAATGATTTGAAAGTTGGAAGTTGGAGCTTAGAATTGAAAAGGCTGGAAGGCTCAAGCCTTTGGAGACCCTTTAGAATTTTTTCCGTTTAGATTTAAATATTTGTTTAAAAATCTTTTTTTAGTTTAGATTTAAATATTTGTTTAAAAATCTACTATTTGAAAAAATGTTATAAAACGTTTCCTTATATTTTTTATATTGATTTCTACCATGATTTATGTAATGTATAAAGAGTATTGAGAAATTTTCTAACTCTATTGAAATTGAATTGAAAATTTATATATGAAATTGAGTATTGATTTATGCAATTGAAAATCTATATTTTGAAGTGAATATTTGTTTATGCAAGTACTAAATCAATACTCTATACTCTATGCATTCGATATACTCGGCCATTTTATTTATGTTTTCCAATTAGCAATGAGTGCATCCCTCCTTACATCTACATCCATTTCTACTACATGTTATCCTTGGCCAGTTATCTCTCCCCCATCTGGGCCACTGGGGCAAAGTTACTTGATACACCAACAACGTTTTCTCGCAGTAGAACCCTGGAAGAGGGCATGGATTTGAACCCGTGACTATAAGATGACAACCCCCCCTTATAACGTGACTATGAGATGACGATCCCCCCTTATAACGTTTTCTGGAGCAGAACCCTAGAAGAGGGCGTGGATTTGAACTCATGACTATGAGATGAAGATCCCGCCTTATTGACATCAACCGATTTGTTCTTTGATGATTTAATGATTGTTTTTAATAATGTCAGTTAAACAATAAAATAGTAAAATGTGTTCATTAAAAATTAATATTAATTCATTTTAAATAGTTATATTATTAGTTAACAATAGTATTATGTAATTAGTTATACTACTCATTAATATTAATAATTTTAATATTAGTGAATCACATGATTGTACTATTAATATAAAATTATTATTATTATTAAATTATTAATATTTAAATTATTAATTATTTTTAAATATAATTATATTTTATATATTTTGAATAGATATTTTTATATTAATAAAATAGTTATGATGGGAAAGAAAGATAAGTGTATTTGGACAATGTATAAATGAGGTTCAAACATATTAGAAGTGGAGTGACAACGAGTTTATGCAATTTGACATAATGCAAAAAAAAAGAATTTATGATATTTGTTCAAATATAAGTGAATTACATATTGTATTATAAATATAAAATAATTATTATTATTATTAAATTATTAATTATTTTTAAATATAATTATATTTTATAGATTTAAAATAAATATTTTATATTAATAAAATAGTTATCCTTATCTCATAATATGGGAAAGAAAGAATAATATGGAAAAGAAAGATAAGTGTATTTGGATGCTAGCCATGCCTTCTTTCTCTCTTTTGTTTTGGAGTTCTTTCACTTTCAACTTCATTCTGATTGGAATATATTAGACTATAGTGTTGGATTTGTTAGAGTTTTGGTACAGTAAGATGTTTTATTCTTTATTTTATTGGTCGTTGATTTGAATCATGTTATTGACCTTTTTCTTTTCTATCTTTATAGCATTTTCTTCTTTCAAAACACCTAGTGAGTTCCTTATAACTCTAGTTGTTGGTGGATGTATTTGTTGGCCTCCTCCTATGTAAATGGATATATTACTTGTATTTTTTCAATCTTGGTGCTTGTGCATGTCTAAACTTTATTTTATTGGTCCTTGATTTGAATCATGTTATTGACCTTTTTCTGTCTTGGTAGTATTTTCTTCTTTGAAAACACCTAGTGAGGTCCTTATAACTCCACTTGTTGGTGGATGTATTTGTTGGCTTCCTCTTATGTAAATGGATATATTACTTGGTGTAAGTATTTGTTGGCCTCCTCTTATGTAAATGGATATATTATTTGTATTTTTTCAATCTTGATTCTTGTTCCTCTCTATTATTTATTTTATTGGTCGTTGGTTTGAATCATGTTATTGACTTTTTTCTTTTCTATCTTGGAAGTATTTTCTTCTTTCAAAACACCTAGTGAAGTCCTTATAACACTAGATGTTGGTGGATGTATTTGCTGGCCTCCTCTTATGCAAATGGATATATTACTTGTATTTTTTCAATCTTGATGCTTATACCTGTCTGAATATTCAATGGGGAGAGATCTCTTTTGTGTTAGAGTACACTGATGGTGGAACCCTTGCACGGGTTCTTCAAGCCCACAAGCAAATCTAAAACCGCCATCTAGTTGATCTTGCTAGGTTGTTGTTGAAGGGCTTGCATTACTTGCACTAGAACTAATGGGATGTGCAATTTTTCATTATGTATATATAATTAGCTTTTGGACAGAGTATTAGGAAATTATTTGATTTGTTATAAACATGTTATGTCTCATCTATTGGGTTTGCAGGGCTCGTATGAAAAGGCATATGATGTTCAGTTGATGTGATTTGTATATTACTTTGCATGAGCATTTAGTTCAGTTAACTCTACCCAATTCCCTCTTATGGGATGTGTAGTTTTTCATATGTATATATAATTTGCTTTTCGAGGGAGTATTGCGAAAGGATTTGATTTCTTATAAACATGTTTTGTCTCATGGTTTTGGGTTTGTTAGGATCATATAAAAATCCACCTGATGTTTAGTTGATGTCAATTGCAAATTACTTTGCACTGGAATTTAGTTTAGTTAACTCTACCCATTTCCCTCTGAACAAGATATTGAAGGAGTCTATTGTGGCCAAGCCTGCAAAAATAAGTTTAAAATCTTCTTTTTCATAGTTTATTTATGATGTAATCAAATGTATTCTCTTCTTGACGGCCTAATCCCGAGCCTGAAATTTTTCAAAATGTTGAGAAGCTTGAAGAAACCCCTCATGCTGAGGATGTGAAGGTTATCAAGGTTGCAATTAAGGAGGAGAAAATTGTAGAATCCAGGATGTTAAAAAGAACGGTCTGTCAAAGATAATGTTGCTGATGAGAGCTCAACACCTAGGCGTCGAAAGGTGGAGTTTCAAGGTCATATCTTAATTTCTAGACATAAAAAATCAGAGAAAGTTACAAGTAGAGAGAAGCTTTATTTTATTTTTTCACCTTTATATTGTTCGTTGAATTTCCATTGTAACTTCTAGAACCTAAAGAGTTGGATTCATGAAAATTGAACCTATGACTTCAATATAAAATGGTCTTTGGAATGAGACTCCAACCAACTAAGCTACAAATGACCTTTGGAATAAGACTCCAACTAACTAAGCTACTCTTGGAAGATTAGTACAAATAATACTTAAAACATTGTCAAATTGTATTTATTAATTTCAATTATTATAAGTGTAATCTTAGATGTGGATATGCATTATTGTTTTGGAATCCAATAAATTGAAAGAGGTTATTGATATAAAGAAAATTAAATTTTTATAATAAAAATTAAGAATTTTTTAAAATTTAAAATTAAATTTTTTAAGTTTATTTTCCTATAAATTTTCAAGTTGGTAAATATGATTTACAATTCAAAATTGTGTTTAATGACAACACTATCTCATATCTTAGCCATTACCCCTCTCAAAACTAGGTTGATAAAAGAAGAGTGTAGATCATTTGGAGTGAATGGACATTGATAAAAAGAAGAGTGTAGATCACTCTTCTTAAGGGATAAAAATAAAAATATTAAAATTAAGGAAGGTACAGGTAAGTATCAAGATAAGAGATTTATAGATGAGATGATGAGATGGTTCGATAAAATAAAATTAGAGAAAGCTAGGTAATAGAGGAAGAATATGAATGATACACCGATAAATTGAAGGAGGATAAGGGATACATAGCTAAAGATAAGGGTAGGAGGAAAATAGTACCTAAAGGATATTTGACTATGGTTTTGATCAGATTGGGTGGGAGGTATACATAATAAAACCCAAAATTATGATAAGCAGAAGGGGAGGTGTTGACAACATACGGGAAGTTGATAAAAGGGGGGAAATCAAGGTTGGGAAGATTGATCATAGCAAAGACTGTGAATGATGCGTTTCAAAGACTAAACCATTTTGTATTCATCATTACGATTAAAATTATTGTGATGATTTTTTTGTTTTCAAGGGATTCTTTGGTGAGATGAGATGACTATGCGGGATTGATGCTAAGAATTTGGCTTAGTCAAAATATGTGAAGTGATTAAAGTATTGTGGGAATACTTAGTTATGGAAGATTTGATGAGATGGTTTTGAAAGGTGTTTGTGACCTTAAAAAAGTATAGAAAAAATTCCAAGATGTGTAACCACTAAATCATTGGAAGATGAGGGTAGCCACTAGTATCCAGTTAGATCGAGGGTTATTTTCTTCCTTGATCGTTTGATATGATCCAAGGGGGGATATATGGGGTAAGAATTTATAGATTTAACTCCATATATGCCCCCATTGGGTCATATAATTGTTCTTGGCTCCTTTCCTTGTTAGATGTAGACTAGATGAGCGAGACATGAAGAAGAGGTCTTCAAGTACGTAGGAAACTCATTAGCATAACCTTTCCCTTGAACGAATATATATGCCATGATCCTCAATCGTCTCTTTATAGGTTTTTGGTATGAAACCCTAAATAATTTCTCTTTGGCATAGCTTGAGTTGAGTTAAAGTGTTCCCTTTTTCATGATGATCATAGCTTGAGTAATTCTAGTTTGAACAAAAATAATTTCATGTATGATGGTGATAAATTGAGTAAAAAATTATCTTGAGATTTCATAATTGCATCTTAGGAGTTGCGCATACTCTAGTTAAGTGAAGCCATGCCTTAATTCTGGAAAATAATTTCTAAACCCAAAAAATAATTTCTAGGATATTGTCAAACTATTGAGGGCGGTCACATGATGGAATATAGGTATCAATATTGAGGTCTATGCACCTAGTGATGTTGAAATAGAGTCAAACTAAGTCCTAAATCTATAGGAAAGTAAATTTAGAGTGATAATAAGGGTTCATCACCTTTGCTAGAATCCATGTAGAATTAGCCTGAGTAAAGGTTTATATAATCATATCATGGTGCAACTTGGAGACTATTGATGATCCTAGGTCGTGTTATGGTACACAACCTTTTGATGTAGAATTTGTAAATAAACATGGTGTTTGAAGCCTTCTTATCCACCATACTCAGTCCCTATAAGGGAAAATGTAAAAACAATAATCCCAAACGATGTGAAAGATGGAGAAGAATCCTCCATAGGAATATATAAAAGGCATGTAAAGAAAAGCACAATTAAAAACCCTAGCCAAGGTATCAAATCTTCTTTAGGGCCATAATGTGGATATGGAGTCATTATCTTCTTCTTCTTTTTTTGTTATGGTTAAAAACCCTTTGGATAAGATGGATATCTAATATGAATTAGGTAATTCTGACTCAAAAAGGTAAGTAGTGTCTACACCTAGTTCAAATGATGTAAGGTATATAGGGTCAACAAAATTGCATGTAGGAAATCAACATGTTAAAAACCCTAGCTAAGGTAACAAATTGGTCTAAGTGGACATTAGCTATCATCGTCATCATCTTATCTCATGAAAAATCATACACACACATATACAATTGTTTTTTATATAACTTTCTTGTAATGTAAAAAAATAGTATTCGTTAAGTTGTAATTTAGTAATAAATTAATAAGAGTTTACTATATTTATTTTAGATTTTAGTCAATTGGGTGTGGTTCAAGTGATCATGTTACCTCTAGATTCAAACATCCATTTGTGACATGTTTTTAGTCAGTCAATTGTTGATCAATTATATTTGATATATTCATAAAGTGTTGACGCGGTCTTGTGTCTACTCTTATGGAATACATCATAAATTGTGAAATATATCTACTTTTTTTTTAAGTAAGAAGGAACTATTCTATTACTGAAATAAATAGAGGGTATTTACAATCACTGCTCCTGAAAGCATGGAGACAGATTAAAGACTGCTAACCAAAACAGAGATGAGGAAGGTGTATCCCAGATGGCTTGTCATAGAAGCCTGAGAGCCGCCCAGCCTTTAATCTTGGGCGCTCGATCATGGTTTCTAACAAAACATAACACTATAAGAGCCCCTCTAACATATCATAATAGTATAAAAAAGTGTATAGTGCTAAACATACCGCAACAAGAGATAATAGCAGGTGTGTAGTGTTAAACATAACCGCAACATGGTGAATAACAGCATGGTGTGAGACAGAACTCGAGCCCATCAACCTCCTAGCACCAGCGAGATGATTCAGCTTCATCCTGCACATGGTCGGCGCCTTGTCAATTGCCAGAACCCACTTGGCTGGATTCCTCCATGGCTACATCCTCCCCTCTCGAAACACGCTGAAAAGGGGGTCCAGAGAGATGCAGTAGGCTGTGCATGTGGTCGAGGTTGCTCTCTGCCTCTTCCTTGAATTTACCAACAATGATGCAGATAAGATCCGCGTAGATTTCCTTCTCGTCCATGAAGCGGGACAAAATGAACTTAAGGTACTAGTAGTGGGACATTACCACTCCCTCTCCCAGCCTCACTTTGAATTCATCGAAGTTTTCTTCCTCCATAACCGCGATGGATTGACGAATGTGGGCAGGCGTCTCCTCGTTGAATAACTACTCCCACTGAATTTATTCTCCAGCTGCGGGATCTGGCATGGCCCTCCAAAGATGGCACTTGTGCTTGCCTCTTCTCCTGTGTGGTTTGCTAGAATGCGAATGCTTTGCCCAGTGCTTGCCTTTCTCCAAGTGCTTGACCCAGACTCTGTCAACAATTTCAATGGCTATGGAGTCCCTCTGCTCCCTAGTTAAGAAGTGTGATGGCACTCAACAAGAACGTTTGGCAATGCAGACTCAGGAGTGCGAGATCGTCCCTACGATCGTCCCACCAGATTTTCCTGTCATCATGGAATCCATCATACTCTTGGAGGTCTGCAATCCTTAGCGAAAGGCCATGTCCATTTCTCCCAACTGTCGATAGGATGTATGAAGAGCTCACTTCCCCTATGCGAGCATCCAACCAGACTATCCGACGTCTCGGGCCTGGGTGGTACGTGCCGTGCATGAAGGAGCCACCTGCCCATAATTCCATGTCTCTTCGAGCTATGAGCCCACACCCGTCCCACCGTCGTCTCTGCACCTGCCAGTGTTTTCATCACCCGCATCCGGGGTTGGCCAATCCTGCGTGGCTAGATCCTGCCAAACTTTGTGATCCTCGTGGTTGGACAGCTCGTTCTAAGAAAAGGTGAGGAAGATGGATGAGACGAGGACTCCCTTGTTGGCTATAGAGTCTGCCACTTTGTTAACCGCCCATTTGACATGGGAGAAAGACACGGCGTGATTGGCTGAGAGCACTCTGAGTTTTCTCTCCAATCTCCAATTCAGGGAGATTTTGCTAACGAAGGAGCCAGGCTGAAGTTTCTTGGCCATATTGACAACTAGAAGAGAGTCGCCCTCTAAGATGATGGGGTTCCAGTTATGGTGGATGGCCCATTCAATACCAAAGATTAGGCCTTCAAGTTATGTTGCATTGTTGGTAGTGGTGCCTAGGGAGTCCCAAAAGACTCCTTGGATGGAGCCAGCACTGTTCCTAACCACCCCTTCAAATCCTGCCGGACCTGGATTTCCTTTAGAAGTCCCGTCAAAGTTAAGTTTGAAGGTGCCATCTGGGGGGGGCACACAGAGGGGGAGTTGAGATTAATGACCGGATGAACCTCCTTCCCAACAAAGGGTGGCAAGGCCCGAATTCCCCAATCTTGCAGGATTTGCATTTCGGCACTATTCGTGTTGAGATCCTCCTCCTTCCAGTTTTCCAGACGGATGGTTTCTAATATGTGATTTTTGAGGTTGTCCCAAACCTCCTTTTCAGTTCTAGCTTTGTTTGAGAAAATTCTATTGTTTCGTTCTTGCCAAACTTCCCAGACTGCGAAACCTGGGAAAATTTCCCATATTCGATTAAGAATTTGACTAATAAATGGCTTATAAGGCCATTGAGCAATGGTGAGATCAGGATGACCTTTCCTTCAAGCCTTTTTCCTAAATATGCGTTCTCCTTCCTTCCAAATTCAGTCTTCCAGGTTACATTGATATAGGAGATGATTGGTTGACTCTTCATTAGCTTTACAGAGGCAACACTAGTGCGGTCCAATACATCCTTTTCCATTTTTTTTTCCCTGTTAGTAAGCATCTACGGAGGAGGAGCCAAAGGAAGGTGGATATTTTTGGCCAGAGTTTCGCTTTCCATATTTTCTTCCAGTTGATGTTGTTGTTCTTAGGAATGAGAAGAGAATTGGCTGCTTCCTTCAAGTTATAGGCTCCTGATAATGAGAAGCCCCATCTTATCTTGTCAGTTCCTCTGCTGATTCTTTTTTTTCTTGACTGCAGGTCTTCCCAAAAGGCCTAGATGTCCTCGTTGGGGGTGATGCTCTGCCACCACTCTTTGTTTCGCCATCTTCTATAATGATCGCCTGGTTGTTCCTCCTCCCAAAATGACTTTACTTTAGTCATATTTC
Source organism: Pseudotsuga menziesii (assembly GCA_001517045.1). NCBI lineage: Eukaryota > Viridiplantae > Streptophyta > Pinopsida > Pinales > Pinaceae > Pseudotsuga > Pseudotsuga menziesii. The sequence continues at coordinate 7,407 of LPNX010777739.1, read as the reverse complement.
TATGTTGTAAGTGTTCCTTGAGCAGAGGAAGATCGTGGGAGTCAGAGAGTGGGTTAATTTGATGCCAGGAGTCATGAAAGAAGTCCGTTGATTCTCCATCCCTTATGTCCCAAAAGTTGAGATCTTTGATTATGTTGCGATTGGCATTGGCGGCATTCCATATATGTGAACCTCTTGTGTTGCAGTCATATCTTGTAAGGTTGTGAGACTCATGATTAGGGGCGTACTTCTTGTGCCAGAGGAGGGTCCACGGTTCATTGCTTTGAGTAATCCATCTCCACCATAGTTTGGAATTGCCAATTTTGTTGCTGATGACAAGATCTCTTAATCCCAGACCTCCATCCAATTTTGGTTTGTAAAGGGTTTCCCAGCTTACAAGAGCCCATTTCATTTTGTCAACTGTGCCTCCCCAAAGGAAGGTCCTTTGAAGGCCTTTTATTTTTTTTAATATTGAGCTAGGAGCTACAAGAACAGAGAAAAGATATAGGGGCATAGCCTAAAGGACCGATGGGACCAGTTGAAATATATCTACTTCATTGTAAGATCTCATATTAAAAATATTACTTGCTTATGTTCACTAAAAAAACCTAAATAAACTATAAAAGAATTTTATACAAAATATAGAGCACTCTAATTATTTTAATATCTAGAAGTTATTTATATTTTTGTGAATTTTTGTTTTTTGTTTTTTTAATAAAATTCAAACTAATAAATTAATTTATAATTAAATTATAAATTAATAATAATAATTTTCATAAATTTATTATTAAACCCCATATATATATATATATATATATATATATATATATATTAAAAAAAATAAAACAATAATACAAAGATACCCAACATAACTTTATTATTGATTTTATTTTAAAAAATATAATTATATTCTATTAATTAAAAAATTAAAACCATATATAAAATACCAAACATATAAATGCCTAACCTAACGTCAATGTAGAAACTCCCTCTCAGCAATGGAATTTGACGGGCAAAATGACTGTTATGGGGCATTTTGACCGAAATATGCTTAAAACTTTTAGTAAACCATTTTCATTTTTTTTCTGAAGGGTAAATTTATCATTTAAACCTATTTTTGAAGGGCAATAAAATTTTCAAAACTTCTTTATACTACTACTATTTTTTAAGGGCCACAAAATTATTAAAATATCATATAAATTACTACTAATAAATTATTAATATTAATGTTTTTATCTTATAATTATATAAAATTATACTGTCCAAATTCTAACAATACCTTCACTAAAAAGAAAAATATCAAGTTAGTATTATTTCCATCATCCATGCCTTTCTATTTTGTAAGTTTTCTTGATTTTTTTTTCTGAAAGCAAAAAATGTCATTTAACAATGATTTTCTATATTTTTTTAAATTTTCTTTACTATTGTAATTAGCATCTACATAGTACAAACTTGAGTGCTCAATGCTCAACTAAATGATTTGAAAGTTGAAAGTTGGAGCTTGGAATGTGAAAGGCTAGAAGGCTCAAGCCCTTGGAGATCCTTGTAGAATTTTTTTGGTTTAGATTTAAATATTTGTTTAAAAATCTTTTTTTAAGGTTAGATTTAAAGATTTGTTTAAAAATCTACTATTTGAAAAAATGTTGTAAAACGTTTCCTTATATTTTTTTTATATTGATTTCTACCATAATTAATGTAATGTATAAAGAGTTTGAAAAAATGTTATAAAACGTTTCCTTATATTTTTTTATATTGATTTCTACCATGATTAATGTAATGTATAAAGAGTATTGAGTAATTTTCTAACTCTATTGAAATTGAATTGAAAATTTATATATTAAATTGGGTATGGATTTATGCAATTGAAAATCTACATTTTGAAGTGAATATTGATTTATGCAAGTACTAAATCAATACTCTATACTCTATGCATTTGATATACTCAGCCATTTTATTTATGTTTTCCAATTAGCAATGAGTGCATCCCTCCTTACATCTACATCCATTTCTACTGCATGTTATCCTTGGCCAGTTATCTCTCCCCCATCTGGGCCACTTGGGCAAAGTTGCTCGGTACACCAACCAGAACCCTAGAAGAAGGTGTGGATTTGAACTCGTGACTATGAGATGATGCTCTCCACCTTATAATGTTTTCTGGGAGCAAAACCCCACAAGAGGACGTGGATTTAAACTCATGACTGTGAGATGAAGATCCCGCCTTATTGACATCAACTGGTTTGTTTTTTGATGATTTAATGACTATTTTTAATAATGTCAATTAAACATTAAAATAGTAAAATGTGTTTATTAAAAATTAATATTAATTCATTTTAAATAGTTGTATTATTCATTAACAATATTATAGTAAAATGTGTTAGTTAAAAATTAATATTAATTCCTTTTAAATAGTTATATTACTCGTTAACAATAATAGTATGTAATTAGTTATACTATTGATTAATATTAATAATTTTAATATCAGTTAATTACAACATGAGTGGGCCTAATGGTTAAGAGCATGTGTTTCCTCTTAGGAGGTCACGGTTTCAAATCCAGAGGGGGTAGTGTATGTACACCTCTAAAAATAGATTATTATTATTATTAAATAATTAATATTTAAATAATTAATTATTTTTAAATATAATTATATTTTACATATTTCAAATAAATATTTTTATATTAATAAAATAGTTATGATGGGAAAGAAAGATAAGTATATTTGGACATTTAAGGTCCAAACATATCAGAAGTGGAGTGACAACCAGTTTATGTGATTTGACATAATGAAAAAAAAGAATTTTTTATATTTGTTCAAATATTAGTGAATCACATGGTTGTACTATAAATATAAAATAATTATTATTATTATTAAATAATTAATATTTAAATAATTAATTATTTTTAAATATAATTATATTTTATAGATTTAAAATAGATATTTTATATTAATAAAATAGTTATCCTTATCTAATAATATGGAAAAGAAAAATAAATGTATTTGGACACTAAATAAATGAGGTCAGACATATCAGAAGTGGAGTGGTAACAAGTTTATGGGATTTGACATACTAAAAAAAGGAATTTATGATATTTGTTCAAAATATCAAAATCTATTTATTTATGCTTCATAAAATATGCTTTAAAATATCCAAATATGTCTATTTTTGCATAAAATTAAAGAAGCATTTGGATGTTTATTTATGCTTCATTATTTATTTATTTTTGCATATTATGATGTGTATTTGTATTTATTATTTTTAAGTTATATTTTTATATAATATTATTTTAGTACATAAATGGTATATAAAATAAATAGGAAAATAAAAGTAATGTATCATGATAGATATTGATAATGACATTTTTTATTTTAATATGAAAATGTCAAGAAAATCAATATTATTTTTATAAAAATTAACAAAAATTAATTATTAAAGAGTAAAATTTTTAGCAAACCTTCTTGAGGACTAAAATTTAAAAAAAAAATTGTTTCATAAAAAACAATATAAAATGCCAGAAAGTCAACAACAACAAAAAATTTAACAGACAAAATAAAAACCAAATTCCAACCGTGCTCCCTCTCACTTTAATATTTTCTACTTGAATTAAATCACCCCATTTAATTCTATATATAAACATTAAAAATAATAAAATCCAAAATTAATGAAGGAATACTTTTATATATATAAACAATTTATTTTATTTTAAGTGATTATAAGATAATGCTATTTTTTAAAATTCTATTTTTATAAATGACATAATAAATTTATATTAAATACATTAACATATTAACTTCAAATTCTATTATTAACTTAAATGTATATTGTGAAAATCTAATGAAATTAACTTAAATGTATATTGTAAAAATCTAATGAAAAAATGAAGAATGAACATGTTACAATGTATAAAAAAAACAATAATATAACATGTATATAATGTTTTTAAAATTTTAAAAAAAATTACTTGTATATAAAGTTTAAATATATAAATATAAATGAAACTTGAAAACATATCAATACTTTTACACACATTTTTAGAAATAAATAAAAAATCCAATTTCGACTCAGGTTTGGACTTTTTTCAGAGGAAAAAATACCAGTCTTTGATATTCATGAGAATCGAAAAGACATCTTATACAAAATACATGCTTATGACTGTTCAAATATTGCCCCCACCCATAAAAAATAGGAAAAGACAGACAGTCAGCCAAAACATAAAGTATTCAACACAAAGTCTGATCATTAGCAGACTTTCTCATCATTCCTGGTAGAACCAGGTCAAAAATTATCAAGAATATCAGATGTGCCCTGCAAACATACAAACCTGAGGAGCAGCATATAGCTAGCTGATGGTCACAAAAAACAGACAATGTACAACATAATCCAGACAAACATATCCAATGCTATAATTAGCATAAATGAGCCATCAAAAATAGTTTAATATATGGCCATCAAAAAAGAGTAAAGTGGCCATCTGCAATGACCAAACCATCCAATGTTTCCGAGAAATAACCAATTCCCATTTCCAAATTGAGTGCCTTTTTTGATAATCCATCAGCTAGCATATTGTGTTCCCGGAAAATATGATTGAAGGTCACCGGTGGAACTAGATGAAGCATAGAAAATATCTCATTGCACCAATGTTTCAGTGAGGGTATCTCAAGAGCAGAAAGTCTATTAACCCAAGAGATAATCACCATTGAATCACCAAGAATCAACTGAATAGGCAATCCCATCATCATGTAGACTTTGAGAACAGACCACAGTGCCAGTAGTTCAGCACGTGTATTGGTTCTGTTCCCACAGCCCACAGAAAAACTAAGAAGATGTGTATCACTGATATAGATTACAAAACCTGCACCACCCTTTTGTAGTTGGGCAGCACCATCAAAGTAACCAACAGGAAAGTAGTGTGTTGGCTTTGGACCGATCTGTCTGAAGATATTTTTACAAGGGGCACATGGTGGATGGCTAGGCAGCTGTCAATGCGAGAGATGATGAGGGAGGCCACAGGTTTATCATCTTCAAAGATACAACTGTTTCTGAGGAGCCATAAGTACCAAAAGACAATGATCGGGGTATATCGGAAAGAAGAAAATGTAGCAGTGTTATTAAACCAATGTGAAAGGAAAGACAAGACAGAGCTGTGCGGAATGAGAGGAAAACCCAGGGTGGTCGAGTAATGTAAGAGGATATTGTTAGAAAATGGACACATTAAGAACAAATGACCACAATCCTCTGCACTTCTTTTGCAAAATACACATCTGCTGGGCCCTGAGAAGCCGCGAGATTGGAGGTGATCCCAAGTTAGAATTTTGTCCTTAACCAGCAACCAGGTGAAACATATAATCTTCAGAGGGAGCTTCATGGCCCATAGAAGAGAGCAAACCCGAGTATGTTCATCCTCAACAAGGTCGTAAAGAATACAATCGTACGCCCGAGCCGCGCTGGGAGGACCAACATATTTACCAAAAGACCACAGGAGTATATCGTTCTCCTCATTCAAACAAATTCTATTATAATCCAGGCCTCTAATATATGTGTTCCACAGATTACTCCAGTCTTCACCTAAATCCAAATCTTCAGCAGAAAACCATTTGCCAGTCCCCAGATTTTTAGCCTGATCCAAAGTGCTAATCCCATAATCTTCAAGGTAAGCACGCAAGTCATCTGGTAGAATGAAGGAGCATCCAAGGCCAACAATAGGGTCAGCCCCAACTCTAATCTCAGTTCCCTTTCCCACCTGCCAGATGAGTCCTTTCCCAATCCATTGCAATGAATCCAGAAAACCTTTCCATATGTTCGATATATTCCAATGCCTGAATTGTTTATTCCTGCACCAATTATGAACTGACATATTTTTCATATATTTTGCCTTCAAGATCCGATGCCAGATGCCCACATTATTCAAGGCAAACCAGAAGTTTTTCATCCGAAGAGAAATACAGAAATGTGGGAGATGTTTTATGCCCCATCCTCCCTGGGAAATAGGACGAGCCAGATAGTGCCAATCAATCAAATGGAACTTCTTTTTTTTATCTGAGGACCCCCAAAGGAATGAGTAGATGAGAGATCTGAGCTTGCTTAAAATGGATGAAGGGATAGGAAAAAGGGCACACCAGTAAACCGGCAAGCTAGATAGAACAGAGCGGACCAGAACTAAACGACCTCCTAGAGATAGAAGCCGATTAGTCCAATGGTTGATACGATTTTCGAATTTGTTGATAAGCCAAACCCAATCTTTAGTAAGATAGCCCGAGGGCTTTAAATGGAAGCCAAGGTAAGTGAAACCAAGATAGAGGTGAGAGAAGCGGTATGGCAAGATACCCGAAATTCTTCCCAGCAATGTTGCATCCAGATCATAATGAAGGAAAAAGGATTTATTCACATTGATTTCCATGCCAGATGCATCACAAAAGGTTTCAAGGATGACCTTGAAAGCAATCCAATCCTCAAAAGTACTCAGGTCTGGACTTAAATTGACATAACCCTAATAATTAGTTTTATATTACCGCTTGGAATTAGTATTGACTTGGTAAAATGATGAAGAAAAAAAAAATGGAAGAGTAGTGTGCGATAAAATTACAAGGTTAAATTGTAAATAGGATAATGATATAACACATGACATGTATATGAGGCTTTTTAGTTAAACAAGTTTTTTATTATTATTATTTTTAGCTTTTATATAAATGAAGTTTGAAATGATTACACATATTGTTGAAAAAATAATTTAACTCATTTTATTGAAAAAAAATCACCTTTTGACTTAGTTTTGGAATTAAGATTGACTCAAGTATAATAATTAGTTTTAATGTTACCTTTTGGACTTAGGATTAACTTAATTTTATTTAAAAATGCAAAGCTTGAATTTAGGATTTATTTAGTAAAATGGCCATTTATAAAAACTTTTGATAAAGGGCAATTATGCAATAAATAATTGGTTTTAAAGTTACACGACTTTTTAACTTAGTAAAATACAAAATTTATACAAAACATGACCACTATGGAAATTATTCTCAAAAGAATTAGTCTTAAAGTTACAAGACTACATTAAAATAATTGGTTTTAAAGTATCGAAATTATTCTCAAAAGAATTAGTCTTAAAGTTACAAGACTACATTAAAATAATTGGTTTTAAAGTATCAAGACTTAGACCTACTATTAGGATTGACTTACGAAAACGGTTAAATAAGAGTGTGATTCAATCTAAATTGGAATACATATATGAATTAGCCCCAAGGGTTGGCTCAATTGGTAAGACATGTGCACATTCTCTCGGTTCGGACACGGGTTCTAGTCTTGAGTCTTTTGGGGTTAGGCCTTTTGCTAGGATGGATGGCGGTATACCACCTCTACCATCCACTAATGTGGAGAAGTATTGTTGGGTTTTCCATGCATGTTTCCATGTGATATATATATATATATATATATA
>LPNX010777734.1:148868-180180 GCA_001517045.1 Pseudotsuga menziesii | reverse complement strand
CTTTTTCTCTAACTTTCAATTTCCTCACAAATTTGTGTATTAAAAACTTTTCGGGCTATTCTACATCACCACAATCTTCGTTTGTCTCCTGATGATGATCCCAGAGTAAGGATCGAAACGTCGAGAGTTTCAACTTGCTAACACAGCTTCCTTGAATAAATCAATCTTCTACTGCGTAATGACTACATTTAGACAAATTGTTTATAATTTGATTGTAATATAAAAAAAGAAAACATTATATTTCAACTAATGATGACATTATCGTCTTGAAAGAAATGATGTTTTTAATAAACATCTAAATTATATTTCATTGGATATATTTGATCTCACCCTCCACACAAGGTGGGATAAAAAACTAAAAATTTAAAAGATGATCTCACTAATCGCTTAGTTGGCATGTTCGGCAGCGAGACCTTCAATCGAGCGGAGGTCCTAGAGAATGTTGACCAACATATGAATATTGTGAGGGAATGATTTAGGGTTCATATAGAAAGGAACCCTAGGTATGAACACCCTCCAATGATTCCAGGAAGAGAGTGGAAATCCCTAGTGGAAGATAGAAATGAGAGGGATTTGAGAAAAGAAGGAAAGTTGTCGTCGGGCATAGGAAAGTATGCAATACTTTAAGCAATGTAATTATGCACCTTATTATTATTAATTTTTAGATCAAATTCGAAACATCTAACGTATTTCAACATTTGCATAGGCCGTTAGACACATCAAAGGCCACATCGGCAAGACAAGAAAAAATTGGAAAACACAAGCTTGGGCTTGGTGTTTATTCGAATTTGGAGGCACGAATTGTAAGTATCAAAGAAACAATGTTACATCCAAATAATAAATTTCAAAATATTTTTTTGTTTATTGAAATGTAAAATGTAGTTTCATGACATTATGCAAATAAGTAGGCCGATCAATTCAATGAAGTTCTCACAGAGGAATACTTGAAGCTTGGCTTACAGCACGGCTTTGGAGCTGTTGTTGAACGCCGAAAAACCCTTTATGGGAAAACATAATATTTCAGTGGTCCATCTTGCGCACAGGTATATAAAATCAATGAAGTTTATTTAAGATTGATTACTTGTGCAGTTTATTCATTATAAATATTTGCAAAAAAATATTGACTCGGGTTTTAGCAAGAAATCGATGATCCACCTAATGTCGAGGATGGAGAACAACCTATCGAATTTCATTCTTCAAATATTGGTAATGAATGAATTCATATGCTACAATTTAAAATATTGCATTGAAAATGGTGAATATTAATTGTACTTTTTCATTTTTCAATTGTAGAGAATGTAGAGACTCCTACTATACAAGATGATCCTATACAGGAACACGAAGTACATGATGTGGCCACATCAAGTAAAAAAAACCTATGTAATATTGGTTTTAGTGAAAAAATTGTCATTATAATAACATAAGATATCAATGTAACAGTTTTACATTATTGTAACAAATCACGACCGCTTGCAGCAACATCCACGTCATGAGTACTCTACTAGGTATATAGTATGACAAGTTTTAGATGCAACAATAACTGAATGAAAAGTTACAGAATATGAGTTCCTTGTTGATTTTTTCAAAAGAAAAGAAAAAAACTCAAAAATAAATGACTAAATAAACATCATCTATACTTATTTTTTATAATAAATCAAATCCACATTTTTGCATATAAATTTAATATTTTTTTCAAGTACATGCATTGGTTATGGGGAATTGAGAGTCATGTGGGGTGTGGAGGGACCATAAGAGTTCCCACCTTCACGTGGTTGTCCCTGTTCAGTAGAGTATTAATTTATTCTCGAAACAAGGAGGATCCTAATGAGGTATTTATAACTGCCATCAATAATTTTATTGAGAATTCCCTCATGTATCTTAGCTATTGGAATCCATACATAGGAATAATTTACAAAACTACCTTGACTAATTCCAAGTAACCTCTTAAATATAACCATCCCCATCAAAAAATACAAATTCTAGCTTCTACTTTTTTGTATAACCAGGTCCAGTCTTCATAATGATAGCCATTTGGTTTTAATAAGAAACCAAGATAGTTTACACCTTGGTTCAAATCACAAAGGTTCATGGGAAAAGTGCTTTAGCCTGAAATTTGACTTTTTCGGCTAGTTCATTAATAAGAATTGTGGGTTTATTCATGTTTATCACCATACCTATTTCTTTATAATGAAGGGCTAACCATTCCATGATTTTTTCCAACTATTTTACTAAGACATGCCTAAATAGCATGATTTCATGTACACAAGATATGTGAAATAGACACTGAGTTTGAAACCTTTATCAATTTTATATCTCCTTTCCCTTTTAGATCTCCTTTACTTTTTCCATTGGTGATAATCATGCNCATGTACACAAGATATGTGAAATAGACACTGAGTTTGAAACCTTTATCAATTTTATATCTCCTTTCCCTTTTAGATCTCCTTTACTTTTTCCATTGGTGATCATCATGCTTAATCCTTCAACCACTAGAATAAAGAGGAAAGATAATAAAGGATAGCCCTATCTGAACCCTTGGGAGAAGTGAAGAATACAACAGAGACCCATTGATCAACATTGTAAAATAAATTGAGGAGAGGAAATCCATAATCCAATTTAAATTTTCCAAATTCATCACTATTTGAAGAAGTAAAAATATGATAAAAATCCAATTTAATATGTCAAAATCCTTTGATAGGTTAATATTTAGAATATTTGTAGATACTTTTTTAGTCTTCAATGAATGTAATCCTTCCTATGCAATACCCACTTCATCATGAATTTGTCGATTCAAAAGGAACCCAAACTATTCATCAAAAACTACACATAACATAATACCTTTCATCATGTTAGCAATGACTTTGGAAATAAGTTTATAAATTAGATTGCGCAAACAAATATGAATTTATTATTCAAAGGACTTGGCATCATGTTTCTTAGGTATAAGGGAAATGTAAGTGGACTTGATATTCCCTAACACTTTCTTGAAGGCCCTAGACTCTTCCACCACTTGAACTAAGTCCACTTCTAAAAAATAAAAGAATCCTAAATATAATTTCATAGACAAATCCTTTGGTCCTAGAATCTTTCCTTCCTTGAAGTAGAATAAGAAAGACTTAATTTCACAATAATAACTTATACATCCAAGTCCTTCTTCACTTTCTTGTATATAATACTAAGAAATAAACTAGTAATTTTCATGGTTTCCCCTAATATGTTTGCCTCTTATGGATATTTCAAGAGGGATTTGAAGTTCAATATTCCCACCTTTGCTATGTCCATGAAAGTTTAAGCTTATACCTTTAGGGTGGAGAATATGTTGAAATTATTCAAATAACTGAGAGGGGGTGAATCAGTTATTTCTAAATCTTAAACAATTTTCAATATTTAAACCATTATTACTAATTACATATTTACAGTTATGATATGCAGCAAGTATAACAAAAGGAATGATGATCATCAATCATGCACACATAATAGAGATAGACAAACATTCATCTTTATTTGAGCACCTACTCAAATGAGGCTGCAACCTCTGTTTACAAATTCCTTCTTGTGGAGAGCACCAACCCTCATGTTTTTATAGCACCAACTAAAATAACATTCTCCAGTTACTACTAGATGGAAGCACCAACTTCCACTTGTACACGGAAGACAACATGTTCTTCCTAGCACCACCCTACCACCCTTGTTCCTTAGATTCAAACATGTCCATTACAATATAAAGAAAAATAGATATAACCATATGCATACCTACTCTGTTCTGATCTACTTCTGGATCTGCTTAGGCACTTTGGTTCTCCCCATTGTCTGTGTTATGGATATTCTTGAAAGAACTCAAAGTCCTCTTGCACATTCTGCAATCCCACTTCTACAACAGTCCATGCACCATCTCTCTGCCTACAGAGAGCACACACCACTTCTCTCCGCATGCATCCTCTTATACTTATTAATATTTGAAGCCTTCACCTGTTCCTATTCCTGACTATTCATTTTCATAACTGATCAATCTATTTGATGCCTGAGATAACCCAACAATCCCAAAATTAAATCGTCCCCATGATTGTAGATTGTGTGGTAGAGATCTAAAGGTGCCAAAGATCTACGGCCAGAATGAATTTCATTGATGAAAGAACACGGAGGATAAAAAGGCAGACAAGTTGCAAAATATGAAACTAATCGTTGGGATTAGAATAAAGATCGACGAAGGAGATTAATCACCAAAACAGATCAACGGATGTGAGTCATTTCGCAAGGATAACTAGCACGGATTAATAAAATCTTGATGTGCGGGAAATTTACATCAAATATTCCTTTTCATATTTGAGGTCCACCGTCAATCTAGATCTGATGGTCCTCAGCTATTCCGTAGGTTCAACTAGTAGGTGACATAATGGCGGAGATGGGAGCAAAATTTTAATGCAATTTTCCTTTTTCGATAAATCCGAGTTTCCGCAGGATTCTTTCCACAATACTTCTTCCACGGCGTCGATTTCGTGCAACCTCTCTACTAGTCATTGGTCTAAAATCAAACACCTGCTTCTGCACATCCTTTTCCGCATGAATTCTTACGCACTGTCGATTCCGTGTGGCCTCTCTACTGACCATTGATCTGAAATCAAACACATACTTTTGCACATCCTTTTCTTCATGACTTCTTCTGCACCGTCGATTTCATGTGCACCATTTCCTGATCATCAATCTTAGACCAGATGCAGAGTCTTTGATCCCGAGTTTTCCAAATCAGTTTAAACAACTTCCACATTTTCTGCTTTCCTCCTTCTGCCTTCTGCATTCCGCAGAGGGGACTCTGTGTTGTGAACCCATATGTCGTAAGACTCCTTCTGCCTTCCACTTTTTGCATTCCACTTCTGGACACCGGGTTGTGGAAACCCATATTATTTTAGACTTTGATTTCTCATCGCCTGCATTCTCCCTTCTGCCGCATTCCGCTAGTGGACTCCAGGTTGCAGAAACCTATATTATTTTAGACTTTGATTTCTCATCTTCCACATTCCACCTCCCACTTTCTATCTTTCACTTTTCTTATGAACCAATGATTTTTGTGCAGGTTCACTCCTGACCATCAGATCTATTTATCATATTTTCTTTCAAACTTTGCGGGTTTACTCCTGATTGTCGGATCTCCGCACAAGCCATGGATTCTTCTGAGTCCTTTGCTTATATAAATCATATGCTTGGAACTATGTGTTTTAATGAATGAAAACCATATCACAATCTGATTTATTTCCATATGATCGTATAACCTACCATAATTCCAACAATCTCCCCCTTTGGCATTGATGGCAACCTTCAAATTATGGATGCATGTTGTACTTGTAATCATCAATTTCTCATCATCTTTAGCAAAAACAGCTTCTCCCCCTTTGACATCAATGTCAGAGAATAATCTATAGCATAGCTCCCCCTATCAAAGTGGACAGGTTATTTGGAATAATATATGATACCCAGCTTTGGGCGTAGATACTCAAACTGTGTCTTTGATCAGGGTTTAGTGAAGATATCAGCAATATGTTCTAAAGAAGGAATAAAATTCAATTGAAAAACTATGTTTGTAACCTGCTCCCTTAAGAAGTGATACTTAATATGTATGTGCTTAGTCTTGGAATGAAGAACTGGATTTTTGGACATACTAATGGTGCTAGTATTATCACAATGGAGAGGAATGGGATCAACATATTTTACCTCCAAGTCTGCCAGTGTCTGGATCATCCAGAGTATTTTAGTGTAGTAGGTGGCAGCAGCAATGTATTCAACATCTATAGTATACAAAGATATCAATCCTTTCTTCTTACTCATCCATGCAACTAAAGAATCACCCAAGAAGAATGCACCTCTACTTGTGATTTTTCTTTCATCCAAACAATTTTCCCAATCAGCATATGAATATGTAGTTAACTGAATATTCTTATTTCTAGGATACCATATACCATAATTCATTGTGCCCTTCAAATATTTAAATATCCTCTTAACATCCACCGAATGACTTTGTTTAGGAGGAGACATAAATCTTCCTACCATTCCAACAGCTTGCCTTATATCAGGACAAGATGATGTGATGTAAAAGAGACTTCCTATCATTGGTCGATATGTTCTTTGATCAACATCAGTTGAGAGATCATCCTTGCTAAGTTTAAAACCAACAAGCATAGGTGTACTAATAGGTGAAAAATCTTCCATCTGAAATATCTTCAACATCTCCTTCAAATACTTCTCTTGAGAGAGAAATAAACCTTCAGAACTCTGAATAATGCGAATACCAAGAAAGAATGACAATTCTTCGATCATTGACATTTAAAAATCATATTGCATGGAATTAGCAGACCACTGAAAAGAAGAATCATTAGTGCATCCAAAAATAATGGCATCCACATACACCAAAACAACTAATAGATTATCGCCTTCATATTTTATATACAAGTTACTGTCAACAGTACTTTTCTTGAATCCTTTATCATGTAGATATTTATCCAGTCTATAATACCAGACTCTTGGTGCTTTTTTCAATTGATATAGATCCTTCTTTGGTTTGGAGACTTTGTTAGGATTGTCTTTTAGTTGGAACCCCTCAGGTTTCTCTATATAGACTTCTTCTTCTAGATCTCCATTGAGAAAAGTTGACTTAACATCCATCTGATACACTTTGAAGTTCTTATGACTGGCATAGGAAACAAACATTCTGATAGCTTCCAATCTTGCCACTGGTGCAAAAATTTCATCAAGGTATTGTCGCTCATCTTGTGCATATCCCTTACATACCAATCAGGATTTATTCCTCACAATTTGTCCTTGTTCATTCATCTTGTTTTAAACACCCACTTAGTGCCTATTATTTTTTTATCTACATGTCTAGGAACCAACTCCCAAGTATTATTCTTCTCAATCTGGTAAAGCTCTTCATTCATAGATTTAATCCAATATTCATCCTCACTAGCTTCTTCAAAATTCTTAGGTTCCATCATCCATAGGGAAGCAATCTCAGGTTGTTCCGAAGCTTTAATCAACTTCCTTATCGTCTAAACTCCTTTATCCTTGTCACCAATTATCTGAATTTCAGGATGATTCTTCTGAATGATTCTCAAAGGTGGTTTGGTTTTTGTCTGATGTCTTGAATCTGCCTGAGTGTTTGCACTTTCATCTTCTGACTCTGAATCTTCTTTTTCTGATTCTTGGACCTATTCTTCCTTATCATCAACTGTATCTTCTATATTCAGTTCAAAACTGCTTATTTGAATAACTTTCACGGGGATTCCTTTATCAATTTTAATGTCAATACAATCAACCAATTTATGAAGCCTTATATTTTAACATGTGTACAGTTTACTATTTGTAGCATCTCCTAAGAAGATACCTTCATCAGCCTTTTATTGGTACTAACCAATGTGTTATGATCTGGTTAACATTTTCATTCTTGCAGCAAGTTCTTTGAATGATAACCTAGATGATAAATTCATAGACTCCCCCTATCACAATGCTTCCTTTTGTCCCATTGATGTTTTTTTTGGTTATTTCAAACCAATGTGATGACATTCAATAGGTAACTCGATTAGTTCTAGCAGAGCGAATGTGAAATGACCACCTAACTGGATCTTTAAGAAATTTCGCATCCAATACTTTAGCTAGCTATCGAGCTGATTTCGCCAGCAAAATGACTTAGATCCGTTGGAAATTTTTCATCCTATATCAACGGTGGATTTGAATCAGTATAAAACCATTCTTCATAATAATTCTACATCCAAGGAGCTTAATTTCAAAGCGTGCAACTACATGCAGCAAAATAATTTACGACCGTCGATATTCCTTGGAGATCGTTCTCATCCATTGACGTGAGATCTTGGAGCAGCGATTACTTTCCAATTTCGTGACCTGTCCTGACTATTATCTTCATGCACTTTTTCGCAGTGCAATCCCCTTAAACCGTATATTTAATAATGATCTCTACCTAACATCGATAGATTTCCCTTCGTATTTTTAACACTCTTGTACCTTCGACCTCCAGAATCCTTTCTCAGTCATTGATGATTAATCTATGACTGTGGTCCTTCTATTTTCTAATCTAACTCACGTTGTTCAAATTCCTCTAGAATATTAACAAGTTGGTATCTTCTTGTCTTCAAATTAATTATTTTCAAATACCAAATGCAAATTTTTGATATTAACTTCCCCTGAGTATATGATCCCTTATAATGCTAATTTCAGGGTTCTCTTCTAGGTCATGAGAAACCTTTTTAGAAAAGGCATCCACCATTATATTCTTCTTAATAATCGTCATCTTGCTTTCCCTCATAATGGATGCCACTTATATTTATAGCACTATTATGCAGATCGTCGTCTTTGGAAACTTCACTGATGTTTGAATTTTGTGTTTCTTTTGAGTCTTTGTAATTTGACTTTCTTCTCCACATATTTCCATGACGTACCCTGGTTATTGATCTTCTATCATCTTATGTGTTTATGTCTTGTTTCCTTATCGGACTTTGATCTTTTCCCTTAGTTCTGCAATCACCATCCTTGTGATCAAACTTATTACAACAATGGAAATATCCAAAGAATTCCTTTTGACCTTTCTGCTCGTAATGTTTTTTTTTTTTCATATCTTCTCAGATTCTTTATCTGGGTGAATTATGATGACTGGATTTAGTCTTCCTGAAATTGTTGTTTATGTATTTGTAACTTTGGAATGTATCCACTTGTATATCTTATGTCTTGTACCCCGATGTTTATTTCGGGAAGTGTCTATAATGTATTTGAGTCATGTCATGCCCTGATGTTCCTATCGGGAGGTTCTATAATGTAAACAAGTCATGTCAAGTCATTGTGGGTAACCCTCCTATTGTTCAAGGGTTAAAGTCCCCGCAGTTCCGGGGCACTAGGGTTATTAGACTCTCCTAGAGAAGTTGGACCTAGTGAGTCATTGTCAAGTCAGGAATTAGTATAAATAGAGAGTCAGCCTCTCTATTTATCACACACTTACTCGCACTCAGTTGTAGCGCATAGCTAAGGAAGAAGAAGACACTGGGGCTAGGAAGAAAGAGGCTACTATTGTTGAGATATCATCTTACTATTTTGGGGTCTTACTTTTGGTGTTGATTCTATATTTGAGGAAGTTGTGGTGTTTTCTCCATTTATGGTTTCCCCGAGGAAAAACACTGTGTTCATTGTCTCTTGTGTTTGATTGTTGTGCTTTTTATTCTCTCAGTTAAAGATCCTAATATAATGCTACCTTAATGTTAAAAATCTAACATGGTATCAAAGCTAACCTGAGAAGAAGACACTGTGCAGCTGCGGGAACTAGGGCTTCCTATTTTTTGGATCTCTCTCCACATATTTTCAGCAAAAGAAGTTTGGACTAACTCTCCTCCCTAGGGTGCATCTTTCTGTCGAAGCAGAATCCAATTCTGAGCTTTTTCAGTTTTAGACCCGACACTACTGCTGAAAATTAGGGTTTTCCACAGAAGTGGAATTTTTCAATGATCCCAGGACTAGATTGATCTCCTCCTCTAAATCAAAGTTTAGGGTTCAATATCAAAGCATTTGGTTGGACGGAACTTCAGAAAATCCAAACCCTAATCTACTTCTGAACCAGCACTGCAGAAATTCAAATCCAAATCCAGATCCAACATCTTGTCCTAGTAATATCTAAATATTTTGTATTTCCATTTGAGGTTCTTAGTTAAGATGTCTCATCATACCAAGCTTGAGGGAGCTGATAACTTTTGAGCCTAGAAGTATAGGATCTCCCTGGTCCTGGAAGAGAATGAGTTGGACTACTACATCAATGAGGAGATTCCAGTTCCAGAGGGAGATAAGGCTAAGGCCTTACACAAGAAGAATTTATTTATGGCTAAGAGGATTATTGCTGATTCAATCAAGGATCACCTCATACCACAGATGTCCTCCCTAAAGACACCTAAAGCTATGTTTGATTCCCTAACCAAATTTTTTGAAGGAAAGAACATAAACCGAAAGATGACCTTGATGAACCAATTGAAGAATGTGAAGATCCAGAATGCGAAGACCATACAGTCATACTTCACAAGGGTCTCCCAGATCAAAGAACAACTTGAAGCAGTATATGAAGAAGTAGAGAATGCAGAGATTGTAATGACCACCTTGAATGGTCTCCCTAGGACATGGGACTCTTTCATTCAAGGGATCTGTGCCAGAAAGAAGTTAGTCAAGTTTAGAAGACTATGGGAATAATGCTCTCAAGAAGAAGCTCGGATAGCAGCTCGAGAAGAAAAGATGGGAAGTGAAGATCAAGCTCTCACAATACAATCCAAGAAAACCAAATCTAGCCACCACAGAGGTAAGTACTCTCATCAAAGGAATAACTTTATAAAGCCTAGAGCTAAGTCTAAGTTCATTTGCTATGCATGTGATGAAAGAGGACACTTTGCTAGAGATTGTCTTAGAAACAAAAGTAGCCCTCACAAGAAGAAGGTAAACAAGAGAAGACATCATGATCATGCTGCAGAGGATGATGAACCTTCCACAAAGAGAAACAGACAAGTCAGTGATGATTCTTCAAGTGATGAAGAATATTTTTTGATTTCCTCTCTCACGGGAACTATCACACATGGCAGCAATGATTGGCTTATAGACAGTGGTGCTTCCAAACATATGACAGGATTCAAGGAATCCTTTCTGAAACTATCTAAACATGAATCACCTCACAAGGTGAAACTCAAAGATGAATACCAGTATCCAATAAAAGGTAGTGGTGAATCCTCATATAAGCTAGACTTTGGAAATTCTATCAAGATGAATGATGTATTGTTTGTACCTGGACTAAAGAAGAACCTTCTCTCCATACCTACATTAGATGCAAAAGGAATGAGGGTTGCATTTGTAGATGGCCAAGTCCCCATGAGGCCAAAGGGAAAGTATTTTGATGATGCAGTAGTGATTGGGGAACAAGAAGGAGAACTATACAAATTGAAGGGCCAACCAGAGCAAGCTTTGGTTCATGACTCGGTAGAACCAAATGAGCTTTGGCATAGAATGCTTGCACATGTGCATTGTGGAGCACTACCACTTGCAAGTAAAGTTGTTGAAGGTCTCCCAGAAATGCAGACAAAACATGAAGGTGTATGCAAAGGATGTGTTAAAGGGAAGAACACAAAGAAGAAATTTCCAATCAGCGAGAGCAACGCAAAAGGAATCTTGGAAATCATTCACTCCAATGTATGCAGTCCAATGTCATCTAGTTCACTAAGCGGGTATGTATACTATATTTCTTTTATTAATGATTTTTCTAGAAAGAAATGGATATACTTTTTGAAGAACAAAGATGAAGTATTCAGCAAGTTCAACGAATTCAAAGCCTTGATCGAGAATCACACAGAAAAGAAGATCAAGACATTTCTATCAGATAATGGCGGAGAATTCACATCGAATTAATTCAAAGAGCTATGAAAAGACTCAAGGATAAGAGGGAGTTATCCACTCCATATAATCCACAACAAAATGGGATTGCAGAAATAAAGAATAGAACGATCATGGAAGCAACAAGGGCCATGCTTCATGATCAAGATCTTCCATGCATCTATGGGAAGAAGCTGCCAGAACAGCAATGTATGTACAGAACCGTACTCCTCACATAGTACTCTAGAACAAGACTCCTAAAGAAGTCTTCTCCAGCAAGAAACCTGAAGTCATCCATATCAGAATATTCAGTTGTCCTGTATACATACACATTTAGAAAGAAAAGAGGACGAAGTTAGATCCTTTAGGAAAGAAGGGTATATTTGTGGGATACTCTGAAAGCTCGAAGGCTTACAGAATATACTTCCCAGGGTTCAAGAAGATTGACATTAGCAGAGATGTAACATTTGACGAAGATTCATCCTACATCAAATCCAGGAAGAGACTGGTTGAAGAACCTAAAGAAACAAGAGCACCTAGAATTCATGATACAACCATGAACGAAGAAATTCAAGAAGAAGATCGAGAATTAGAAAAACCTCAAGAACCTGTAGATCCACCTCAGGAGAAGAATCCTCATAAGAGGAAACCTGCTTGGGTACGTGAAATTATACAAGGTGCAGAAAGATATGGAGCTTTAGAAGAAACACCCAAAGGAAGAAAGAGAACTAGGTCCTGCTCCAGTTATGTAGCCTTGCTATGTGACATTATTGATAAAGAACCTTTCAACTATGAAGAAGTGACAAAAAGGAAAGAATGGAAGGAGGCTATGATCGAAGAGTATCAATCAATCATGAAGAATGATGTTTGGGATGTTGTCCCAAGACCAGAAGGGAAGTCCATTGTAACTTCCAAATGGATCTACAAGATCAAGCATGCTGTAGATGGCAGCTTAGAGAAATATAAAGCAAGATTCATGGCTCATGGTTTCTCTCAGAAAGAAGGAATAGATTATGAAGAAACTTTTGCACCTGTAGCTAGATACACTTCCATCAGATCAGTACTTTCTCTAGCTACAATGATGAAATGGAAGATACACTAGATGGATGTCAAGACTGCTTTCTTGAATGGTGTAGTAGAAGAGCAAGTGTACGTGGAGCAGCCACTCGGTTTTGAGACACATGACAGGGAGTCTCATGTGTGTAAATTGAAGAAAGCCCTGTATGGTTTGAAACAGGGACCCAGGACATGGTACGGAAGAATTGATGGCTTCCTATCCAGTTTGGGCTTTACTAAGAGTAAAGCAGATTCCAACCTTTATTACAAGGTTGAAGATGGCAATCCAGTGATACTCCTACTGTATGTGGATGATCTGTTTGTAATAGGTGTGGATGGGTTAATTGCTGATACGAAGAGGAAACTTGCTGCTAAGTTTGAAATGAAAGACTTGGGTATGATGCACTATTTCTTAGGCATGGAGGTTTGGCAGAATGCGGATGGAATCTTCCTTGGACAAGGGAAGTATGCAGTAGATATATTGAAGAGATTCGGGATGATGGACTGTAAGGCCATAACCACACCTATGGCATCGAACCTGAAGCTATTGAGTGATGCTTCATCAGACGCGGTTGATGCTATGATGTATCGTTAGATGATTGGGTCCTTGATGTACCTCACGAACACGAGACCAGATATTTTCTTTGTTGTGAACACCTTGAGCCAGTTCCTGACAAATTCGAGACATGTTCACTTGATTGCTACAAAGCATATTCTGAGGTACCTGAAGGGTACAGTTGATTATCGGATCAAGTACGAGGCAAATCAGAAGATTAACTAGGAGGGTTATGTTGATTCAGATTAGGCAGGTAGTGCCATCAATAGGAAGAGCACTTCAGGATGCTGCTTCAGTACGGGATCAAGTATGATCTCTTGGTTTAGCAAGAAGCAGTCCTGTGTGGCACTGAGTACAGCTGCAGCAGAATATGTCGCAGCTTGTTCAGCTAGTTGCGAGGTAATGTGGCTGAGAAAGCTACCATTTAATTTATTTGATCTCTAGTTGGATGCTACTTGTATATATTGCAACAACCAGAGTTGTGTGAAGTTGTCAAAGAACCCAGTGTTCCATTACAAGTCGAAGCATATCGAGATCAAGTATCACTATAACAGGGATATGGTGCAGAGAGGAGTAGTGAAGCTCCAGTATGTTGTGATGGACAAACAGATAGCTGATGTGTTGATGAAGCCATTGGTTAGAGTGAAGTTTGAGTAATAATAAGAAATACTTAATTTCACCAAAATATTGTCTCTAGCATATCCTAAGAAGATACCTTCATCAGCATTTTCTTGGTACTAACCAATGTGTTATGATCTGGTTAACAATTTCATTCTTCCAGCAAGTTCTTTGAATGATAACCTGGATGATAAATTCATAGACTCCCCCTATCAAAATGCTTCCTTTTGTCCCATTGATATTTTTTTTCGTTATTTCAAACCAATGTGATGACATTCAATAGGTAACTCGATTAGTTCTAGCAAAGCGAATGTGAAATGACCACCTAACTGGATCTTTAAGAAATTTCGCATCCAAGACTTTAGCTAGCTGTCGAGCTGCTTTCGCCAGCAAAATGACTCAGAACCGTTGGAAATTTTTCATCCTATATCAACAGTGGATTTGAAGCAGTATAAAACCATTCTTCATAATAATTCTACATCCAAGGAGCTTAATTTGAAAGCGTGCAACTACATGCAGCAAAATAATTTACGACCGTCGATATTCCTTGGAGATCATTCTCATCCATTGACGTGAGATCTTGGAGCAGCTATTACTTTCCAATTTCATGACCTGTCCTGACTATTATCTTCATGCACTTTTTCACAGTGCAATCCCCTTAAACCGTATATTTAATAATGATCTCTACCTAACATCGATAGATTTCCCTTCGTATTTTTAACATTCTTGCACCTTCGACCTCCAGAATCCTTTCTCAGTCATTGATGATTAATCTATGACTGTGGTCCTTCTATTTTCTAATCTAACTCACGTTGTTCAAATTCCTCTAGAATATTAACAAGTTGGTATCTTCTCGTCTTCAAATTAATTATTTTCAAATACCAAATGCAAATTTTTTATATTAACTTCCCCTGAGTATATGATCCCTTCTAATGATAATTTCAGGGTTCTCTTCTAGGTCATGAGAAACCTTTTTAGAAAAGGCATCCACCATTATATTCTTCTTAATAATCTTCATCTTGCTTTCCCTCATAATGGATGCCACTTATATTTATAGCACTATTATGCAGATCATCCTCTTTGGAAACTTCACTGATGTTTGAATGTTGTGTTTCTTTTGAGTCTTTGTAATCTGACTTTCTTCTCCACATATTTCCATGAGGTACCCTGGTTATTGATCTTCTATCATCTTATGTGTTTATGTCTTGTTTCCTTATCGGACTTTGATCTTTTCCCTTAGTTCTGTAATCACCATCCTTGTGACCAAACTTATTACAACAATGGAAATATCCAAAGAATTCCTTTTGACCTTTCTGCTCGTAATGGTTTTTTTTTTCATATCTTCTCAGATTCTTTATCTAGGTAGAATTATGATGACTGGATTTAGTCTTCCTGAAATTCTTGTTTATGTATTTGTAACTTTGGAATGTATTCACTTGTATATCTTATGTCTTGTACCTCGATGTTTATTTCGGGAAGTGTCTATAATGTATTTGAGTCATGTCATGCCCTGATGTTCCTATCGGGAGGTTCTTAAATGTAAACAAGTCATGTCAAGTCATTGTTGGTAACCCTCCTATTGTTCAAGGGTTAAAGTCCCCGCAGTTCCGGGACACTAGGGTTATTAGACTCTCCTAGAGAAGTTGGACCTAGTGAGTCATTGTCAAGTCAATAATTAGTATAAATAGAGATTCAGCCTCTCTATTTATCACACACTTACTCACACTCAGTTGTAGCGCATAGCTAAGGAAGAAGAAGACACTGGGGCTAGGAAGAAAGAGGCTATTGTTGTCGAGATATCATCTTACTATTTTGGGGTCTTACTTTTGGTGCTGATTCTATATTTGAGGAAGTTGTGGGGTTTTCTCCATTTATGGTTTACCCGAGGAAAAACAATGTGTTCATTGTCTCTTGTGTTTGATTGTTGTGCTTGTTATTCTCTCAGTTAAAGATCCTAACATAATGCTACCTTAATGTTAAAAATCTAACATGGTATCAGAGCTAACCTGAGAATAAGACACTGTGCAGCTGCGGGAACTAGGGCTTCCTATTTTTTGGATCTCTCTCCACATATTTTCAGCAAAAGAAGTTTGGACTAACTCTCCTCCCTAGGGCGCATCTTTCTGTTGAAGCAGAATCCAATTCTGAGCTTTTTCAGTTTTAGACCCGACACTACTGCCGGAAATTAGGGCTTTCCACAGAAGTGGAATTTTTCAGTGATCCCAGGACTGGATTGATATCCTCCTCTAAATTGAAGTTTAGGGATCAAGATCAAATAATTTGGTTGGACAGAATTTCAGAAAAGCAAAACCCTTATCTACTTCTGAACCAGCACTGCAGAAATTCAGCTCCAAATCCAAATCCAACATCTTGTCCTAGTAAGATCTAAATATTTTGTATTTCCATTTAAGGTTCTTAGTTAAGATGTCTCATCATACCAAGCTTGAGGGAGTTGATAACTTTCGAGCCTGGAAGTATAGGATCTCCCTGGTCCTGGAAGAGAATGAGTTGGACTACTACATCAATGAGGAGATTCCAGTTCCAGAGGGAGATAAGGCTAAGGCCTTACACAAGAAGAATTTAGTTATGGCTAAGAGGATTATTGCTGATTCAATCAAGGATCACCTCATACCACAGATGCCCTCCCTAAAGACACCTAAATCTATGTTTGATTCCCTAACCAAATTTTTTGAAGGAAAGAACATAAACCGAAAGATGAACTTGAGGAACCAATTGAAGAATGTGAAGATCCAGAATGCGGAGACCATACAGTCATACTTCACAAGGGTCTCCCAAATCAAAGAACAACTTGAAGCAGTATATGAAGAAGTAGAGAATGCAGAGATTGTAATTACCACCTTGAATGGTCTCCCTAGGACATGGGACTCTTTCATTCAAGGGATCTGTCCCAGAAATAAGTTAGTCAAGTTTAGCAGACTATGGGAATAATGCTCTCAAGAAGAAGCTCGGATAGCAGCTCGAGAAGAAAAGATGGGAAGTGAAGATCAAGCTCTCACAATACAATCCAAGAAAACCAAATCTAGCCACCACAGAGGTAAGTACTCTCATCAAAGGAATAACTTTATAAAGCCTAGAGATAAGTCTAAGTTCATTTGCTATACATGTGATGAAAGAGGACACTTTTCTAGAGATTGTCTTAGAAACAAAAGTAGCCCTCACAAGAAAAAGGGAAACAAAAGAAGACATCATGATCATGCTGCAGAGGATGATGAACCTTTCCCACAGAGAAACAGATAAGTCAGTGATGATTCTTCAAGTGATGAAGAATATGTTTTGATTTCCGCTCTCACAGGAACTATCACACATGGCAGCAATGATTGGCTTATAGACAGTGGTGCTTCCAAACATATGACAGGATTCAAGGAATCCTTTCTGAAACTATCTGAACATGAATCACCTCACAAGGTGAAACTCATAGATGACTACCAGTATCCAATAAAAGGTAGTGGTGAATCCTCATATAAGCTAGACTCTGGAAATTCTATCAATATGAAAGATGTATTGTTTGTACCTGGACTAAAGAAGAACCTCCTCTCCATATCTGCATTAGATGCAAAAGGAATGAGGGTTGCATTTTTAGATGGCCAAGTCCCCATGAGGCCAAAGGGAAAGTATTTTGATGATGCAGTAGTGATTGGGGAACAAGAAGGAGAACTATACAAATTGAAGGGCCAACCAGAGCAAGCTTTGGTTCATGACTCGGTAGAACCAAATGAGCTTTGGCATAGAATGCTTGCACATGTGCATTATGGAGGACTACCACTTGCAAGTAAAGTTGTTGAAGGTCTCCCAGAAATGCAGACAAAATAGGAAGGTGTATGCAAAGGATGTGTGAAAGGGAAGAACACAAAGAAGAAATTTCCAATCAGCGAGAGAAACGCAAAAGGAATCTTGGAAATCATTCACTCCGATGTATGCGGTCTAATGTCATCTAGTTCACTAAGCGGGTATGTATACTATATTTATTTTATTAATGATTTCTCTAGAAAGAAATGGATATACTTTATGAAGAACAAAGATGAAGTATTCAGCAAGTTCAACAAATTCAAAGCCTTAATCGAGAATCACACAGAAAAGAAGATCAAGACATTTCTATCAGATAATGGCGGAGAATTCACATCGAATTAATTCAAAGAGCTATGCAAAGACTCAAGGATAAGAGGGAGTTATCCACTCCATATAATCCACAACAAAATGGGATTGCAAAAAGAAAGAATAGAATGATCATGGAAGCAGCAAGGGCCATGCTTCATGATCAAGATCTTCCATGCATCTATGGGAAGAAGCTGCCAGAACAACAGTGTATGTACAGAACTGTACTCCTCACAGTACTCTAGAACAAGACTCCTAAAGAAGTCTTCTCCAGCAAGAAACCTGAAGTCATCCATATCAGAATATTCAGTTGTCCTGTATACATACACATTTCGAAAGAAAAGAGGACGAAGTTAGATCCTTTAGGAAAGAAGGGTATATTTGTGGGATACTCTGAAAGCTCGAAGTCTTACAGAATATACTTCCCAGGGTTCAAGAATATTGACATTAGCAGAGATGTAACATTTGATGAAGATTCATCCTACATCAAATCCAGGAAGAGACTGGCTGAAGAACCTAAAGAAACAAGAGCACCCAGAATTCATGATACAACCATGAACGAAGAAATTCAAGAAGAAAATCGAGAATTATAAGAACCTCAAGAACCTATAGATCCACCTCAGGAGAAGAATCCTCATAAGAGGAAACCTGCTTGGGTACGTGAAATTATACAAGGTGCAGAAAGATATGGAGCTTTAGAAGAAACACCCAAAGGAAGAAAGAGAACTAGGTCCTGCTCCAGTTATGTAGCCTTGCTATGTGACATTATTGATAAAGAACCTTTCAACTATGAAGAAGTGGCAAAAAGGAAAGAATGGAAGGAAGCTATGATCGAAGAGTATCAATCGACCATGAAGAATGATGTTTGGGATGTTGTCCCAAGACCAGAAGGGAATTCCATTGTAACTTCCAAATGGATCTACAATATCAAGCATGCTGTAGATGGCAGCATAGAGAAATATAAAGCAAGATTCATGGCTCATGTTTTCTCTCAGAAAGAAGGAATAGATTATGAAGAAACTTTTGCACCTGTAGCTAGATACACTTCCATCATATCAGTAATTTCTCTGGCTGCAATGATGAAATGGAAGATACACCAGATGGATGTCAAGACTTCTTTCTTGAATGGTGTAGTAGAAGAGCAAGTGTATGTGGAGCAGCCACTCGGTTTTGAGACACATGCAGGGAGTCTCATGTGTGTAAATTGAAGAAATCCCTGTACGGTTTGAAACAGGAACCCAGAACATGGTACGGAAGAATTGATGGCTTCCTATCCAGTTTGGGCTTTACTAAGAGTAAAGCAGATTCCAACCTTTATTACAAGGTTGAAGATGGCAATCCAATAATACTCCTACTGTATGTGGATGATCTGTTTGTAATAGGTGTGGATGGGTTAATTACTGATAGGAAGAGGAAACTTGCTGCTAAGTTTGAAATGAAAGACTTGGGTATGATGCACTATTTCTTAGGCATGGAGGTTTGGAAGAATGCGGATGGAATCTTCCTTGGACAAGGGAAGTATGCAGTAGATATTCTGAAGAGATTCGGGATGATGGACTGTAAGGCCATAACCACACCTATGGCATCAAACCTGAAGCTATTGAGTGATGCTTCATCAGAAGCGGTTGATGCTACGATGTATCGTCAGATGATTGGGTCCTTGATGTACCTCACGAACACGAGACCAGATATTTGCTTTGTTGTGAACACCTTGAGCCAGTTCCTGACAAATCCTAGACATGTTCACTTGATTGCTACAAAGCATATTCTAAGGTACCTGAAGGGTACAGTTGATTATCGGATCAAGTACAAGGCAAATCAGAAGATTAACTTGGATGGTTATGTTGATTCAAATTAGGCAGGTAGTGCCATCAATAGGAAGAGCACTTCAGGATGCTGCTTCAGTACGGGATCAGGTATGATCTCTTGGTTTAGCAGGAAGCAGTCCTGTGTGGCACTGAGTACAGCTGAAGCAGAATATGTCATAGCTTGTTGAACGAGTTGCGAGGCAATGTGGCTAATAAAGCTACTATCTAATTTATTTGATCTTTAGTTGGATGCTACTTGTATATATTGCAACAACCAGAGTTGTGTGAAGTTGTCAAAGAACCCAGTGTTCCATTACAAGTCGAAGCATATCGAGAACAAGTATCACTATATCAGGGATATGGTGCAGAGAGGAGTAGTGAAGCTCCAGTATGTTGTGATGGACGAACATATAGTTGATGTGTTGATGAAGCCATTGCTTAGAGTGAAGTTTGAGTACTTCAGGGAGAAGCTTGGTGTTCTCCAGATCGAGGTTCCCTCCAAGGGAAAATGATGAGACCTAGATCCATTCTGACATGGTGAGAGGATTACGTTCCTTCCATGGTCAGATGTAAGGGCTGAGCCATTCTGTCATGGTGAGAGGATTTGGTTCCTTCCATGTTAGATGTGAGTACTGACCCATTCTGATGTGACTATAGGACTGGTTCCTACATGATCGGATGTAAGGGCTGAATGCCATTCTTGGAATGGAGGCACCTTGTCAGTTACCAGGAATACTCAGTCTGGGACTGAGGGCCATTATTATATGACTGTAAGATGTAATCTTACATAATCAGATGTGAGTGCATGGCCTGTTAACCCAAAATACCCCCACATAGCTCTCAATGGCCTACACCACCCAAGGACACCATCTCACAACCTTCATATCACTCCATCAGACCTTCCATTAGACCTCCACACCTCCAAAAGAGCCTAAGGATGAAGAAAAGGGCTAAAAGCCCCAAAAAAGATCCCAAAATAGCCCCCTAGGAGCTAAATCCCTCAAAAAGGGGCTCAAACCCTAAAAGGGGCTAAAGTTAGGGAGAAAGGGGCTAAATCCCTCACCAAGGGCTTAAAACCATAAAATCCCTTGGAAAAACTATAAAAGGAGGGTGGGGGGTCACTCTCAAAACACTTCTCCCTTTCCTATTGTTATGCTGCCTATGGATGCTTTGATACCTTTGCCTCTCAAACCACCCACATTCCCTCTCCTCCACATCCATTCCCACTTGAGCCATTGCTCCCCCAACTAAGAGAGACAGGCTTCCAAGAGCTAGGGCATGGTGGCCCATTACCCACTAAGAGAAGGTATATTTGTGTTTTTTGTGTTTGCTTCTTAGCTATTTAGATTCCTTTGACTTCTAACCATTGTTTCTTGCAGGTTTTGTTTAACATTGTTTGCAGGTTTCTCCATTGTAGATTACATTTGTTTTGCAGGGTTTAAGGAGGCAGAACCCTAACCTATTTTCTGCAGAGGGGTTCACAAAGAGTCCACTCCTTCTTTCTGCTCTTGCTTATGATTCAATTTAGTTCTATTTTCTGTCACTATATTAGCTTAGTTTAACTTACTATTATATTTACTTGCATTTCCATTTCGTTTTTCCTGTTTTCCATTAGTAGGAACCTACCCTTGTGCCCTATAGGCACAAGGGAGTCATTCTTGCTCCTACGGTGAGGAGAAATCCTCACTACAGCATTGGCAACCATACCAGGTCGATCCTACAGGATCCCTGGGCCAAAATTTCATTTTTTGATGTTTTTTCAATTTTACCCTAGTTTTCAAAAAAATTCTTCTTAAATATTTCTTAAATCTTGTTTATTTCATGTTTTAGTTACTGCTGAAGGCTCTACTAGGAAAAACCGAGTCAGATTGACCCCAGTACTAGTTACTGTCGACCAGATCTGACTCTGTCTCACCAAAAAACCTCATTCCGGAGCAGGGCGCTCTTATCGGGGCAAAAGTTGAGACTGGGGCACTCTTAATGAGAAAAAAGGTGTGCCCAGGGCGCACTTAATCCCAATTTAAGTGCGAATTCAGCCCAGAAACTCAGGTTGCGGTTTTTTTTTGCATTCTGTGCGACCCCCTCGCTCATTTCTGAAAAAATATCGCAGCCCCCTCACTAGAATTGGTCAAAAATGTGTGGCCTGTCACACAGAAGTTGAATTTAAGATTAATAGAGAGTAATTTTTAGTTTTAGAGGACTATTAGTGTGGCCCAGCCGCCTCTGTCCACCATTGCAGGTTATTTTCAGTTTCAATTTGTATTTTCTGCAAATAATTTCATGAACAATGTGTAAATGTTAAATGAACCATTAATGCTTAATAAAATGAACTAGTCTAACTAAAAATAACTTAAAAATAACCATCTTACTTCCCCCCTCCTCCTCTACCCAGTCATCACCCTCCGGGGTAGTCTGGGATACGACGAAGGGCAAGCTCATATAGATCTAGGCACTCCATGATAATTTTCCCAAACCACTAAAACCGGGTGACCTAGAAGGTAGAGGGGGTAGAGAAGGAGGGCTTCTCACAGTGCTAAGGGGGTAGAGAAGGATGGGATTAGTCCCATTGTGTTGAGACCCCAGCACCTTCTCTTGGTTGAAGAAGAATATCACTGTGAGGTAGACATTTAGTTAGGCCAGAAATCCAGGGTTAATCACTGTACTTGTTTACAAATTTCTGCTTATGCTTGCATACAAAACCATGACATGAACTCTACCATGAATTCATAAACCATATTGCAACAACCAAATCCTAGAACAAACAAGCAAACCAACACACGATACCAAATAATTAACCCAACTCAGTTCATGACGCTGAGTAAGCCTTAAAATTTACCAAATGTACACTAAGTTCAATCAATTCTGCAGTCTTTGAGGACATAAGTCCCTGACTGCTTCAACTATGGGAAGTACTTGGGTTTTTCCCAGAAACTCATTATCAGGATTACCACAGGAACCCCAAAGTAGTTGTCCGTTGAGAGGAATTTCCAAGCGAAACGGGCAACGACCCCTTCCGATTGAGTAGAATCACCCGTGAGGAACAAGCTAAGCGTTGTATTCTAGCAATCTTGGTGGCCAAGAGACCACCTTCATCCAATAGGAAGCCATTGAAACAGGGGTCCAAATATCATACCCACCAGTTTCATACACAAACACGAAAACAATTGATCCTCCACGATCTTCCTCACGCGTAAGAGGGAAACCACCACCATTTGGAACACTTGATCGGCACCATCGAAGCCGCTCTCAGTGATATCCCACACCATCAGAGGGTCGCACAGCCTCTGATTCTTATTCAAACCCATATCAATCTGAACCAGACCTCCACACTACACCATCAAGCCCCATGGCTAGTGCAAACCCGGATCCATTTTTCGGCCTAACCTTAGCAAGTGGACCCATGTCCACATCACAACCTGCCACCCACAACTTGGCAAGTGGTCCAAGCATAGTCATGCAGACTATCATTAGCCAATTTCCACAACCCATAGTGACCAGCCAAGTTGGCCCAATGGTAACACACAGGGGCAGTGGCCCCTCCACACACACTGCCCCTCCGACCACACTGGAGGGCAGTGCACCGTCCACCTACATTGCCCCTACTATCATGCATGGGGGAAATGCCCCCGCTACCCATACCATCCCACCCACAACACTTGGGGGCATTGGCCCATCCGCAACAGTGCCACCACAAGCACCCCCAGCCATGCAGATGCATTATGCACCTGCAAACCCACCCCCATTTCAGCCCCATCCCACATCAACTTGGGGTCAAATATGCCTTCATGGCTCGTCTGAACTTGCCTAACTTGGATAGATTAACGAATTATCCCATATACCACCAAGCTTTCTGGCCACCCATGCCAACTAAGCTGCCATCAAACATCCCGAAGTTTGAAGGAAAAGCCGGGGAATGTCCCCAAAATCACATAATGACATTCCATCTATGGTGCTCATTCAATAGCATCGTAGATGACTCCATCATGTTGAGGTTGTTCCAATGCACCCTTACAAGTGTCGCGGCCAAGTGGTACATTGAGCTGCCACAAGCCAAGTACCCCGAATTCAACTCCATAGCCTTCATGTTCCTACAGTATTTTTAACTCCCTGTCAGATATGACGAGGGGGTAGAGATCCTGTTATCCTATTGCCAAAGCACCGCCACTCACATAACTGACCATATCCATGAGTGGCGGTGACATCGTAGCTTATGCAAAATCCAACTAGACGACAGGATATTCTTGGATTGGTTCCTTAAGACTTTGTTCGCACCCATCACAAAGGACGTCGCATCTGAACGTCCCCAATCTGAAGAAGAGGCCATACTGAAGGCCCAACAATTTGACTTGATCTACTCTTAGTTTGGATACTTGTACACTGTCATTCCAGATGCTCCATGTCTGAGTACCTCCTACCACGACGCACTGAGGGCATCCCACGCTGCAGCCGGCATCATAGGGTCAGTCTCCCAACAACCATAGCCTTGACCGACACTACCTGTCATTGTACCACAACCAAGCAACACTGTTAATGTTGCTTACCAAAACAAAGCTCCGGACTATGCTAGAATGATGTCCCAGTCCAGAGCAACAACCTCTTATGCACAACGTGCACCACCGCAGTAGGCTCAGGCCATGGGTTGGCCAACACAACAGTATGTGGAGAAAATGCCCACATTTTTGGCACCACCACCCCCACAAATATACTATGCACCACCAGTGCAACAAGTTCAAGCCCCCGCCCCTGCTCCATCCGCTCCGTTTGGAAAAGTGTTCGCACAACAAAACTGTCCCAACTAGCCTGCCCCCAACAATCAACAAGGGAAAGCTAGAAACAACCGGCCCCACAACCAAGGAAATAACCAACCGCAGGGAGGCAGTCAGCAACCGAACCCTCCCAATAATGTAGTGGCTAACTGACCAGCCCAAAACCCCCCACAGCAGAATGCACCAAGACGCAACGCTCCGTTGCGCACAAACCAACCATGTACACTCTGTGATGTTTATGGGCATTTGACGTTTGAGTGTCCCTTCATGGGTCAAGCTAAGTAGGCCATTCAGAACGAAGCCCAACAGGCTGCCAATGCTACAAACCAAACACAACCCAACCTGGCACCTCAAGGACCTCCCCCCATGGTGCTTCAAAACCCACTTCCAATCCAAGGATTGGTGGCAACTGTTCCTCCTCCCCAAGCCAATCCCAAGGCTCCAAGGGAACCTCCCATGGCCGAAATAGGTGTTCACCACCTGCTAGCCATGACCACTAAAGAGGTCAATTTACAAACTCCTCAGAATCAGTACGCTACCACCATCGAACCTGTTGACTCATCAATAGCATCCACGTCTAAGACAGTCAACCTGCCTCTTCAGTTACCCCCATTCCTATGACCCCCCATACGGAAAGTTGCCAATAACGCCACAGCTAGAGTTGCAGTCAGCTATAGCATTGTGGACGATTTGGCCCAAATGCCAACTGCCATGTCCACTCTTAAGGTACTTAAAACATGCCCAACATAGCGAAAAGCCTTACTAGCTGCTCTAGGGGCAATAGACCCCTCCGACTCTAAGTTGATCACATTTGACACGGAGAATGGAGAGCTGCGCATGCCCTCCACTATCGCCTTCCAAATCTTGGTGTCGATCCGGAACTTAGTTGTGCACCGATGCATAATGGATGAGGGGGCATCCATGTGTGTCATGTCTACCTTGGTTTGGCAGAAGCTTGGATCACCAATTCTGCAACCGTTCTCCACGACTCTGTAAGCTTATGATGGACATCCCAATAAAGCCCAAGGAATCCTCCCCCATGTCCCCATCACGTTAGCCGGGAAGACAGTCCTGATTGACATCAAAGTCATCATCACCCAACTGGACTACAACCTCCTCTTTGGAAGGAGTTACATGTACGCCACGTGAGCCATCGCGTCAACTGTCTTCCGCCTCATGATGTTCCCCCACGAAGGGAAGATTGTGACGATTGACCAGCTCACCTACCATGATCCGCAAGGGTTAACAGCACCTACTAACGTTATCTCTACCATCACCACCATTGAGCCACAAGGGGCGACCGCACATGCTAACATCATCCTGGCAACCAACACTGTGGTTGAAAACACACCAGCCTCCCCACCGTTGAATGTGGACCCTGGGTTGTTTACCGATCCCACCATGACGGCTCCTTTCCCGTTGGTGTCACCACCATCGACACAAAAAGGAACTGCGCACTTGTGCATGGTCTCATCAAGCATCGCTGCACCCAAAAAGCAACCACAATCACAGCCCCAACCACAACCACAACATCATCCGCAGCCGCAACACCAACAGCAGCCGCAAGCCCACCCACAGCCACAACCTCAGTTGCAACCTCAACCTCATTTACCAGGGAAACATTGGGGTTCATTCCTGCTCAACATGATCCTTTTCTTTTTCCTTTTCCTTTTCTTTTTCCTACCATCAAGGATCATGAGTAAGTGTACCTTGGAAAACCCTCCATCTACAGGATTTCACACTAGGAGATCCTTTGTGGTACCTTGAACCACCTACTGTACCTCTGAGGCCCCAGGATGTGTTGACTCATGTCTAGCCAATTGAGATGATGTTGCACCTACCTCAAGGTCCATCAGAGACTCCTCTTGTCTCCAGGCATGCCCCTCTTCCTCCAAAAGATACTGGGGGCATGGCCACAAAAACAACAACCAATACCATTTACATGATCTCTAGCACCAGTTGCCTTTCCATCTCATCACTTGTGGAAAATCCACCTGATCTATCCCGACACCACTTACGCGATGACGGAGAGATCTGTAAGACTGCCTTCGGTTTTACCCCATTCCCTTTAAACCATATTGTGGAATCTGTTCTTCCCATAAAAGACCAGATTTTGTCATCCCACCTTGCCAGTGACCTTCGTCTCGGCAAGGGGACATACACCCTTATTGACTCTGATGGACAACTCCTGGAGAACGCCCGCAATGGGCTCTACCTTAAGAGATTTTATGCTTAACATCACCAATGAGTGGCTTCATTTTCTTTTCTTGTTTTTCAACGTTTTTTACCACAATTCAAGGGTAGCACCATTAGCTGCTACTTCAAAGTCACCCGGAACCTGTTCGAGACACCCCTCACACCTCTGGGCCCAAATTTCTATCTCCTTATGAGAACATCAGCTCATTTTTAATTAATTAATTTCAGGACTATTTTCCAAAGTCACCTCAGTTTACGAGCCATGACATGACAATGCAAGTGTCTACGGACCTGTACTTGTATCACACTTCCCGACCGCAACTCATGCGATTTTTCGGGCCGCCGCCCGTTAAGGACTGTAATTTTAGCTTTTATTTTGTATTTTTAACACATAGTTGTCTTTTCCATTCACCGCACCTTACACGGACCACTAGACCACTGTCCACAAAACAATTTATTTTTCTTGCATGCATTTGGCATATAATGCCCCCAGACTTGCACTCACATCGCATGTATTCAAGGCCATCCACCGTAACACACACACGTGCTCTCCTGACCTCTGTCCAAGAGCCACCTCATTTTTCATGCCTCTACCGCACCGACTCGTAGGCCTCATCCGCGATCTATCCCAGGCATGTATTGGTATGTTTGAGAGCCTTCTACTCCATCCATACTACGTGGATGACCTGTGGACCTCTTTCCACCATCCCGACATGGGGCACCGCATGTGCCACCATCGATTGACCACATTGGAGTTTCATTTAAGCTCTTTTTGGACTCCTTAAAACAATGAAAAGATTGCTGAGTGTAGCTGCTTCCTTTCCCGCTCACTAAAGTATAGGAAAGGGCGTCAAAATCGTCTCATTTACCTCCTTTTGCGGTACATGTAGACCATCTCATGAAAAGGACCTCCTTGGCACACTTAAGCCAAGACCATTCCCCTCTGCATACTTTTGTGCTTTCTCAGGCAGAGGGGTCGTACTTTACGAAAAATCTCACCACCAGTTGTCGTTAAGCTCTTTTCCAACCGTCTCATCAAGAAAAGATTGCCGAGCAAACTTGGTTTTGTTTATGCTCGTAAAAGTATCTGAATGACCATCCAGTCAGTATAGGTTTAACCTTTTCCGGCCTGATTGGACTACCAATGGTAAAGAAGTCTCTCATCCCCTACAGGATGGGCAAGCTCTCCTATGCATACTTTTATCCTTTTTCGGACACAAGAGACTACCAACAAAAAAGAGCCCCCACTGGAGTCTTCTTTGTGATTTCAGACTCTCTAAAATTGAAAGCACCATCGAGCATTTACCTTCTCGGGCTCACCAAAAATCCATGAGATCGTACCACAATGGTGTCCCTAGACACCACCCCACAGAAAACAGTTTGGCAGCATTCCCACATTGGGTTGCTTTTGTTCAGAGTACTCTGCAATGTGTCTTCCTTGGATCCCATCAATATCAAAAGTTTCCACCTCCTCCAAGTATTTCCCATCTGCAGCGACATTCCTAGTATTATAGCTATGATCCCATTCCCATGAGTCAGTTTCATTTGTTTCCTGGTCCGCCCTACCATCATACTCTGAACAAAGGAATTTTGAGTCTCCCACTCCCCCCTTACCCCTGTTCAGTTCCTTCCCTTTCCTCCCCTCCCCCCCCAATTCAGTGAGTCAGTCCATAGATTGCTTCACACCTTTCGGTTATCCACCTCGTGCTCGTGGTCAAGGGAACATCTTTTCCTTGACTAGGGGTAGGTCTCCCTCTGTTGACGCCAACACACATATTCCAGAGGATAGACCCAGAGGTTCCTGTACCTTGGTTTCATTAACATCATTGATGATTTCCTTGGACCACTTGAGAGGAGTCCTTAGTGCCTCTTGGGATGGTTGTTTCTCACGTGCTCGAATTCAACTCCATCATCACACCGTTGAGATTCATACAGGGTTTGTTTCGCACAATACTTGGTCAAAGACCCCGTATGTCACTTGACTCTAGCACATTGGTGAGTCCACTCGAGGGACCTAAATAGGCTATGTCCCTTGTGATTTCCAGGTTGTGTTGGAGACAGTGTTCAGAAGCCCCAGCAGTGCTTCAATATACCTTTATGATTGACACAACATACTTGTACCGCAAAGACTCTGACTCTCAGTCAGCAATTCCACACAGCTATGTACCAGATCCAGCAGACTGTCAGTCATGAAGATATAGCATTCCATGAGAATGCCATGGGTCCAATGTACTAGATCAGTATTGTATTCAACGTCACATAGAGGCAACCAGCATTGTAACATCAGTTGTATATGATCGGCTCTCGTATTTTAGAGCATAGATCAAATTATTCTTTTGACATTGTCACGAGCATGGGGATTCCCACCTCGTCCATATACATTCACACATTTATTGTATCTCACCCATTGATGGGAACCATATTAATACAAAAACCAAAATCCACCATGCCCCAGCCCCGGAAGCACCACCTCTACACAGCAAATCCTATGATGTTCGTTGGCCATACGTTGAGCTCCTACCCTCACACATCAGGGGGCAATCTGTTAACCCAAAAATACCCCACATTGCTCTCAATGGCCTACACCACCCAAGAACACCATCTCACAACCTTCATATCACTCCATCAGACCTTCCATTAGACCCCCACACCTCCAAAAGAGCCCAAGGATGAAGAAAAGGGATAAAAAACCCAAAAAAGAGCCCAAAATAGCCCCCCAGGAGCTAAAGCCCTCAAAAAGGGGATAAAACCCTAAAATGGGCTAAAGTTAGGGTGGAAGGGGCTAAATCCCTGACCAAGGGCTTAAAACCCTAAAATCCCTTAGAAAAACTATAAAAGGAGGGTGGGGGGTCACTCTCAAAACACTTCTCCCTTGCCTATTGTTATGCTGCCCATGGATGCTTTGAGACCTTTGCCTCTCAAACCACCCACTGTTAGGAACCCATGTCAATCCCTCTCTTTACTATGTTAGTATATTGTTGTTGGAAGCATATGCTTTGTAAGTCGTCCCATAGTAATTGTTGATCCATAGTTTGTGTTATTGTTGTGAGGCGCATATGCTTTGTAAGCCGCCTATAGTATTTGTTGATCCATAGTTTATATTGGCCCATGGTTTTGACCCATAGTATTGGCACCCATAGTTTATATTGGCCCATGGTTTTGACCCATAGTATTGGCGCCTATTTTGGTATATAAGTGTGTGTTGAGGCCAAGGAAGGCACCGTGAAGTTATTTTGTATTGAGCTTGCTCAAAGGAGGTTTCCCCCTCGAAGTGGCTTACGATTAATATAAAAGTGATTCTGACTTCTGCTGCTATATCGTGTGTTTTGATTACTTGTTTGCTGCAGGTTCCTCACATCTGGTATCAGAGCACTTTCCTTGGCACACGTGGGAAATTTTTTTTTTTTTGGGCGGCGACTTTCAAATCAATTTCTGAAACTTTTTGCACAAAATCAGACGAAACAGATTGCATATCTGAATTCCTCTTTCAAAAATACACAGTTTCAAAAAAAAATCATCTCATTTGGAGTTCTAAAAGTGGAGATATCGCGGATTTAAAATCCGCAATTTTTCAGAATTTCGGTGACGGCCGCGGAAATTGCGGCGAGAAAATCTTCTGACCGAGTGCCCAGATTTCTATTCCGATTTCATGGGTAGAAGCAGAGTGGTTGTTCCAGTTTCGGAAACATGCTATAATAGCGATTCTGAGCAATATAGATCCGTTTTTTAACATTGGGTGGAATTTCTGCCCAAATGTTTTTATGTTGCAGGTTCGGATCTAGGAATAATCCCTCTCCACTTAACTGTGGGAAGTACTTAGGCATAAGCCCTAAAACTCATTGTGAGGAGTACCACAGGAACCCTGAAGTAGCTGGCCCATTGAGAGGACCTGCCAACGAAAAGGGCAACAACCCCTACCTGATTGACTAGTTCCCACCCGTGAGGTAAACCAAGAGCTGTCATTTGTGGCCAAGCGGTTATCAGTTTTACCTGAGCCGTGGAGTGAGGGGTACTACCCCAATACGCAAGCCGTCAGACAGCATTGGTGGCCGAGTGAATCCCTTGAACCGATAGGAAGCCACACATACCTGGGGTCCATATCTATTTTCAGTTGCATAATTGCAGATTTCCGCTGTCCAGAACTGTTGCCGGTCAGTTTTGCACCGTTGCAGATCCACCTGTTGCCGATCACTTCCACGCCGTTGCAGATCCCTTCCTGAAAAATCTCCTGCTTATGGTTGTCACCCGCATAGGAGCAAAAATCATGGAGGAAGCACTTGCAGCCATCCAAGCCAAACTCCAGGAACTGGATGAAAAATTTCTCGGTCTCCATCTTGAGCATTCAGCTATGAACACCAGACGATAGTCCGAGTCTTCATCAACCAATGGGTTCTCTTCTTCCAGCAATTTTCGCGATCCGAAGCTAGATTTTTCGTGCTTCAATGGTACTGATCCGACTGGATGGATCTATCATGCAGAACAATATTTCAGCCTTCATAATACTTTTGATGTCCACCAAGTTCCACTTGCCTCCTTTCATTTGGAACACGAAGCTCTTCAATGGTATCGTTGGTACATCAAGGCTCATGAAGAGCCAAAATGGCCTGCTTTTTGCCAGCTCCTTTTACACCGATTTGGTCCGAGTGCTTTTGATGAATTCACGGGAGCTCTCACTAAACTTCACCAAACTGGCACTGTGAAAGAGTATCAAACTCAATTTGAGAAACTAGCTAATCACACTGAAGGATTACCTGATGACTTCTACCGGAGTTGTTTTATCAGTGGTCTAAAGGATGCAATTCACTCTGCGG
>LPNX010777734.1:116999-140050 GCA_001517045.1 Pseudotsuga menziesii | reverse complement strand
AAGAGACATTTGTTGAGCATTCATTTGCATACCTACAAAAATATTAAATAACACATGGGGAAATCTCCAACTAAAACAAATTAGTAGATTTTACCATTTCTATGCACCGTTGCTTTTTCGTAAGTATCAATTTTCATGAGATTGTATCACACATGGGTATGCCTTATATGTATGTACACTTTGATTCTCCTTGCATTTCAAGATGGGCATAGAATTATTTTTTTAATTACTCAAAATCATCGCATTTATGATGACAACATTGAATATATCCGACAAGGTTTCCATACAACTGACGGAAAAGACATCGGATATTTGTGTAAAGTTGTGTCAGGTATCCAACGTATACCCAACGATAATCCGATAGAGATTTTATACTTCCAACAGCAAAGGTTGTTGTATTTATCATCGCATTTCCGACGACAAGATGTCGGTTATTTCACATCATGGATGGATTATATTGTCAGTTAATCGACCAAGTTTTCATAGAATTTCTCAAGAGTAGATGTCAGTTATTCGACACCATGGGTGGAAAATTGTGTTGGTTAATTGACCAACTATGTGTCTGAAATTTGACGGCATATTGTTGGATTTTTTCGTGCATTGATTGTCTTTACTTGTCATTCATGCAACTATTGGTTTTCGTATTTACGACGGCTTGTTGTATCCATCAACTATCTTATGCAATTCTGCCGACATTTGAAAATAAACCACTTTGTGGGATGTATTAGGATTATTAATCCTCCCTTGTCCAATTTGGCCATATGTCTAAATCAGGAGTCATGTCTGAATTGGGAGTCCATCCAGTCTATTTTTAGTCACTAGCACCATTGGGTCCACTTGGCCTAATTGGGGCACATGTTTCAGTTACTAAAGTGTGGGGAACACTAATTGAGGCCTACTGCCACTTATTCCACTTGCATGCATCAGTTTAGGAGCCTCCTAGACCAATCCCTACAATTTAGGAGCCACTGGGAGTGTCTAAACCAACCAAGGTCAGTTCAGTTGAGTTGGTGACTAGTCAACCTAAGTTAGGAGTTAGTTACATTCAGTTCTAGTCCTCTACATTCAGTTAGCGCTAGGTTTGCATGGCTGCATGCAGGAGGGGCGCATTTCTTACCTACCATAGTCAGTTATCCTTAGTCAACACTAAATGTAACACTTAAGTTGTGTTTTAGAACTCCGATGAACTCCGGTTATGGTTTAGACAAGGTCAGTTAACCATTGAGTCCTCTGATAAAGATTTAGACAAGGTCTTAGTTACCTACAGTCAAGTAGAGTGTAATCAATTCGAATTTCCTCATGTGGATTTGAATTGCTTGTGGCTATTTAGCCATTGTACTTCATTGTAATTATTATCTAATTACTTTTGATTAATGAAAGCATTCACAACTGCAAGCCATTTTTGCACTATTTCATTCTTTAATTGTTGATTAAATTATGAGATCTATTTTGTGAGTTGAGTGTTTGTCTACAGATCTATGTGCTCAATTTATATGGTATCAGAGTCTTGGCGAACAAGACATATCTCCTCCTTAGATCTCCAGCTGGATCATTTTTTTTAGCAAAATTGCTACTTCCAGTACTGCACCAGAAGTGGAAAATTTACCACTTAATATCCCAAGTTAGGAATTGTTGATCAATATTGCTTGATCAACTATGCTGGGTGTGAAGGAAATTCCAAAAGTGCAGACTGTTGACCTTACTTTGTATGTTTGATTGTGTGATTTACAGGTTATCAGCTCCTCTCACTGCATTTGCTACAAGAAGCTCATTCCCCTCACAGCATTCGCTACAGCTGATCAGTCCTCTCTACTGCATTCAAAATGTTCCCTCAAATGGAGCAGCTCACCCCCTTCAACTACCACCAGTGGAAAGAAGACATGGAGAGCTTCCTTCACACCAAGTTGCTCTTCAGACTCACAGAAGAAATAGAGGTAGTGCCAATTCTTAATCATGACAAATAAAAGTACTTGAATAGGCTTGGTGAAGCTCTTGGATACTTGTCCCTCTCAGTCTCTCGAGATCTTTGTTTCCACATCCAAGGATTGAAGACTACCAAGGAGATTTGGGACAAGCTTGCTTCCTTATTTGATAAGCAGGATGAGATGAGGGTCCATTAGCTAGAAAATGAACTAATCTCTCTTAATCCGTCCAACTTCGAATCACTGAATGAATTCTTCACAAAGTTCAAGAACCTGATATATCAGTTGAAGCAATGCAAAGTGGAGAAGGAGGATGATCAGCTCATCCTTTCCATTCTCTCAAAACTCAGTGTAGACTACTCAGTCTTTGTATCAACTTTTCAATCGGTGAGGATCACTACTGCAAATTGGAATATTCCCGCTCTTGATGCTTCCATTGCATCTCTCACTTATGAGCATGACAAGTTGATCCAAATGGGGATCTTTCGATCTTCCAGTGATCAAGCACTGGTTGCAGGAGGACCTAAGGGAGTGAATGATAAAGGGAAGCAAAGAGATAAGTCTCCTGTGAATAAATATCAGTCAAATGAGCCTTCAGGTTTGAATAGAAGCAAGAATAATGGTGAAGTCAAGGTCCTTTGTTCCTACTGTGGAAGGGTCTTTCATTCAAAAAGCTCCTGTATGAGAAGACAACTTGATGAAATGGCTCTTGTTTTGAAGAAACATAACATTTCTGCACCTACTAGCACAAGGAAGGATGAATCTGAAGAAGATGATGAAGAATACCAAAGGAAAGGCCATGCATTGAAGGGTTGCTACTCATCAGCACATGTTTTCCTCATTGATTATGGAGCTTCCAACCATATGGCTACATCTAGAGAATCATTCTCTTCTTTTCATTTCTTTGATGGTCCTAGTATTCATATGGGAAATAACAGTAAATTCAAAACAAAAGGGAAGGGCTCTGTCAAGCTTGAACATGGAAGGTTGAAATATGTGCTAGTTTATCCCTCCCTAGCTTCAACCCTGTTATCTGTCTATCAGATGACCCATACTGGATCTCCAAAGCAAGTGATATTTGGTCCTGACTCAGTGGAGATCACAGATATCTCTACTGGGAACATCATAGCGAAGGGTGTTGCAAATCATGCTTCAAAATAATAATGAGTTCTCACATTTCATGCCTCCTTCAGAACCAGTGCACTCTCAGCAGCCACTTGCAAGGGAAGGTAAAATCATTGCATCTACTTCTTTTACAGCTTCTACTAGTATTGCAAAT
The DNA here is from genome assembly GCA_001517045.1 of Pseudotsuga menziesii. NCBI lineage: Eukaryota > Viridiplantae > Streptophyta > Pinopsida > Pinales > Pinaceae > Pseudotsuga > Pseudotsuga menziesii. Next base: position 136,849 of record LPNX010777734.1, on the reverse strand, counting down.
CCATCTTTATTAGTTTATGAGATTGAGATTCAGGGTGACTCAGATCTAGATTCAGTCCCTACTTCCAAACTGGAAGCTAGGAAGATGACTGGAAACTCACCTGACACTCAGAAATGAAAGACCCTTGCGCTATACCATGCAATCTTACCTCCTTCAGAGAGATGCAATAGACTCCCTGTAAGATGCTATATGGCAAGGGCTTAGTCTCACTACATACAGAAAAATGGATATGATCATACACCTCTTCATCCAGCAAGAGACAAAGGTTACATTCCTCCTTCCTTCCATCATCATTCTTGGAGCAGAAGGAGAATTCTACAAGCCAGGCCCCAGAATAACTGTGCACAGCACACCACGCATGTTGCTTCACTACCTCACAGAGATGAAGATTGCAGCAACATATTTTCAAGTTTTTCAAACTTGAGACCTGATTCTACCTGCTTAGATAGAGGGGGGGATTTTTTCCCATGTGGTTTTTTCCCCAACTCCTTGTATTAAGAAGTTACTTTATTTTACTTGATGTAATGGGTGACCTATGGTCTTAGTTACGAGGGCCCACAAATTGTCCAAGTTAGCATTCAGGGGGAGTATTAGGATTATTAATCCTCCCTTGTCCAATTTGGTCATATTTCTAAATCAGGAGTCATGTCTGAATTAAGAGTCCATCCAGTCTATTTTTAGTCACTAGCACCATTGGGTCCACTTGGCCTAATTGGGGCACATGTTTCAGCTACTAAAGTGTGGGGAACACTAATTGAGGCCTACTGCCACTTATTGCACTTGCATGCATCAGTTTAGGAGCCTCCTAGACCAATCCCTACAATTTAGGAGCCACTGGGAGTGCTGAAACCAACCAAGGTCAGTTCAGATGAGTTGGAGACTAGTCAAGCTAAGTTAGGAGTTAGTTACATTCAGTTCTGGTCCTCTACATTTAGTTAGCACTAGGTTTGCATGGCTGCATGCAGGAGGGGTGCATTTCTCACCTACCACAGTCAGTTATCCTTAGTCAACACTGAATGTAACACTTAAGTTCTGTTTTAGAACTCCGATGAACTCTGGTTATGGTTTAGACAAGGTCAGTTAACCATTGAGTCCTTCGATAAATATTTAGACAAGGTCTTAGTTACCTACAGTCAAGTAGAGTGTAATCAATTCGAATTTCCCCATGTGGATTCGAATTGCTTGTGGCTATTTATCCATTTTACTTCATTGTAATTATTATCTAATTACTTTTGATTAATGAAAGCATTCACAGCTGCAAGCCATTTCTTCACTGTTTCATTCTTCAATTGCTGAGTAAATTGTGAGATATATTTTGTGAGTTGTGTGTTTGTCTACAGATCTATGTGCTCAATTTATAGGATGTTAGACGGAGTCTTGTCAAAATTCAAACAATTATGTTGTCGTATTTTGGGTTCAATTAATTTACTTGTGTTTATTCATATATTCCTAGAAGTCTACATTGATAACTAGACAGTATATGGGTTAATTAAGGACCATATTGAGAGTCTTCGGCTGATGCTCGAACATTGCAGACAATTTCAAATTTCTTTAAATTTGAAGAAGTGCATTTTTTGTACCCCTTTGGTATTTCATCGGGTCATTTTGTATGAATAGAATATATTTTGATGGATCCTGTGAAGATCGTTATCATTGTCGACCTACCCCCACCTTCGTCAGTTAAACAATTGAGGACTACATTGGGTCATACTGGTTATTACCAAAAGTTTATCATAGGTTATGTCAATATTACAGCTCCAATGAAGAAGTTGTGAAAGAAATATATAAAATTACAATGGAATAAGGAATGTAAAAATATTCTAAATGTGCTAAAAGAAAAAATGGTTTCAGCACCTATTATGGTCTTCCCTCACTTGCGAAAAGAATTTCATGTGCATGCCGATGCATCGTCTATCGCATTAGGCGCATTGCTTGAGAAACCATGTGATGGTTCTATCGATCACCCCATTTCATTTTATAGTATAAATTTTTAATGTCTAGTTTTAATAAATTTTATTACAATGACCAATTTTTCACTTGTTTCCCCTATTTCAGCCTTTGACCAGTTTTGATGTCTAGGTCTCCAAATTGACCCAAATCCTCCCAAATATTCTGAGAAGGTATATGAATGATATTAATACTTTAATATTATTTTTAGGGATGATTTATGACCCTCCAAAGACTTCTACAAACTTGTTTAATATTCTATCCAAGGTAGGATTTTTTACTAGCAAATTGGGGTTCCAATTCCCCTAGGGTAAATGTTGAAAATGGCTTTCCAAATTCTCCAAAACCCACTCAAATTTCTGAAAAGAGATAGAGGGTGTTTAAGGTACATTATTAAGGTCTCATGTGCATCATTATTTATTTTATAAAGGCTTTTATAACCCTCTCACAAACAATTACAAAATCACTAGTTCGACCCTTGGGGAAATGGCACCAAATCTTCTCCAAATGCAAATAAACTGAGTAAGATGAATTCAAATGATTAAGTGCTGGATATGAAACTTGTAATAATAATCAATGGAACTCCATTAATTATAAATATATCATTGAAACATTTTTTCATTCGAAATCATCATCATTACAATGGCATACATCAATATAGTGGGGAAATGGTCATTGTTTGCTCATTAATAATCACTTTTACATACAACAATTTGGTATTTAGACCTGATACTTTATGAATATGAATAACATAGTATATTAATATTATTACAATCATAAATGGACCATTATAATCTCTCCCAAAGAGTACAATATCTCACCCAAAGCGCAATCCCTCCATGAGCAAGAATATGCAATAAATATTGGAAATGGTTGAGAGAATGTGTTGCACTAGAAGAAACCAAGAACTTCCATGTAAATTACACCTGCAAATAAAAACTCCATTAAATATCCATGAAATACCTGAATGGCATCTCCAAACACCAACTCGGATGGGAATCTTTCACCCTCGAAATTGGATAAGGCAAGAAACTAGCCATCCACTAGCTCTCTCTCTTCACAAATGAAAATTTCTCAAATGATCAAAATCCCTTCTCTTGGTTGATCCCTGTATTTTATAAACATCCTTAGCCAATTCGAATTAGGGTGTGGTCTCAATATTTTCCATGTGTCCTCCCATCCCTAGACTTCCATCTTCCCCCAATTCGACTAGGGACCGATTAAGATTCCCCAACTCACATGAGAGCCCTCTTGGATGATATATTTAGGCCTGACATGTTAGAATGCTCATATGTCAGCCTTCAGGTCTACAATTGTTGGGGCGTGTACCTTAAGGGTCTTTAGTTGTAGCTCCGACGGTTTTGTGGAAGTTTTGTAAGCGGAGCTACGACTCAAAATAGTCTTAGGGGTGTCGGGGTTAAGTCAAAATCCCTTTTTGTACTCAACCCATGGTTTAAGTCCAGGATTTAGGGTTCGAGGTGCCCATGGTTTGAATCAATGTTTTTGTAAATAGTGTGCTGTATAAATAGGCACTTGTCTAAAGAAGAAAGGTTAGGTTTTTGGATGTAAGAAGAAAGAAGGAAAAGCGAAGGCTATTTTGTAAGAAGAAGGTTAAGTCCCAGCTGTGTGTGTGGATGACCTCTGCAGCTGTGTGCGCAGAGGGTTTTGTAAGAGATTATAAGATCTGCAGCTATGTGCGTAGACGCCTGCTGTTGTGTGCGCGGCTCCTAAGGACTAGAAGAGATCTGCAGCTGAGTGCGCAGATCAGAACTGTGATTTTGTAGCAAGATTGAATAAAACACAGTTCTGTGGATGTAACCCCTACACTGGGGGTGAACCACGTTATATCTGGTGTTGTGGTTCTTGTGTTGTTTCTGTTTCTGTTTATCTTTTATGCATTAATAATAGATATATCTGATAAATAAGATCACTACTAATAAATAGCTTCGCTGTGAATTCCCAGTAAAGGGTTAAGCAAGTCACTGTGTGTTTATCTATATGCGAAGTTATATATAATTGTCAAAGTTCTGTGTTAATTGGTTATAGACTGGTAAAGACTAAAGGTACAGTAATATCCCTCTTCTGCTTACAAAAACCTGATTCTGTGGCACCCCATAGCTGTTTCGGGTGAGACAGCAACTTGCGCGCAGGTTGTTGCCGAAAGGGCCAACACTGTGGGTCTTTTGTTGGTGCGACGCACAAGGTTTAAACCCAGGTCTGCCCTAGTGCCCAACAAAGTGGTTCCGTTGCCGGTTGAACTTAGTATCTGCGCAAGAGGGTTTTACGTCATACCTCAAGGGCTATGTTCTGGAGGCCCTCTGTGAAGGACATTAGTGATTGGCTTGATGAGACTTATCTGAAATTCGCTGAGCAAGAGAACAAAAATCCGCGTCGTAGCGCAAGAGACTTTTTGTAAAGGTATGTTTTTTGTGATGCTTATGAAATTTTATTTGGTAGTAACCACATAGAGTTGCACCAGTGGTTATCCAGGTTGGTCGAGAGAAGAACGAACTTCCTCGAAGGGCGGTTTTGTGTTTGGAGCCCCGCAAGAGCTAATCTAGTGAAAAGCGTGAACAACAAGATATCCTGCGCGGTTGATTTGTGGACCACGTGAACTCTCGAGGCCTTTGTGATGGAGTTTTCCATCGACACAAGCACTTCCTTTAGCGAAGCCGAGCGACAGTTCTTCCAAGGACCAAGGGGTAAGCTTTTAAATTTATTGAGTTTGAGAATTAAAATTCTATTAGCAGAAAAAGGAATCTTGCTGATTGAATCAGACTGTTAGATTTTGTATTACTAACATATGTTTGCAAGTGACAATACCCTCGCCGAGCAAAGTGGTTTGCTGTGAAAAAGGTACAAGAGAGACTTTGGATCCTATTCCTTCGGTCAGGATACCGCGCCCTCCCCTGTAAATCCCGACGAGTCAAACCCTGAAGAATACCCTTCGGTTGGAAACCCTCCGGTAACCCCACCACGTCGCCCTGTTGTCCCTGAAAACCCATCGCAATCTAGAAGTCACCCTAGCCCGAACATTCCTGCCGCAGGCCAGTCTACCCCAGTAAGATCCCATCCACCTAATTATTGTCCCCCTCCCAACCCCCCCTAGATCTACTATGGCTCACCTGACTGATGATATCAAGCTTCCTATTTTCAAAGGATCGAGATCAGAGGACCCAGAACAATTCTGGTTTTTATGTGAAGCAATGTGGAATGCCAAGAACATTACAGATCCAGCTAAAAGAAGCACGCAGCTCATCACTTCTTTCCAGGACTAGGCTTTGACCTGGTTCATGAAATTCTCCAGTACTCAGACCCCTGCTTTAGCAGATATTAAGACAGCAATCATCAAAGAGTTTAAGAAGCCCAAATCAGAGTCGCAGTGTATCACTGAGTTGAAAGAGATTTAGCAGCAGTGCGGCGAATCAGTGTGGGACTTTGACCAGAGGTTCAAAGTTCTACTGGACCAAGTCAGTTTCACCATTGGACCTACGCAGTACAAGGAATGGTTTATTGCCGCATTGTTACCGCATATCAGAAATCCACTCATGAACCAGAAGGTTGCTGACCAGCAGGAGGCTCTAGAAATCGCAATGAAGCTTGAGACCGCCCCTGTCGAAGATAATTATAGTATCGTTCAAATCCAAGCGCAGTTGGCTGCGATGGCTCTGGAGCTTCACGATATGAAGAAAGGAAAAACTGGTCACGAAGAGGTTTGGTGTACACACTGTCGGACAGAAGGTCACAACAGGGAACATTGCCCTGTGGTAAGAACTTACCTGAATACTGGTGCGCCAAACCTGCTTATCCAGCTGTTCTCTACTGTGAAATCTATCGGACATCTGGCCAGCATCGACCTGAAAACTACCATTTGCTCCAAAGGTATGTGCAAGTCCCCAAAAACCCATACTGCAAGTTCTATAAGTCCGCAGGCCACAGTGAAGATGAGTGTCGCAGTTATGACCTCATGAGAGAGCGCACCTATGACGCCTACCGGGTCCAAAATGAAGGACAGGGTAATGATGGCTATGGTTACCGCGGGGGTGCATCCGGTAGGGGTGCTTTTGGAGGTCGTGGTCATGGTGGCATGGCCGGAAGAGGTAGAGGCTAGGTGGTGTGTTACAACTGTAACCAAGCCGGGCATCTGGCTCGGGACTGTCGAAACCCCACTACGACATGTCGATATTGCCGCGCAGTAGATCATGTGATTGAACAGTGTCCCCAGCTAATAGCTAAGATTCACGGAAACAACAGTGGCCCTACCCAGAATATTCAGTTGATTTCCGTCGAGCAAATACCTGCTGCAGCCATTAATGTTGTCATGCAGAGTGGAGCTACGATACACCTACAGAATACGGAGAAACAGCTTGCCGAGGGGTGCGTTCGTAAGGCTCCCGCGAAAGTCCCAGCACTTGATAGTGCGGGAGACCAAGAGCCCGGCATGGAGGCAAAGTGCCATATTGTTGACCCAAGCGCAGCAGTAGTACATGCGCAACAACCTCAGCAGGAGTCGCAGCCGCCAGATGCTTCGACGGATAAAGTAAGTACACTGTCCTCCTTTTTATAGAGCTGTATGAAACTCTTGCGGAATCAGAATGCTTTAAAGGAGTTGCAAAAAGTTCTTGCTTTCACAGAACCTTGGAGAAGAATTGATACGAAGAAAACTGTTAATCATGTCTGAAGAACGGGTAGGGAAATGAGATTGAATGTTCAAATATGGGAGTATGATATGACTGATGTCATTCTGGATCTAGGATCAGACGTAAATGTCTTAACCAAGCAAACTTGGGAGAAAATGGGAAAGCCTGCCCTTGCTTGGTCCCCTATACAATTGAGGTTAGCCAATCAGCAAAGGATTGTGCCCCTAGGGCGATTCCTTAGTGTTCCAATAGATATTGATGGGGTCAGTACTTGGGCGGATTTCGAAGTTATTGAGATTGTTGATGACAGCAATCCTTATCCAGCCCTGTTAGGAATTGAGTGGGCAATGCCCAATGCTGCAGTCATTGACCTTAAGAAGAGACAGATGACCTTCGAAGGAAAAGGTTTGAAAGTCATAATACCCCTAGACCCGTCCCAAGGAGAAAGATATACAGAGCCACTCAGAGACGAACAACAGGATGTTCTGGAACACATTTATAATATCACAGCGCAGGAAGAAGATTATATTGCTCCCACTTCCGAAGGTATTATGGATTGGAGTGCGACAGCTCCTGTATGACCGACTCAGATGATGGTTTAGAGAGCTGGCAGAACCGACTGTATGAACTACATGGCCATAGATGCGCCAGAATTACCAAGTCCCTCAGATGGCTTAGTTCGCAGACAAGAACTTTACCCGTTTCTGAGAGCTCGACAGACCCAAAGGAGTCCAGTGTGCCAACCCCCATACAGATGCTGGAGTTGCAGAAATCAAAGAATATGGAGTCAGCGTCAGGAGTCACCGCTGCCAGTAGATGGACTGCCCATAAGCAGTACCTTCCTAGCTGGGAAGATTGGCCGACATCCCTCTACCTAAGAATCATGGATCAGCTCCAGAGGGTGCGCAGCAGGTTCGATGGGCGGAGTAGGCTGCAGGACCACTTGGAACAGCGTTGTGGAGCATGGTCACTGGTACCTCGAACAAAAAACCCGTACATGGAAGGTGGGCCTCGGCACACTGATGTGTCTCGTGCTAAAAGAATAACCCAGTCCCGCCCTCGTTGGCCGGCACAAAACGATACGGGTACGAAGCTCACAGTTTGGTTGTGGAACTTGTCTATACCTGTCGAAGGTAACTGTCCTGACGAAGGTTTGTATCATGACGCAGCTACGGTACTGATTGCGCCGTAGCATAAAAGCTGGCCGTTGGAACACTGTCGATGTGGCGGCCCCGGTACTTTAATTTCCTTAATTACCTGTCGTATGAGTACCCACCAAAATTTAGTGCCGTGGGAACAGGACCTCTGTCGGATTTGGCGCCTTCAATGCACATTTATGAACGATTTGATCGATGGATTGTATAAGAAGACACCCGGGCACGGGAAAATCACATTCCGTGGTTTCATAGTTGAAATTATGTCTGTCGACCAAGAAATTCAGAACTTACTGAGAGAATTTGAATGCACAGGTCTGCAGAACATTTTCCACCCCCCACCTCTACCTGCAGCACGAAAGGAGACTCTACCAGCATCGACTCCACCAATGCAAACCCGGTCTTCCAGGAAACAGTTTAAGCCTGAAGTTCGTTCTAAGCGGAATGAAGATCGACACAAAAAGTCTGGGCAAACATCGGAGGATTCCGGAATGGATCCGCCTGGTTCAGTAGAAATCCCAAGCCACAAAGAAGAGCATATTGCACCACGGCGGCCACCATATGTCCCACCTCTTCGACCAGGAGTTAAACCACCTCGACGGAGCAAGCAGTTCGCCATAAGTACCCCTTCACTACCATCAGGTGTGCAGCTCGTTGGGTCCATGATAGGAAAGATAGACCGGCTCAAGTATTCTGACCATGATACAAGCGATCATGGCAAGTTTCTGCAGTTCGAACCAGAAATGTATCTGCACCCCGTCAAGTACGATGAGACCTCAGGGACATTATTAGAAGTCAAACGGTGGACTTCTGGCTTGGATCACGCTGGCCTACTGAATATGCTTGACGTTCCCCATTTTGGTCGCGGCATACAGGTGACCATAGTGGTTAAGCAGCTGTTAGCATTAGTTCATGACGGCCACTTATGGATAGGGGACAAGAAAATCCCTATCAATGGCGAGCTCATTCAGAGGATCACTGGGTTACCAAAAGCAGGGCCTAATCCGGCAACCGAATTCCCATCGAAGCACGAGGATACAAAGCTTGCACAAACCATGAAGGAACGCTTTGGCCTGACAAAGGGCAAACGTGGGTATCACACTTCTGCGATCCGGGAAAATCATATTCACTTCGCAGCAGAGCTCTTAGCCTGCAAAGTCATACGGAAGTGCATACCAACTGAAGTACCTGCCTCGGTCATCAGAATTGCTATAAACTGTGCCGAAGGTTACAGCTACAACTGGGCAGATTATCTTACCAAGGAATTCCTAGAAGACGCCCGCGACGCGCAAGAGAAAGGTAGGCCCTTCCATTACTCATGGTTGCTTGTCCTCATCGCACTGGTAGGGTGGTGAGAACCTCTTGAGGCACAGTTTCCTGATGCTCTGAAAAGCATACCTGGCACAGCCAGGTACGCATCACTGTGGCTGTCGCGGGATAAAGAACACCAACAGATGACAAATTATGTTTTTTCCTTTTATATGATGGATATCCAGTTTCAGATGGCCAAAACCCCATGGCTCAGTCAGGAGTTATTCTCTCACTATGTGGGCGTAGCCACCTTCATCGCCGATATGCATTATACCTTCATTCAAGCTCGCGTAGATCCATAGCATCAATGGTTCAAGCTACCATATGTAGTCACTGAGGGTGATATTCGGGCGGTAGTCAAGCACTGGCCGGTTGAATGGCTAAAAGATGTAGGAAAAAAAGTTCACATTTCGGTCCCCATAGTTACCAATGTGGGCGCAGGCCCTAGTCAACCACAGCAGCAAGGTCCCCGGGAAGACAGCGAGGAACAGACTGAGTCGTAGCAGAATGACAGCGACCAGGGTGGAGAAGGGGAAATGGATGAAGGAGAAGGACAGGACTCGGTCAAGACTACTCCAGACCCTAATAGGCAGGAGAAGCGTAAGACACTAGAAGTGGAGGTGGACAAACTGCAGTCCTGAAAGAAAGCGAAGGCGTCAAAGGATAAGAACATCGACGACACACCCGGCGTCACGACTGAGGAGCTTGATGAGGCTTTGTCGAAGTCCACCGAAGTTCTTACCAAGAAATGGTCCGAGTTTTTGGCCGTACACTTGCATGTCATCAATGATGTCGCGCAACACATATCGGAGCTGAAAGATTTAATAGCACAATCAATGACCGGCACTATAGCCAGCAGTACCTCGGTAGGTGAGCAGCCCGACCTAAGGAAATGGCCAGCTCGGGAAAACAAGGGCTAAGTATCCGCCGCTGCCCTCATCACGACTGATGCAGCGTCTCGTGTAGAAATGTGCATGTCAGTAGGAATTGATTACACCAAGATGTCCATGCTAGAACTGTCTCTCTACCGGTCAGCTATTGCAAAGGAAATCCAGGCCCGAGATCACTATTCCCAAGTCCAATTGGACGATAGCAGGAAGCAGAATGATAGCCTCGCCGCACAACTGGAAGCAGCAGAGCTGCGAAAGAAGGACACAGAACATAAATGGATTACATTGGTCCGAGTGTTGGATGAAGCATGTCGAAGCCTCCATGACTTCGACGTGCAGCTGGTGGAAGAACCGGAGCAAAGACTGATCAGGCTGAAAGACTACGCGTAGCAATCCCGCAGTGAAATTCAGAAGCTCAAAGTAGAACATGAGACTCAGATCGCGGAGCTTCAACTCCGCATCAATCCAGAAAGTCCACCTGAGGTCAAAGAATAACGTCGCACAGACATTCAAGCATCCACAGCAAAAATTTCAGACATTGTCAGCAGCGCAACAAAACTATTAGAAGAAAGTGTGGATACCTGGACTACCCTGTAGGAACATCCCAGAATTGGGAAATTGCAAGAAACCATTCGACAGAAACAGGCAGAATTGGATGATGTAAAAGCAGCAATTAAGACTCTACCACCCATGGAGAAAATGGTCAAGGTAAAGCGCAGCAACGAACTCCAACATGAAATTGAAGTATGCAAAGTAAACGCAACAAAAGTGGAAAATGATATGCAGCTGCTGATTAGTGAAGCACTTGAGATGAGTACTGTTGCGGACATCCAACTTAAAGTTCTGAAGGAATACCCAGCATTTTCCCAGCAAAAGGCCAATGAAACATCAGCCATGGTATTGTAGGAGGTGGTCGACAAGGAGCAAGCAGCCGACACCATCATGCGGGATCTCAACAAATGGTTCACTATCCTCGCGGACAAAGTTCGCCTACCCGAGGAGCAACAGAGTGTCCCGGGACGGGACACTAATGAGTCTTAGGGGCCTGTTGGGGCGTGTACCTTAAGGGTCTTTAGTTGTAGCTCCATAGGTTTTGTGGAAGTTTTGTAAGCAGAGCTACAACTCAAAATAGTCTTAGGGGTGTCGAGGTTAAGTCAAAACCCCTTTTTGTACTCAACCCATGGTTTAAGTCCAGAGTTTAGGGTTCGGGGTACCCATGGTTTGAATCCATGTTTTTGTAAATAGTGCGCTATATAAATAGGCACTTGTGAAAAGAAGAAGGTTAATTCCCAGCTGTGTGCGTGGACGACCTCTACAGCTGTGTGCACAGAGGGTTTTGTAAGAGATTAGAAGATCTGTAGCTGTGTGCGCAGAGGCCTACTGCTGTGTGTGCGGCTCCTAAGGACTAGAAGAGATCTGCAGCTGAGTGCGCAGATCAGAACTGTGATTTTGTAGCAAGATTGAATAAAACACAGTTCTGTGGATGTAACCCCTACACTGGGGGTGAACCACGTTATATCTGGTGTTGTGGTTCTTGTGTTGTTTCTATTTCTGTTTATCTTTTATGCATTAATAATAGATATATCTGATAAATAATATCACTACTAATAAATAGCTTCGCTGTGAATTCCCAGTAAAGGGTTAAGCAAGTCACTGTGTGTTTATCTATATGCGAAGTTATATATAATTGTCGAAGTTCTGTGTTAATTGGTTATAGACTGGTAAAGACTAAAGGTACAATAATATCCCTCTTCTGCTTGCAAAACCTGATTCTACGGCACTGTTGGAGCAGGGTCCCCCAGCTACAGAAGAAGCTGCTAGTTTTGGAGGAAAGATAAGTTTTGGCGGAAAGAAGTTAAGACAGAGCTACGACACCATAGCACGTATCCAACTGGAGAACAGATCCGGAAACCATGACTTTTAAGATATAAAAGTCAAAGAAGGCAACGGTACCTGAGCAGCCGAGAAGAGAGAGCTCAACCACTGCATTGAAGGCAACGGCGGAAGACAGGAGGGCTCAGCGACCCTCATAAAGAAGAAGGAGGAACGAGGCTAAAGCATTGAAGGCGAAGGACAGAAAAGCGAAGCAGTGCATAGTACCCATGATCAGTGCCGAGAAGCATGGAAGACTGCAAAGAGTTGTGGTGTGATGGAAAGCGGCTACCTCAAGTACAGATATGGCCGACTGTCACTAGTTATGGTTTTGGGTTACTTTTGGGACAGGCCCACAGTGTTGTAATGGCAAGACCTTCGGGCTGCCTATAAAAGAATATATTTTGTATTGTAAAAGGGTTGGAGAGTTAGCTAGTCATTTTGTTAGTTAGTTAGTTGTTTCATTCAGTTGTTAGTAGTGTTTTGTAGATTATTAGACTGTTGTAAAAGCCTAGCTCTGGTTCTGTTATTAGCGGTAGCAATCTTGCGGTAACCAGTAGCTGGCTTATAGAATATGCATGTAACGATCCGCAGGGATCGACAGAGAGGGAAGAGTATATTGTAGGAGAGCAATATAGAAGAGAAGAGAGATCTAAGAGAGAAGATCTCAAGATGCATATGCGGTGCAGCAGAACTGTGTTTTACCTTCCCCTGAGCTATAATAAAAACACAGTTCTGTGGACGTAACTTCCATCCTGGAGGTGAACCACGTTAAAATCAAGTGTTATGCGATTGGTTTATGAGTTATGTTTACTTATGCATTTCCCAGTCAGTTCATGGACTTTGTTTACAGTTTAATGAATGAATGTGTTAATCAATTCATAGCAATATAGAAGGGTAAACGTAATTTAAAGTCTTTGGCATGCTGTATATGGTTCATTTATGCTTTGCGTAAAACAGTCTCTATTGCAGTATCGAATAGCCTTGTATGTTAAGTCTTGCACGTCGACACGAGCAATGCTAAGTGCGCTAAACCGCAGAGGTAGGATATCACAGAGAGGTGATACCGCACCGGCAAAGGAGCTGCGGTGCGCGATACCGCAGGTTAAGGGCTTAGCATTGGGCAGGAACTGCGTGTCGCATAGTGCACGGCGATGCGATAAGGTCAGAGATATCACGAGTCTGGGAAAGTGCGCACCGCAGGAAAGGATCGTGTGACGGTATAAAGGAATATCTCCCGGCTAGAAGAGCTGCGAGGCGAAGAGATCGCGCGAAGCAAGTAGGAGATCACACGACTTGCAGAAGGAGACCTCGTAGCTAGGAGAGCTGCGAGCCACTAGTAGGATTGCCATGGAACCTGGTCCAAGACGCTTGAGTCCTTGGTCAACCCATTAGAGTCACTTCATGTGAGACTTCAGGCCGCTTTGCGGTCTGTCGCCGAAAGGGCCAGTGATCTAGGGGTGTTGTTGGTTTATTATAGTTAACCCAGGTCTGCCCATAGCAGCCAACAAATGGTTCCGTTGCCAGTTTTGAACAACTGAGCGCTAATGTTCTGTTGGCATCCCACCAGAGAAGAGTTTCACCAGTGGCTGGATTCAAACCTAAGGGAGTTTGCCCAGAAAGAAAATCAGAGCCCTAAACTGAGCACAGAGGACTGGTTACAAAAGCATATCGCTTCAGATATACACGCCATATTTTTTGCAACCTATGGAAACGAGCTTTTCGACTGGTTATCCAAGTTGACAGATAGGAACATATTCAAGAAGAAAAGAAACATTGTCTGGAAACCGAAGTTGATTTAGACCGTGCAGAACCTCGACAATCCCATTACGAGAGCAGTAGACTTCTGGCTTGCGAGTGTGCTAGGAGGCTTTGTCACAGAATTTGCAGTTGACCAGAGAAAAAGCTTCAGCGAGGTCGAGCGGTACTTCTTCAAAGGATATCGTGGTAAGTACCTAAAGTCTCTAAACTTGTCCAATAAGATGCTGCTACATGAAAAAGGAGTAATGGACATGATTTCAGATGAGTAAGTAAAGATAGTAATGTCACAAGAGTTTGAAAGTGATTTTGATGACATTGGACGCACACGTAGTGGCAAGAAATATAAAGTAGCTTTCGGCTCTCCTGTATTTGGAGATAGTCCAGACAATATTAGGCAACCGATTCCTAGTACCACAGAAGAACCAGAGGGGGGTATCCCTTACCAGCCCTATACCCCACAGAAACAGACCGGGACTCAGAGTAATCCCGTAGGTACTCCATCCAGTAGCTCACAGACAGTACCTACTGCCGCTACATCACCTTCACCTACACCACTGAGTGGTAGTAATCCAGTCAATCAGAACCCACCGCAGAGAAATAGAATGGGAGATGATATGAAGCTACCTACCTTTAAGGGTACAGGAGCAGAGGACCCGAAACAGCATTGGTTTCTATGTGAAGCCATGTGGACCATTAAAACAATCAACGACGATAACCTTAAACTTGTACAGTTGATCACTACACTCAGAGATCGAGCTTTAACATGGTACATAAATTATACCACAGTACCCAAGACACTTGCCCAGGTCAAGAACGCCATGATTAAATAGTTCAAGAAACCTAAGTCTGAATCTCAGTGCATTACAGAGCTCAAGGATATTAAGCAGCTACCATCATAATCAGTATGGGACTTTGACCAGAAATTCAAAGCTCTTATAGACCAATTAAGTTTTGAGTTTGCGCCGAAGCAGCATAAGGAATGGTTTATTTCAGTGCTGCTCCCTCACATCAGAGTGCCACTAATGCAGCAGAAACTCCAAATGCACGATGACGCGTTGGAGATGGCGATGAAGCTAGAAGCTTCACCTTTAGCAGAAACCAGTGCAGGCATGACAACCCTACAGAACCAGTTGGCCAACCTCACGTTACAGATACACGAACTTAAGAAAGGAAAAGAGGTTATGCAAGACATATGGTGCTTACGATGTAGAGAACAGGGTCATACCAAAGACAACTGTCCATTCTTTGCAGAATATTTAGCGTCAGGGGATCCTAACCCCTTACCACAAATGCAAGGGCCATGGTGTGAAATATGCAAAACACAAGGACACCCACCTCAGCAATGCCCTTTGCTTCAGAAGTATGTACAGACACCTAAGAACCTATATTGTGTCTTCTGCAGCTCTGTCGGACATGATGAACAGAATTGCCGAGCCTATGATCTCATGTCAGATAGAAAACATGACGTATACAGAGTCCAGTCAGAAACACAGGGTCCAGCAGCAGGACCACAGCCTGATCCGACTTATGGCGGCTGGGGAGGAGGATTCAGAGGACGAGGCCATGGAGGAGGCTTTGCAAGAGGAGAATTCTTTGGTAGAGGAGAAGGTTTTGGCCGTGGTCATGAACCAATCACTTCTTATAACTGCGGAGTTGTAGGACACTATGCTAGGGACTGTCAGAGCCCCACTACTACTTGTAATTACTGCAAATATTATGATCATACCATAGAGGAGTGTCCTACCTTGATATCTAAGATCAAAGATCCTAAGCCAGCAGTACACCAGAACATCCAACTTATTGTTACGGAGCAGGTAGAACCAGAACCAAGAGTCAATATTGTGACTCGTAGCGGTGCTTCCACCAGTGGGACATCGCAGGAGACCGAAAAGAACACAAGTCAGGAGTGGGTGCGCAGAGCTCCTAGTAAAGCAACAGCACTCGACCTACAGAAGAATAAAGAGACATTTCATGAAGCCAAGGCTTCCTTTGATGAACCTACACAATCAGGATCAGAGGTACCGTCGTCTAGGGGTGTACCGCAGCAAGCACCTTGTGGCGATAGCCCAGAACAGATACCGCAGGTTACCACATCGGGAAGATGCGACGAGGATGAATCAACAGGAAGTATACAATCCTTCCTATGCAGTTGCTTGAAGCTCTTGAGAAATGAAAAAGCTATCGGTGAGCTACAGCGCATCATAGATCAATGTCAGCAACCTTCTCTCTCGGGCAGTGCACACCGCGCTATTCATAATATTACAGGACATACAAGGACCGGAAGAGAGATGAAACTCACAGCACAGATTGGAGAGTTCAAAATGGACGAAGTCGTCTTAGATCTGGGATCAGAGGTGAGCGTTCTAACTAAGCAGACATGGGAACAGATGGGTAGCCCTCAGTTAGTCAGATCACCTATCCACCTGAGATTAGCTAACCAGCAGCGAGTATCACCATTGGGTCGACTGCCATAGGTGCCAGTTGACATTGACGGAGTTCGTACTTTTGTGGACTTAGAGGTTATAGAAATCATTGGCAACAGTCGACCGTATCCAGCACTATTAAGTATCGATTGGGCGATTGGTAGCAAGGCTGTCATCGACCTAAAGAGAAGACAAATGACCTTTGAGGATGCGCAAATCCGGGTCATCGCACCGCTGGATCCTTACCAGGGCCCTAGATATATCGAACCTATCCGAGCCAAGGAGGAGGCACATAACATGGATAGCCTCTACCAGATGACTGCGAACCAGAGCGACTACATCAATCCAACCGCAGAAGGGAACATTAGTTGGCAATGCGACAGCTCATGCACATCGGATTCTAATATTGGTCTAGAGAACTGGCAGAACAGACTTTATGAAGTCTCAGCACGTAGATGTGCGTTTATGAGTAAGTCACTGTGATGGATTGGCGCAGAGATCACTGAGATTCCATCATATCATGGTCTAATAGATATTCAGGAATTCCTTGAGCAGTTTGAGCAATAGATTCCTTACGAGCAG
Source organism: Pseudotsuga menziesii (assembly GCA_001517045.1). NCBI lineage: Eukaryota > Viridiplantae > Streptophyta > Pinopsida > Pinales > Pinaceae > Pseudotsuga > Pseudotsuga menziesii. The sequence goes on along the minus strand of LPNX010777734.1, from coordinate 120,269 downwards.
AGGAACGCAGCTATGGACCTTGCAGTACGAGCCACACCTGCAAGATGGTGGTATGCGCATAAAGAAAATATCGCATCATGGGATGATATTAAAAGACTGATGGCGATCATATTTTCTGTTGACAGAGAGTATGTCCCGCAGAAGTACACAAGAGAAACTGACCCCAGGGCACACATTTAGACATGTGAACAGAACTGGTCGAACATTCCCGAGGATGAATGGGTTCACAGATTCATTCACACATTGGGCACAGTTCCAAGGAACTGGTACACAGAGACCGAGTTGTGCAAGGGGACGACCACATGGTCACTTATGACAGACAGTTTCCTACTTACCTTCGCGTTTGAATCAAAACATCCAAGTGTTGCTCAGGCCCTAGACATAATCAAGATCAAGATATTCGAGGATTGTACCATCTCAGTGCAGGCTCAACCTGAGTGGGCCATCCAGTTGCAAGACGCGCATGAGTGCTATAACTTCGCAGCAAAGCCAGACAATGAAGATAAGGATGAGGATGAGGATCCTCGCAACACCAACATTCCGGATTTAGAAGGGACTCGCGATGTTGGGGGACCACAGTTAGAGATTCCAGCAATCACCGAACCTATCAAGATTAAAAAGATCAATATTGGCACAGACGCAGAACCTAAGTTTGCCTCTATTGGAGACTATTGGAATGATGAAACAGTCGGACAGATTGCCGACTTGTTACAAGACTATCAGGACCTATTTCCCACCAAGTTCACAGAGATGAAGGGAATAGTTGGAGACCTGGGAGTTATGAGGATACCATTGAAGGAGGATGCTAGACCAGTTAAGCAGCGCCCATATAGATTGAATCCGCGCTACAAAGAAAAAGTAAACGACAAAATAGATAAGATGCTAGCAGCAGGCATCATTGAGCCGGTAGAAGAAAGCGAATGGGTTAGCCCCATGGTCGTACAAGAAAAGAAAACAAAAGGAGAAATCAAGATCTGTGTCGATCTGTGCAAGCTCAACGATGCATCGCTTCACGATCCATTTCCGACACCGTTCACTGATGAGGTATTAGACAACGTGGGAGGACAGGAGGTCTACTCCTTCACTGATGGGTTTTCAGGCTACCATCAGATCATAATACATCCAGAAGATCGGTCCAAGACCACCTTTGCAACAGAATGGGGCTCGTTCCAGTATACGGTAATGCCCTTTGGTCTTAAGAATGCACCAGCTATATTTTCTAGAGTAGTCATTGATGTATTTAAAGAATACATTCATAAATTCTTAGAAGTATATTTTGATGATTGGACTGTATTTGGACTAATTGACAAGCATATAGGAGACTTAAGACTGATGTTAGAGAAATGTAGGCAATACCAAATTTCTCTAAACTTGAAGAAATGTATATTTTGTGCACCATTTGGTATTTTGTTGGGTCACATTGTTTGCGGACAAGGCTTGATGGTAGATCCCGCGAAGATTGCCATCATTGTAAACCTTCCATCACCCAACTCAGTTAAGCAACTAAGGACAGTACTTGGTCATACCGGGTACTACAGAAATTTCATCAAGGGCTACGCAAAGATTACAGCACCAATGGAGAAATTGCTCAAGAAAGATGTAAAATTCCTATGGAACGAGGAATGTCAGCAGAGTCTAGACATGCTTAAAGAGAAGATGGTTACAGCACCCATCTTAGTATTTCCCGACTGGACTAAGCCATTTCATGTACATGTGGATGCATCTGGCATCGCATTAGGGGTTGTTTTAACACAACCAGGAGAAGGGGACATTGACCACCCTATCGCATATTCCAGCAGAAAGCTCTCGACAGCAGAAAAGAACTACACCACAACTGAAAGAGAAGGCCTAGCTATGGTGTATGCGCTACAGAAGTTCAGGCACTACCTGTTGGGTGCCCCATTCAAAATGTTTACTGACCATTCCGCGTTAAAGTATTTGGTCAATAAGCCAGTGTTAGGGGGGAGAATCTGCAGATGGTTACTCCTCTTTCAGGAGTATGATTTTGAAATCATTGTGAAACCAGGAAGACTCAATGCAGGACCTGATCATTTGTTGCGGATAGACTTAGGAGAAGAGCCAAGTAACCTAGATGACAATCTACCGGATGCGCCGTTGTTCTCTATCCAGATCATAGATGAGTACTATGCCGATATTATTCAATTTCTCACTACGAGAGTAGCACCTGATGAGTTTACTAAGCAGCAAAAGAAGCAGTTGGTTGTTAAAGCAGCAGACTTCACCCTTATCACAGGACATCTATACAAGTTAGGTCCGGATGAAGTTCTGCGCATATGTGTGATGCCGCATGAAAAAGACACTATTATCAGAGAGGCACATTCAGGAACCGCAGGAGGTCATTTCGCAGGAAAGCCGACTGTGCAGAAAATCCTAGAGGCAGGATTATGGTGGCCTACATTGCATAAAGACACCAAGGACTTTTGCAGATGCTGCAATATCTGCCAAAGGGTAGGAAAACCCTCGCGACGCGATGAAATGTCGTTGCGACCGCAGGTCACGTTGCGCGCATTTGACAAATGGGCTATAGATTTTGTGGGTCCTATCAACCCACCAGGAAAGCGCACTGGTGCGAGATATATTATCACGGGAACGGAGTACCTCACCAGATGGGCAGAGGCCAAAGCAATAAGAAATTGTGATGCTGCTATAGCCGCACAGTTTCTTTTTGAAAACATCATCAATAGATTTGGATGCCCAGTAATTTTGATGAGTGATCAAGGCACACATTTCTTGAACAGCACTATTGAGGCATTGACAGAAGAATTCCAGATTCAGCACCATAAGAGCACTCCCTACCACCCACAGGCTAATGGTATAGTGGAGGCCTTTAATAATATTTTAGAAAATGCTCTTACTAATATCTGCAATAGCCAGAGGAATGATTGGGAACTCAGAGTTAACGTTGTATTATGGGCATACAGGACTACATGCAAGAAACTTACGGGACACACACCTCTCAGCCTGGTGTATGGAAAGGAGGTTGTTATGCCTATGGAGTATATTCTTCCCAGTTTAAGAATCGCTTAGATTACCGGAATGACTGATACAGACACAGTTGAGGAAAGGCTAGCACAGCTGCTTGCCTTAGAAGAAGACAGATTCATCACCGGATTCCACCAGAAAGTACAGAAGGTACAAGAAAAATCTTGGCATGACAGACACATTAAGAATAAGACTTTCTAGATCGGAGACCTAGTGCTCCTCTATGACAGCAAATTCATTAAGTTTCTAGGGAAGTTCAAGACACAC
>LPNX010777734.1:39408-116641 GCA_001517045.1 Pseudotsuga menziesii | reverse complement strand
CTTACCATAGATTTGGCAGCAGTATAATCAATTTTTCCAGATTTAGCAAATCTCCGACGAGACCGGCGCCTGTACACACACGTTTCGAGGGAAATTCGATCAGATTTCTGCATTTATTAGGGATCGGATGGCGGGTGTGGTCTTGTCCAGGCATTAATGACGACCGACAGGTTCAGTCTAGATGACCGTTGCGTCCGGGATTATCGTATTAGGGAATAAAAGCAGAAAGTATTCAAGTGGGACGGTTACATTTGCAGAAAAACCGAGAGCTATATAGTAAGTTGTTAAGAGTTCTGTGTCCAGAGCTAAGTGGTTACAGAGTGCTGTGATTTTCAAAAATTACAGCCAGTGCACGTCCGCCATTTTGTACCGAGTGGGTTATGTCCGAGGACAAACCGATAGCAAACATTTTGAGAAGATTTCAACATCACGGCCTTGCAGGAGCTATGATGACGCCACCAAAGAGTGTTGCGCGCAGGTTGGCTTTCTTTCTCAAACCAACAATCGAACTACTACTCCAAGTGAGATGAAACCAAGCAATGCCAAGATCCTATTGCTTGTTTTGCACCCTTACAAACATCATGAGTACAAAATATAGATAATGAAAGTACATAACAACGTCATACAAATGCACATCAAGAAGGTACCTCATTAAAGAATCATGAAAGTGCTTGTACATCCAAGTAAGTAGATCATCATGTGGCCCATACACACAAGCATCAAGTATTATATCATATCTTCCCCATTGACATAGATGAGGATCCCATGTCCCATAATGCTGCTACAAAAAAATATAATGTGCATCAAGATAATCATCCATGTGTTCTTTCATCCAAGAAGTGAATGAAGAACCTCCACCAAAATCTGAACCAAATAAGGAGCAAAGAAAACATGAAGACTTCAAGTGGATCAAAGTAGTCTCTTCAATAAACCCATGAATATGTCTATCATCATGAAATAACAGAGTATTTTTCTGCCAAAAATAATGTTCTTCAATCATATTTCTCTTCACTCAAGTGTGGGATGAAGTTCCTCCAACATCAAATGGACTAGGCAAGGAGCAAGGAAAATCGTGAGTCTCCAAGTGACTTAAGTGAATACCATAGGTGCATCCATGTAGATGTGTATCATAATAATGTATAAATGGATGCTACTACAAGTAAATAATATTGTTCTCTAATCATGTCATAATCAAAAGGAGAGATATAAAGTCCGTACTCTTCATGTGGCACCATAAAAAAGAAACCTTTCACCCATACTTCATTAGGATGAAAGCTGCAAAATTTGGAAGTGTAGGATGTAGGAGAAAGAACCAAATCACGAAAAAGGATTAGAAATTGAAAAATGTTGATAATGTGAAGGCTCCATAATTTTAGGAACATGCACCACCCTATAAATTGTAAAAATTTCCCCATAGGTTGATTCCAAGCTAGTGGAATCATGCACTTCTTCAAAAAGTGTGCACCCGTCTTCAAGAGGCAGCTTGAGTTCCTCTTCCACCACAACTAGTGATTGGATCTCATCAACATAATATTAAAACACATCAAGAAACTACAATTTTTCATGTTTCTCATTATCCATCATGTCATGAGAATCCTCCAAGCAATCTACCATATGACAATCTGAAACATAGGAAGAAAAACAAGTATCTTGCAACCTCTCAAGAAGTTGCTCATTTTGAATTTTGAGCTTACGAATATATTCATTATTATTTGATTAGGATTCATGTAACCATTCAATAATATAAATGACATTTTTTCTATCAAAAATAAAATACATGAATTACCTTTGATGTTGCACATCGCTCTTTGAATCTTCGACATGAAAGTAGGCATAGCGAGTCTATTGTGAAGCCAAGACATGTCTGCAAATTTTTCTTCAATTTATGGTATTAATGAACAGGTGCTAATACCATGCTCTGATACAAATTTTGATGTCCCTTTTTAAGAAATTTTATTACAATGACCAATTTTTCACTTTTTTCCCTATTTCGACCTTTGACTAGTTTTGATGTCTAGGTTTCCAAATTGACCCAAATGCTCCCAAATATTCTGAGAAGGATATGAATGATATTAATACTTGAATATGATTTTTATGGATTATTTATGACCCTCCAAATACTTCTGCAAACTTTTTTAATATTCTGGCCAAGGTAGGATTTTTCACTAGCAAATTGGGGTTCCAATTCCCCCGAGGTAAATGTTGAAAATGGCTTTCCAAATGTTCCCAAACCCACTAAAATTTCTGAAAAGAGGCAGAGGATGTTTAAGGAAAATTATTAAGGTCTCATGTGAATCATTATTCAATTTATAAAGTCTATTATAACCCTCTCCCAAACAGCTACAAAATCACTAGTTCGACCCTTGGGGAAATGGCACCAAACCTTCTCCAAATGCAAATAAAGTGAGTAAGATGAATTAAAATGCTTAAGTGTTGGATATGAAACTTGTAATAATCATAAATTTAATTCAATTCATCATAAATATATCAGAGAAACATTCTTTCATTTGAAATCATCAGCATTACAATGGCATACATCAATATAATGAGGAAATTGTCATTGTTTGCTCATTAATAATCACTTTTACATAAAACTATTTGGTATTTAGACCTGAGACTTTCTGAATATGAATAAAAGAGTATATTAATATTATTACAATTATATTTGGACCATGATAATCTCTCCCGAATATTACAATAGCTCACCCAAAGCGCAATTCCTCCATGAGCAAGAATATGCAATAAAGACTGGAAATGGTTGAGAGAATGTGTTGCATTAGGAAAACCAAGAGCTGCCCTATAAATTACACCTGAAAATACAAACTCCATTAAATATCCATGAAATACCTTAATGTCCTCTCCAAACACCAACTTGGATGGGAATCTTTCACCATCAAAATTGGCTAAGGCAAGAAACTAGCCATCCACTAGCTCTCTATCTTCACAAATGCAAATGATCAAATGATAAAAATCCCTTCTCTTGGTTGATCCCTATATTTTATAAAATTCATTAGCCTTATAATTTTACCAATACATCCACAAAATCAATCCAATTCGAATTAGGGTGTGTGCTCAAGATTTTCCATGTGTCCTCCCTTCCCTAGCCTTCCATCTTCCCCCAATTCGAGCAGGGGCCCATTGAGCTTCCCCAACTCACATGAGCACCTCATTGGATGATATATTTAGTCCTAACACATCATAATAGTCATGTTTCATCCTTCATGTCTGCAATGTGTCATAAATGTCATAGCATCTTCATCATTGGTGTCATAGATGTTAGGGAATCTATCCCAAGTGTCCAAGAATCTCCCATTTGACTCTTTCTCTCCATGTAATTTACATTTCCTTCCAAATTATACCTATGATGCATATGGCCCATTGTATTATCCTTCTAACTCAACTAAGAACATTAGGCTTCCCATGGATTCAAAATTTCAAGAGGAGGATTCCATGTGGCACAGAAATTCTAGCTTGTGTGGGCCCCATAATCTCCATGTGTCTACATGCTCCATTGCCACTTCAATTTTCTCTTGTATTTATTTAATTAGCTCCATTATTAAATATTTATTCCATTCTAATGTTTGAACATCATTTATTAGCTCCCTTATTAAAATTCCAAATGTATCCATCCAACCTAGGAAACTAGTAGGATTGATGGAATTGTCCTGCTATGCAATAATTTGAATGGGGACATTACAAAAGTTGTTGACTGCAGAAAGAAGTTATACAACAACAGAGCAGGAGTGACTTTATATGGATATGCACTCCAAAATTCTCGACATTAGTTACTGGGTGGTCACTCTAATATTTTTATAGAGCATTATGCATTAAAATATCTAGTCAATAAGCCAGTGTTGGTGGGGATGATGTGTCAATAGCTCCTTCTCTTCCAAGAATTCGACTTTGAAATTATTGTAAAGTTAGGAAGATTGAATGCGGGTCTCGACCATCTCTCAAGGATAGAAACCGAGGAAGAACCTACTAATTTAGATGATAATCTTCCTGTCGCACAATTATTCGCAATAAAAATGGTGGATGATTACTATGAAGACATTATGCATTTCTTGACTACAGGAAGAGCACCGGAAGGATTTAATACAACACAGAAGAAGCAATTGGTTGTGTAATATACATGTTTCCAACTTATAGTTGGATAGTTGTATAAGATGGGACCATATGATATACTACTGTTGCAGCTGCAACTTTTCTCCCAAATTTTTTTGAAATTTTGGACCCTCCTTTTTATTTTATCTTGCCTAGGAGTGTGTGGATTCATGAACTCTGTTTTGTTCTTCCCTCTGCTACAGTTTGGTTTGAAGTGATATCAATTGCTTTCATGCTTTTCAGAAAACCGCTTCCTGTTGTCAAACGCATTAACAGTGGAGTTTTGAAAATGATGTCTTTTTGGTCTGAGTGATTTCCCTCATCACTATCGGAAGTCTGTTTCTTTCAAGTCGAGCTTATTTCTCTTTGCTGTCACTGTTTCGGGGGTTAAACGAACTATTTTCATCTCTCCCCAGCCTAAATCTTTGAACACTTAATACTTTATTTTTTATAAGTTTTCGTTGTTGAAAGTTTTGGACAGTTAAGCGGAAGCCGTAGTCCTTTTGTCTTCCGCAACGGCGGCTCTGGAACGGACTAACCTTCCGACTTATAGCGTTGCCGACCGTCGATGTTGTGTTTTGCCGCGGAGCCCGTAGTCTTCCCGTATTCTGCCATTGCGGCTGCAAAATGCACTAGTCATCCGATGCCGTAGTCTTTTCGATGTCCGATGTTGCAGTGTTTTTGCCAACGTTTTCTAGTATTGTGGAAGCCATAGTAAATTATTCTCCTGTCGTTGCGGCTGCACAGTGCGCCATCTCTCCGATGGTTGACGAATGCAGTTTAGTCTTTCAAGCCTCCGACTAGCAATATGTTGTTTTTCCGCGGGGCCCATAGTCTATCCATCTCCCGTCATTGTGGCTCCTTGACGAACTAATCGTCCGATCCGTAGTTTTCAGCCTGCCGAGGTGAGTTCGTGTTTCTGCCTGATGCTCGGTATTTTCCCGCCTTTCTTGTGTGCTTCCACTCTATTTTTCTATGGCGGTTACTGTGTCATTTTTGGTGTTTTCTTCAGAGGATGTCGAGTAGTCCATATGCGAACTCGCTTGAGTTAAAGAATCTGTCTTTTGGGCTTGTGATTTTAGGATATGAACTCGCAGGATTTTTCTTTACGTTATCATGCATTAAAGTGCATTTTACTGGATGTATGTTTTGACACATTTTGTGTACTCTGTCAACGATAAATGGTCTAAGAACAGTTTGTGTTTATGACAGGACAATTACTGCAAGTAAGATATGTTTAAAATACAAAGTAGAAGGGAGGCAGCAAGGAAGGAAGTGGTTGAGGAACGAAGAAGCAGAAGCAAAGAAAAGAAGAAGAAATTCAGGTCTAAGCTCTACTGGATCTAGCAAGATACCAACGAATTACTGAGCAAAATAAATAGAGGCAGTGGCCCAGGCTTGGAAAAGTTCGACAGTTACCAAGCTGGTCCTTTTTCATAAAAATGCTCTTAATTCATAAATCTGAAATGTAACGTATTGCATAAATCATGAGTACTCACAAAGGACAAAATTGTGAGATTAAACGGTTGGGGGATGCCAAAGGTCACCTGGTGGGGCAACCCAAAGGTTTTGCTGTTTTTGTATAAATGTAGGAAAGTTAGAGGGAATAAGGGCTTTTTCCCAATTAGACATGTAAAGCGATATTGTAAGAAGAACTACTTTTTTTTGCAATAAAGAATTATTGTTTTCCTGTTGGAGAAAGATTGGTGGGACTTTCAAATGTTATGCTGTGGATTGCGGAAAGATGAACTATTTTGTTTTTCCAGCTTTTTGTCCATTAACTGTGAGATCGTTCTAACTCTTAGAGCCTATGTTCTTGTTTGAATGATTTCTGGTTTATTCTGTGGATTTACCACCATGAGTAATGTATGTTGTTCATAAACAATTGGCTATCTGATTGTCTAAATATCTCTAATCGTTCATGTGTTGTAGGAAGGAATATCAGCTATCTGTAATTTCTCTTTGTAATGCATGCACAATACACATTACTCATAAATAAGTTACAATTTTTCTCCCCGGGGATAGATAGATAGATAGTTAGTTTTATTTTATTGCTGCATATGTGATCGAGATGCTTGTGAGTTCTAAGACGAGAGGTAAGAACCTGGGCATCACGTTGTGACTGCTCCTTGCATCCTTATCACTCTGCATGTTAAATAGGCACTTGCATATCATACTTTAAGTCAAAAAATACAAAATATATACGATGGACCGGGCCGCAACCGGTAAAACCTTTTTTTTTTGTTTCTTGACCTACGGTGGCCGAACCGCAAACCGGACGGATTCCCTACACCAAATAGTCACAGGCTAGTTGGGAACGTTGACTGGGGAGAATCCCTTGTTGTTGTTGCCTGCGAATTTCTAGGCCTCAACAACTACGTCACAATGTCTTAGCACATGAGCGACCAATGGTGTTAGTTGAAGCTCATGTTGGAGTGCCAAGGGGTCACTATGTGGGAAAAGCAACAACATGGAATATTTTACATGCAAGGTTGTGGTGGCCTACAATCCATTCATATGCACTTGAATATTGTCGAAGTTGTGATATATACCAACGCACAGGGAATCCTTCTCGATGGGACGAAATTCCATTGGTATCCCAAATAACTTTGCAGTCGTTTGATAAGTGGGTTGTCGATTTGTGGGTTCTATTAACCCACCGGGAATATGGACAGGCACCAGGTATATAATTACTGTGACATATTATTTAACTAAATGGGCTAAGGCATATCCATTAAAGGACTGTATTGTAGTGATTGCTTCTATATTTGTATTTGATCATGTGGTGATTAGGTTTGGCTTCCCAAGAATCCTAGTAAGCGACCAGGGTAGGAATTTTGTTAATAAAGAGATTGAGAAAATGACTGGAGAATTTCAGATCCAGCATAGGAAGACAACGCCATATCACCCATAGGAAAATGGAAGCATTGAACCTTTTAATAAAATTTTAGAGCTGAACTCACTAAGATTTGAAATGTGAATCATGACGACTGGGGTCACAAAATACTTCCAGCATTATGGGCTTATCGAACAACATGTAAGAATCTCATAAGATAGACTCCCTTTAGATTGGTTTATGGATAGGAGGTTGTCATTCCTATGGAATATATTGTACCTAGCTTAAAGTAGTTGCAATTACTGTGATGACGCAGATGTTGGTGTAATTGAAGAAAGATTGTCACAGTTATTATAGTTGGAAGAAGATCGGTTCCTTGCGGGCTACCATCAACAAGTTAAGAAGGAGCGACAGAAAGCTTGGCATGATCACCATATTAAGTTCAAGCAATTCCAGCATGGTGAATTTTTCCTTCTTTATGACGGTAATTTCTTAAAGCGTCCTGGTAAGCTTCAAACACACTGGTTGGGACCATATATTGTCAATTGCATTATAGATAAGGGTGCATTTCAGTTGCAAAAGTTAGATGGAACACTGCTAGATATTTTAGTAAATAGAAGTCAGCTTAAACCTTATAGGAATAGTCATACTTCTCTCGACTGAGTTTGGAGATAAAGTTCCAAAAAAAAATTGTATGTCAAAGTCTTGTACATAATTCGTGATTGTCTATCACAGTCTTGTATATTTGTTGTAGTTTGTGTGTTGCGACCCAAGATATCTATCTGTCGAAGTTAGTTTTGTGTCTCATTGGGATTTGGAGGTGTGCTATTCTACCAAATTTTGTAGTTAACGCATGGAAATTAGTTTCTTTTATGGAAAGCATAGTGGCGACTTCAATGGAGCTTTCTCATAAATGACTGAAAAAATTTCAACATGTGAATGGATTAGCTGCCACCTTTTCTAATTATTACTAACGATCAAGTCAAAATAACTTGCCACGTGATCGACCGATTTTCCACATGTGTATATCTATTTCAAAATCAAAATGGGTTCGGTTGTTTCTTCGTGTTGAGCATGAAGCGTATTGAACAAGATAGTTGTCTGCAGTTTTTGAGACTATCTGCTCTGTGTTCCACGTTTTAGATATGGAGATCCTTGTGTCAAGTTCTAGCACTATTTGGGGATCTTTTGTGGAGTTCCTTCCTGCTATACCTATTGTCGAGGAAGCACCATATTTTGTGTCGTGTCGCTTCCTATAAATCCACCAAGGAAGAAAAAAAAGGTTTTCCATGTAGTTTTCTTAGGCAAATATTTAAAGCTACTCATGATATTGAATCTTCATAGTATCGTTTAGTGACCATACTATCGGGATATAGTCCACCTCGAAAATATGATTCTCTGCCTGTCATCATTAGAAAAAATGCCAAGTATCCACTGGTAAAGCTATCCATTCTAAAAGGAGTTCATGTGATGGCGGACAACATGGCTAATCTGAACTCTTTGAGGGAGTCACTAACTTGCTTCAAACTCTTTGTAAATTTGTGAAAGAATTAAGAGTCACAGTCGATGAGAAGGTGGCGCAGTTGTAAAAAGTTGACCCCCTTGATGATCATCCAGTTAAAGTACAAACACCACCTCAACCTCGTATGGTCCAGCTGATACCCAAAGCGCTTGATTTAGGCACGACAAACTTGAATAATACTATATAGGATATTGTGTATGTCGGGTTAGAAATGTATGTGCTACCAATGTTCATACAGCACAAAATTAAACAGACAATAGTTGAGGAAATCAAGGCAGGGGAGCATGTTGTGTGTGATCAGTTGAAGCAGTCGAATAGCACCGTGTCTTCATTACAAAGTCAGTTGGAAGATAAGGAAAAGCAAACACATAGGTGGTAATAGGATAGGCAACGACTACAGCAAGTTTTTTCTCTTTCCTATCAGGGAACTCCAGAGGTTGGGGTCACACCTGACATGATTATTGAAGCTCATGTCATCAAATTAGGGGAAGTCGATAGTGACTTCTGCCAAAATATTGCATATTTAGAAGCTCAACTTCTCCTGAGTACAACTCCTGAAGTACTAGAAGAGTGATGGAAGAAGGTTAAAGAGGATATACGACAGATTCAAGAGGTCGAGGCACTTTGTGCTAAGGCATATGAGTATATTTCCTGTGCATGGGAGGTCTTAATGGATGATGTGGAGCTACAAGATATAACAAAGAGACTTCATGCAGCATAGACAAGTTTATCCAGTCTACGAACCTCATTGAAAGTATTAACACTGGTTGAGAAGATGAATAAGGATGTGGAGCTTAAAGTGTTGCAGCAACAACTATCCAAGCTCTAAACAAAGCAACAAAGAAAAATAGATCATGTCGTGGAGCTTAAAGCAAAGGTTGATCAGGTGACTGCGACCATTCATCCAGTCCATGTCAAGGTCAAGCAAGTTTTAGATGTGACCGTGGTGGATGTTTCAGAACATCTCAGCTCTGAAATTGTCCAAGAGGTCACCAAAGTTAAAGCCGATGTTTAGCAACAGTTCCAGGAAGTGACGAAGATCTTTCAATATTTTCAAGCTAAGTTGAACACACCAGAAGTTTCCATCTAAAGTGGCTCGGGATGAGCCACATGTGAGTGTTGGGGGGCTCTTGGCCCTAGGAAAGTGTGGTTAATTTTGGTCTTTCATTTTTCGAACCATAATCATTGTGAACGAGGATGCGACAAATCGAGTGTTGAATTTTCCAACTCTAAAGTTTTGTGGAGAATTTGAGGAAAAGTAATTGTATTGACAGATTCCAATGGAAAATTCGCTGAGTTAGTTAGAAGGTGTGTCCACTTTTGGGGTAGTTTGTACAGGATGTAAAGTCGGCCAATAGAAACTATAAAAATGTAATGGATTGTTCTTTTTGGGGTTGGTTGAATAAAAGTTATTGAAGGACAAGGTTTGTAATGTCGACAGAATGATTTTGTATGGTTTCGTTGAAAATGAATAAGAGTCGTGAGCATACTATTGATCTGCAAGTTGTGTGCATGGACTCAATGTAACGGGGATTGTAGAGGAATATATGAAGGCTATGTGCGCAGACCAAAGCGTTCGAACTATGACTCTTTCTAATTAACAAGTGCTTTTGTGGTTTTTCCCGTCTTGGGTTTCTATGTTAAATTTCTTGTGTTGAATGGTGTATGGTGAATTCGTATATTGTTTTGTGTATTTCTATGACCTGTGATAATGTGTTTATTTCTGAATAAGTAATCAAACCGACAAAGATTCAATAGGTTTTATCAATATGTTTAATGTTATGTATGAAACGTAATATATTGTCATGGTAGTTATTATGTTGATGTCCTTCATGTCGATGTATGGTAAAAGAATATCCCCTTATTTACTATAGAAACATGGTTCCTACATCCCCTATAGGTATCTCGGGTGAGACCTCACTTGCGTTGCAAGTGTTATTGATGGGGTTATACCCTGTCGGGTTGGTATCTTGGGTCTTTCTTGGTCTAGTTAAAGTGGAACCTGGGTTAGTCAAGATTGAGCCAACAATGACTAATGTCAAGATGGTTAAAATGTTCCAACAAACACATCATTCACCAATAGGAACTATTCCTTTGAAACGACCATTGCCTTCGATGGGAAGAAATAGCTATGAAGAAGAAGATCATGGTCTAATTTTGGAAAATGACTAATTATGTTTTGTTGGATGCATATAAGACTTGATGAATCTGTTATGGATGCATAGATAGATGGATGAATCTTGCCAGAGTAAAATCCAGATAAATAGTACAAGCAACTTCAACAAAGGATTTACATTTTGTTCTACAACCTGGGAAACTAAATAGTATAATGACAATACTCGTTGTGTAAGGAGGTTTTCATAGTTGTAAGATACTTCTTTGAAATGGATTCAATATGTAGTTATTTACATATAATTTTCAACCTTTTAACGTAAATCATGTATACATATCCCTATAATTATGAGTTCTCTTTATTGTTGTCTAATGCTGATGCCTTTATCATTGTGAAATTGTGCTTTTAGATAAGTCCAAGTATCTGAATTCAACTTACAAATATACGAGTTAAAGAGACTAATGTGAAGCAAATGTGTGTTGATGGTATATTTTGTGAAAATATCCTTCATTCTCATGATGTTGTATTCATACTTTTATATGCATTTTACCATAATCTCATTTTCTACTCACATTTTTGTCTTAGTCTTGGTCTTGGTCTTAATTAGGTGGGGATGTTTATTTTCGACCCTTAGACCTCTTTACTCATGTCTCTAATAGATTCCACTATCCTTGGGAGAGATGTTTGTGTTACATTTCTAAACCAGGGCCAAAACATGCCCACAATACGCACAATAAGAAATATGCATTGCAGGTATGTAACCACATATAGCATGGCAGAGTTTGCAATTAAGGATATTTTATTAAGAATGACAGTAACTAAGTATCCCTTTGGTTTAAAAAATTGTATATCTAATATTTTTCTTGTTGGTCACCTTTTCTATGTCTACTCCGTTGAAATTTTACTTCTTCAATTTGTTGTGGGAGAAATTTGTCCAATATATGGAACAAGGTACCATGTCTTTACTAATATCTCATTTTGCATGGAAATCATGCAAAATGGGCACATTTTACGTAACATTTGAATCACTAAAATTTGAATCTAGACCTACAATATTGACTATTAACCTTATATCAACAATATTTTCATTTCCATATACTATGCACTTAACATTTGTAGTAACAATCACCATTGAATTATACATTTAAATAGCATTTCAAAAAAAAACAATAACTTTTTAAGTATATATTTACTAGTACTTCGAAGGGTCATAACATTCATTACATTCTTAGGAATAGAGAGGTATTGACTGAGGATTCTTTGGGTGGTGGGTTGTCCTCTCTTGTGGATAATTCTTCGAGTCTTTCTCGGAGGCATGGGTAAAAGTCTCACTTGTAGTGGCTCAATAACGAGCTAAGAGGGAAGTTTCCTGTGGAAGGCAGTCTTCGATTCATTAGGCACTTAGAGCAAAGAATTCCCTGGAGGGGGGTTTGTCATGAAAATTCTATCCTTTAATTGTCGAGGGTTGGCGAGCCCTTCCAAAAAATCGTCACTAAAGCGCTTAATTGATAATTTGGCACCTGATATTGTTCTACTTCAAGAAACTATCGGGGCATCCAAGGTTGTGGTGGGAGCCCTGAAATCTTTGCTTTCTGGATGGGAGTTTGTTGTTGTCGATGCTCGTGGAAGGTACGGGGGTCTAGCGTCTAGCTGGCAGGTGAATATGTGTAGGTGTGAGAATTTTCGGCATTGATTTGTTGGTGTTCTTTCCTGAGCTGGGCCGCATGATAATGGTCCACAATATTTATGGGCCATATTAGGATCGGGTTATATTTTGGGATAAGGTTTTTAACAACCTGTTGCTGGACGGATGGGAGCTGATTTTGGGAGGGGATTTCAATTTCTCTTTAGGGTCAGCAGAGGTATGGGGAGTGCGGTTCGTCCTTGATGTTTTGACCAATTATTTCTTGAATGTTATGGTTCAAAAGGAGTTGTTGGATGTTAATCTTGTTAATTTTCTTCCTACTTGGCGAAACCGGTGATCTGGTGAGGATCGGGTGGGGAAGCGATTGGATCATTTTTTGGTGGCGGAATGTTTTTTGGGCTCAGTGGGTTTGATTAGGAAATGGTTCGTTGATGGTGGTGATTCTGGTCATTTCCTGATTCTTTTGGAGTTTTCTGGGCATGGAAGAAAGCCTCGCAACCCTTTTAAGTTTAACCCGAGGTGGTTGGAAGACCTTTCCTTTGGTGAGCTTGTGAAGTCTGAATGGGTTCCTTTTGTTCTAGAGAGGGATAGGTTTGTGGGGGCACACTTTATGAAAAAATTGAGTAGGGTGAAGCAAGCCACTATTACCTGGGCTCATTTGAAACAGGAGTGGGAGGTGGTTGAGTTGCGAGACTGTGAGACTCGACTCATAATCCTTTTGGAAGGGGCTACTTCTGGTTTTGGGTTTGGATCAGCTGAGAATAAGGAGGAAGTCTTGCTGATGGAAGGTCAGTGCCGGCACCTTCTAGGAGAAATGGAAGCGACCTAGAGATTAAAGAGCCAGGCTCTATGGCTTTTATGCGGTGATGAGAATACAAAAAAAAATTAGGCATTTGCAAAAGGGAGGAAGCTTACACATACTATATTAGGGTTGTTGGACACTCAGGGAGATAGGGTTACCTCATTTAATGGGATGACTAATTTGGGGGTCTAATATTTTAGCAATCTATTTAAGGAGAGGTCAGGGGAAAATATTGCGGAAGTGGTTCAATTTTCTCAACTTTTTCCCCATTTTGTGGAACCTGTGGACAACAGGATGCCTTATGGCGGAGGTGTAGGAAAAAGAATTATTGGAGGTCCTACATCTTTCCAAAAAGATAACATTCTGGGCCCAGATGGTTGGATGATAGAATTCTATTTGGGTTTTCTGGATACTCTGGGCTCTTATCTTCTTCATGTTAATGAGTCCAAGTAGGTTGGTTTTATCCATATGCCTTTTAATGCCACTTTCATCGCACTCATCCAAAAATTTGATGAGTCGGACTCTCTGGATGAGTACCGTTCGATCTCTCTATGCAACTGTATTTACAGAAACATTTCTAAAATGATCTCCGAGTGGATCAAGGAGGTGTTGTCAAAGTTTATCTTCTATGAATAGTTTGGGTTTCTGAAGGGTTGTCAGATCCATGAAGGTATTGGTGTGGTCTAGGAAGGCTTATACGATTTAAAGACTAAGAAGCTAAAGGGGGTTATGATTAAAATTCATCTATCCAAGGCCTATGACCATGTCTGTTGGTTATATCTTAGAATGTTGTTGACACATTTAGGTTTTGGAATTGACTTTATCCGGTGGATTATGGCTTGTATTTATTCAATCTCTTTTGTTGTTTTAATCAATGGTTTAGCTAGACCTTTCTTTCAGGTTGGGAGAGGGTTGAGGCAAGGTTTCCCTTTATCCCCTTTACTATTATTTTTGGTGGTTGAGGGACAGAGTCATTTTCTTAATCAGGCAAAGAGGGGAGGGGGATTTAAATGGATTCCTATCTCAAATGTTATGTTTATTTATCATCTTCTTTTTGTAGATGGCATCCTCATTTTCTGTGACGGCTCTTGTAGATATATTGATAAGCTTTGTGAAGGTTTGGACCTTTTACAAATGGCCACAGGAATGGTAATTCATGTACAGAAATCTATTATCACTTGTTCAAACCTATGGGATGTGGAGGTTTGATATCTGGTGAGTAAACTTTGTTTTCAGGTGGGAGATTTGGATGTGGGATTTAAATATTTGGGCTTTCAATTAAATCCCAATTCTTATCTGAAAGGGGACTAGGTGTGGCTTATTGCTAAACTTGAGAAATGGCTTCGAGGGTGGAGTCATAGATGGATTTCCAGAGAAGGGTGACTGGTTCTTATAAAATTTGTTTTAGAGACCATTCCATTTTACTAGATGTCTCTCTCTTGGATCGCGGAAGGTATTTTGGAAAATATTTTTCGCCTCTGCTTTGCATGTCTATGGAGGGGAAATAAGGATCAGAACTCTCTTGTATGGGTCCGATGGGACAGGATTTCTTTGACAAAATCCCTAGGTGGCTAGCGACTCAAAAATATTCATTTATTTTCAAGAGATTTAGCAGCAAAGGTTTCTTGCAGGCTGATTTCTTCTTCGAGCTTATGGAACCAGGTGGTGATACAGAAGTATATTTCTCCCTTGTGATTTATTGAGTGGTTCAGGTTGGAAAACAAGACTAAGGGAGGTGCTTCTATTATATGGAAAGCGATGGTTCATGCTTATGATCTCATTAGAATAGGGCTGGTGTGGTGGGTTGGATCTGGAAGTAGGGTGCGGTTGGGCATGGATCCATGGGTTGGGAGTGGTAGATCCCATATCCTTGCTGAGGTGGTTTGTTTGTCTCAGTTATATAGGGGGATACTCTTCCTATCACAAGTAGCAGATCCGTCCACTACAAATCTCTAGCACCAAGGCTGGTTGGGGGTGATCGGCTGGTTTTAGTTGTTGAGCACTGGACAAGCTAGTACTTATATGTCCAGGGACTGCATTTCTCTCATGTTAGGATCACAGAAAGGGACGATGAATTAATTTGGGATCTACACCCATCTGGAATATATACACCAAATGTGGGTTAGATACAATTAAACTTGGATCGTTTCAATAGGGATATTATTTGGTGGTGGGGTCATCTATGGAAACTCCATTGTCTGGCAAAGGAAAAACTACTCTTCTAGGAAATTTTGGAAAATAAGGCTCCTACCTGGGATGTTCTTCAAACGTGTAGTTTTGTTGGGTCAGGCCGCTGTGTTTCATGTATGGATTTTTCAGAGACCATTTGTCACCTTTTCCTAGAGTGTCGTTTCGTACATCATGTTTGGAGTTTGGTTACGCGTTCTCTACAGGGGGTTGGATCCTGGCAGGGGGTCTCAATTGCAGATTTTTTTTTTTGCTNCCTTTTCCTAGAGTGTCGTTTCGTACATCATGTTTGGAGTTTGGTTACGCGTTCTCTACAGGGGGTTGGATCCTGGCAGGGGGTCTCAATTGCAGATTTTTTTTTTGCTAGTTTTAAGATAGGAGAAATATCAAGGTGTGGGTGTTTCCCTGCATTGTTTCATAGGGTATCTGGTTGGGTTGGAACTCTGCAATTTTTCAATACAAAGACACTCCCTCTGAGGTGATCGCTGCAAATTGTTTGTGTATCTTGGGTTTCTTCCCACAACCAAGCAGGGATGGGGGGGCTCGAGTTATTCAACCAGAGGAGATTGATAGGGGGCAACCATGGGGATTTTTTGATGGGGTTTCACAGGGACAACCTGCGAGGTGTGGGGGGTGGTGTTTTTTCACCGAGAGGCACTCTACAGCCCAGTATGGGGGATATCTTGTAACGTGATGTAACGTTAGTAACGTTTGTAACATGTCGGCAAAAAATAATAGTGATAGTGAATATTATGGGAGAGATCTTGTAACATGATGTAACGTTAGTAACATTTGTAACATGTCGGCAAAAAATAATAGTGATAGTGAATATTATGGGAGAGATCTTGTAACGTGATGTAGCGTTTGTAACATGTCGGCAAAAAATAATAGTGATAGTGAATATGATGGGAGAGATTTTGTAACACAAAATAAAATATAATATCACTTTCGTAACGTTATTTTTATTAATAAAAAATAAATGTTCTAATATGACAAAATAAATGTCGGCCACAAAAACAATCTGATATGGGGGAGATGTTGTAATCTTCCTACCTAACAAAACAATAAAAAAGTAAAAATTTAATTATCCGTAAAAAAAATATGTGGGTCAACAAAAAAACACAAAATTGAATTATCCGCAAAAAAATGTTGGCCTTGCACATGGTTTTAAAACCATGTGCAATTCTAAACAACCCATGGTTTTATTGTACATGGTTTAGGATGCTTTGCACATGGTTTTTAAACCATGTGCAAGGCCTCCTAAACAACCCACGGTTTTATTGTACATGATTTAGGAGGGCCTTGCAAATGGTTTTAATACCATGTTGAAGGCCTCCTAAACAACCCATGGTTGTCGGAGGGCCTTGCATATGGTTTTAAAACCATGTGTGGGGAAATGATGCAATGTTCGTTCCTAACAAAATAAAAAATAATATATGTCGGCCATAAATAATATTAAATATTAATAATAAAAATATTATATGTGGACCTTAAATAAAAAGATGTGTCTTTTGGTTTGAATCAAATCAATGGATACCTAAGAAGAGGTTTGTACCTCGAGATATTTGATCCATCTCGACGCTTGATAGAGCCAAATGGATTTGGATCTACGATGGTATACCTAACAGATGAGCACTATTTCTTATTGACTACTGGATTGGGGGCTGGTACAAATAATTTTGCAGAGTTGTATACTTTAAAATTGCTATTGCTTTTTGCATTGGAAAGGGGTTGTTTGATGCTTCAGGTTTTTTGGGACTCAATGATCATACTAAATTGGTTAAAGGAATTACAGCGTTGTCACTCTATCTGCCTTGTTCCTATTCTTGTTGATGCTTTGGCTATCAAGCATCATTTTGATAGTATTACTTTCACCCATGTTTACAAGGAAAGAAATGGGCTGGCAGACCGGTTATCCAAAGAAGGCACGCAGTTACAACTAGGCATCTGGCAGATTGAAGAACACAATCAAGGTCAAGTCTTCATATACTATCATCGTCCTCTCCATGAAGGACTAGGGCCTGCACTATAATTCATAGTGCTCAGTTTATGATTATATCTCATCTCTGGTTTTTGTCTTTTATGTAAAGGATATGATGTACTAGTCATAAACGTTTTTGGACTTTTGATTAAACTGTTATTTATTAGAAGGATATATTGTAAACTTTCAGTTTATAAGTATTATGGACTGCATGGGCAGCGATATGGCTATCTATGTTTGCTATGAATGTAATTTTGTTCTATCCAAAGATAAAATTACGAATTTTTCCGAGGAAAAAGAAGTATATATTTTATTTAAAGGAGCTTCTAACGAGGGCATTTTTAAGGATTCAAATATTATACCTGTGTAGAGTGTAGGTGAATAATTGGATTGAAAAATTATACATATAGATATGTAGGCGAAAATTCAATAAAAATATATAAATTTAGCAATTTAATCATATCTAATATAAAAGTAGACGAAATTTTAAGCTAATTGGAAATTATATTTTTCTTTTAAATGGCTAGAAAATAGTCAATTGGAAAAATTTCACCCTTAAAAAATACCATGATTCTAACATGCTTCATTTTGCACATGTTTACTTTAATTTTCCATAAGTGGATATTAATGTCTTAAGAGTGCTTAAGCTTTAGGATTCTAAAGATTTCATCTAGATCTTTTTGTTGGAGAACTAGTTAATAAGATGTTGTTCAGCTTTGAATTGTATGTGGGGAATGGAGGATTGAAATCAAGAGTATTTTTCTATGTTGTTAGGAAAATGTCCCTCCATCAAATATGGACACAGAAAACAGTCCACTTTATGTACTTTGCATTAGGCTTCTCATAGGAGATAAAAGATGTAATAGAAGGTTTAAAATGTTGAAGTTACCTAAACCATAGTCATTCTATTTATGGTTATGCTTCTAAATTGTGCAATATCAATTGGTAAAAGTGTTTGTATTATGGTAATATTACCTTAACGCTTTTGTGTTGTTCTAATTCTCCATTAAATGATTAACCATGACATTGAAGATTGTGTGAAGTGTAGGATTATCATCGACTTTCTTTACAAGTTGAATTTTTTCAGGGTAATATATTATATTTTGTTGAAAAATATTTTGCAATGAATATGCAATTTAGTGTTTTTGTTATGAACCACATCTTATGGACCAAATCGTTAAGATAGCATAATATAACAAAGTGCACATAAGTTTACAACAATGTAAACGTGGAGCAAAAATACAAGATAGATAATAGAGATGAGTTACACAACAATTCCTTAATTAATATGAGAACCTCCCCCAAATACCCCCAAGACATTCACATTTCCAATTCACATGTTCCCTCAATGATGACTACATTACCTCTATATATACATATTCACTCATAGAACATGAGGCTCCTTCATTAGGTCGACCCTATTATAGATACATTTACTTTATTACACGTGTATTTATCCCCATCTATGCCCCCATTGGGGTCATATCACATACATTTAACCCAGTATATTCACCCCTTGGGTAGTAACCATTTTAAGAGCCTTTCTAAGATCATTTGATTCCATGCTCTACTTGCTCTCCTTTGCAATATTTCTCTCTTCTTTGAGTTTGTTTCATTATTGATTTGAGACATATTGTAAATAATTTGAAGGCACTTTGTGAGCACTCTTTGAAGAAAATAGCCTAAGAGTTTCAACATTTAAGCAACTTTTGTGAGCATTTTCAATCTTTTTGGCACGCATTTTTCAAACAAAACTTGATCGGGTCTCTCCATTTACAAATAAGCATTATACAAGTGGGTATCTTTAATGAATGAGAATGTCAAAGTGGGAAGCTTCGTGTTACTGAAGACACTCCAATATGGAATAAATAATGGCCAATTGACTTCCAAGTTGCCATTCAATGCCTCTACAACAACCCTAGATTTTATAGAAAATGAATCGATCAAAATCACTTCATGTATTTCAAATATTGAGAAACACCAACAAATAATTTGAATAATAAAAGGGTTAATCAATTTTCATGATAGGGTTAATGTATCATGTTTGGCCTCAATTATTACTAAGAAAACAATATAGATCAATAAAAGGTAACCAATTGTTTAATGGCAAACATATTGTTTAAAACTTATGGCATGCTTTGAATGTCTAGTTTAGTCAATTGGACCCCGTAACGTAGGTACGTGTGAGGAAAATTTGTTATCTTCCCTAAATGTTGTGAACAATCCCAATCAATCTTTATCATATAAAATATATTTGTAGCTAATATGCCACAAATGTTCATGAGATCAATTGTAATGTTTTTGCTTCAAAACTCAACACCAAAGAGTATTGCATGTGCAATTACCTAAAAATATCTAATTTGTACACCAATAGTACACTAATAGCATCTCATACAATAATGAAGGAAAAATCATAGCAAAGATATGAATTTTTTTGCAACCATGAAGAGTGGTATAACATATAAAGGATGGTTTCGTAGTCCTCTCATAACATCCCTTTTCTTTTGGATCGCTTGATTTTGTACCTTATTATACATGACATGTAATAATAACACGCCCTCAGTTAGGATTACAAGACATTTTAGTATTTCTAAGTGAATTTCTAATTTTGTTAAACACACATAGTCTCGTAAGATTTTGTTTGGAGTTTGTAAGTATGGTATTCTCAAGCAAACTTGAATAAATTTGTATTGTTTGGAAGGGAAAAAATTGTGATAATTAAATTAATTGCAGAGATCGAAATATAAATTCTATAAACCTATAGGAGAGGACATCTAGAGGGTGACCCTTTTGGTGAGTAAATTACATTTAGTTCCTACAAGGAATTCCAGTTTCAGCAATAAGTAATTGGAATTTTAGCAATTGGACTCCACAATAAAAACTTAACATCTTACCATACTATCATAATTTGCAATTCCAACAACCAATCGGCCTTGGATTTGCATTTATAAATTCTAATCTTTAGATTGGATGTCCAATAATTTCAACAATATGATTCAATGATCTTGATTGCAAATTTTTACCACAAAAAATTGATTACACCATCATAATAGTAATTACAATGAGCAAAAATTGCAAGTTGAACAAGAAGGTATTGGAATCTTAGTAACCAAATATTATAATTGAAATAATCATACTAGCATATCGATGAAATTTAGAACTTTTGATCAAGCCTTCAATAGTCTTCATTACAAAATTGCAAATCAACAAATCTACAACGAGAAAGCACATCTTCATGGGAATATTTGTGAACTAACAAATCCACAATGAGATAGTCCTTTAAAAGATGTCCCGTCGTGCCATGTACAAAAAAACTCTTAAGTTTCTCCTTAGTACTCTAGTCCTTTTTAAACTCGTAAGTGTCATTTTCAATGTTTTATTCTTTTAAAATAGGCACTTTTTTCCATTTTGTTTTTCATAGAATGAATGGATTTTGCACAATAACAAACAATATACATTGATTATGCAATAACTACTATCATATGTGTTTGTAACATGCCAAATATGCTAAAATAAGTGCTTAAAAGTTCTAAAATGACTACAAGCAATTTATATATTGAAGACTCACAAACACATAACAAGCAGATCCGACCAATAATGTTACAATGATTGTCTTAGGAGTTAAACATTGATTTTCCCATAAAGTGCAATACATGTTGTCACTCTGCATGTTCAATATGTAATTATTGGAGAAAACAAATTATATGATAATAGTAAGACAAACTAAAAGACACTTTCATATATGTTGATGAAGTTTTTGCTTTTGTCCATGAAATTCCAAATTAAAAATTAAAAACCATTTTGTATAAAAAAAATTCCATGCAAATAATATAATATAATTAGTCTATTTTATTTACCTAAGAAAAGGAGCCAAAAACAAACAGTATTATATTTGGTACTCAACAACATATTCTTCATTCATGGAAATGCAGCAAAGTGGATCTAAGAATGGGGAATAGGAATCTATTTCGCAACAAAGTGAAAGATATCTTATTTCATCGTGACAAAGTTTCTTCTTTTTCCATTCAAGAAAATTCTCACTATATATTGAGACAACCATTAAAATAGTTTTGATACATAGTGTTGCTTGAAATAGAGATTTCTTATTATGTTCATAAATATTGATTTTATAATATAATAGGAAGAATATCAAATATTCTATGCGTGAGAATTTTTATACTGCGTACTAAACAGATAGGCAATCTTTGTGATGTAATCAATTCCATTGGAATAATTAGATATTACGGTGCATGTTATTTCATTATTTTGTGGAGGAAAGTGAACGAGAATGAACAAAAGATATTAATGGAACATTGATTTGGAAGAGATGATGAAGAAAGAGTTCATTTACGACATAAAACTAGGAAATGGAATCCTAAGATGGAACCTTATATTTTTACAGATTGTAGATATACTATATTATAAATATGGCTAAAACTTCTCATTCTTTATCAGAAGCTTGTGATCTGGCATTTGATATAACTGATAGGGGAAAAAATTCTTGATAGTCAAGACAACATATCAAGTAGTTGATTTATTAGCAACTAAAATACAATTCCTCGTGTTTATGACATTATAAAAGAATAAATCAAACACAAAAAATTGCAAATATATTTCAAAAATGTAACTTACAATTGACCCGACCTTTTTTTATGCAAATCAATAGGTCCAAGTTGGATTAGCAACAATGCATGCTTGATTATATTTAAAATATATTGTCTTTCAAACTATTTATAGTACCCAACAGTGTATTTCACATTTTTAAACCAGCATACATATCAGCAACTTGATGTAACCATCTAACTCTCATTTGCTCTATGTTATCCTCTATCACCTCCACACTTTAAATATGGCACCAATATAGACTTGTCCTTGATAGGAATGGTTTAAATGAGGGTCCTCATTACATCAAGTGTTCACAAGTTTCAAGGGTGTGAGAATGTAGGAATGTGGCAACACGTGAACTTAATGATGTAGGAATGTGGGGACACAACAAGTCTGTGAAACATGTGCAAACACTTCCCAAATTTTAGGAAATATGCCATGGGATGTTGAGGTCCCCAACAACGTGGTCGTGGTTCCAAATAATAAATATATGAAAATTGTTCAAAATAAATTAAATAAAGTTATCTTGACAATTTTACATAATCAACCATATTTTGTGTTACAAACAAAAACAATCACCTCTACAACCTTTACTACTTTTCCCTTAATGGATTGTTATCCTTGAAAAATAATGGAATGACAGCATTTATGCACTTTAAACAAAGGTAGATTGAATATTTGTGAGGTGTTTTCCTTCAATTAGTATATTTAAAAGAAATTTAATTTTATATTATTATTTAGGGTACCCATAGGGATTCCCACTTCTTGGGAACATCACCATTAAGTACTTGTGGTCATTCAATCTAGGCCGATAACATTTTAGTTTCAACAAGAAACATTTTCATTAGAGCAAGGAATGTTCACACCAATGTGCCATGTTTCCCACTACATTGATTGCATGGAAAATCATTGATGATGCTTCTATGCTCAAGGAGCATGGATAGTGCTAGGAGCGCAGTGCGGAGGGTCGAAATTGCAATCGTACGGAACATTAATTTTACCATTAACACATATGCACAACCCTTAAGAGAAAATGAAACATTTCTATATCAACATTTCTCAAAGTCTAGCCGTAATAGACATCAACTCTACACACCACACAACCTTTATAAACACAAATTTACCATATAATCATTTCTTTGCCAAAAAAATCACTTACAATGCTTCTTAGATTTTTAAGCATTGTACCAATTACATAAGGTGTTTGCCACCATTTTTGGCTTAGAACTACATATAACTATTGTGGATGCATTTTTTCTTTCTACTAGTTACATTTAGGCTTCAAAGAGACTAACAACTCTCACTTGTATCATTTTTTTCTCTCTAAAACAAAATAATTTTCCACTATAAAGAGTATTGTTTCATCAACATCGGTACATAGTCATTTCAAACAATTTTTTTTTTATTATGAATGTCCTACTAACTCTTTCAAACAAAACTAACCTATAAGAGAGAGAAAATAGACAATCCTAATGCATACCCCCTTTAAGCGCAAACCTTAACAAATAAAGCTTTGTACACAACCTCTTCAAACACATTTAATGTATTTCATTTACATTCATGGTATTTTAATCTTATTTTAGTCTCATTTATGAAAACACATTTGCAAATCTTCTTAGCCTCTCAACCACCCAACATCTCATGTGGATGTTTATATAACTGCGACACACCATTTCAAGCTTCAAAGATACCAATAACTAAAACAAGTCCATTTAGCTGAGTTTTTCGCATTTAGCATAAAATATATCAAGAACCTAGAAGTGCCAACAATGTAGAGATGATAAAGCTTGTATATTTCTTCCCAAAATTTATCGATGATGACACAAATAAAGATTTAATACCAAACGTATCTAAAGAAAAATTAAAGGATGTGGAGGGATTTTCCAAAGGAAGAAAAATCATAGCCAAATGATCGGACAATTTAATTTAATGATGTTTTTTACGACTTCTTAGAGGAGCTTAAGATTCTTGAAGAGACAAGAACCTATGGTCAAGTCTCGGAATCCTTAGACTCTACCATCATTGCATCGATTCCAAAAAATGGTGTGCTCGCATCTTTTGAGGACTTTTGACCTGTTTCTCTACATAAATTGATTTTAAAGTTCAATGCAAGTACGTTGAAGATGGTGTTATCAAAATGTATCTTTAATGAGCAGATTGGTTCTCATTGAAATGTAGATAGATCATTACGTTGAAGATGGTGTTATCAAAATGTATTTTTAATGAACAGATTGGTTTTCTCATTGAAATGTTCATAGATGATGCAATAGGGGTGGACCATGAAGTTTTGCATGATATAAATGTTCAAAAACTTTTAGTGGTTGTATTCAAGTTGGCTTTGTCTAAAGATCATGAAAGAGTAAGTTGGTCATATATTAGGTTAAATATTAATCCATATTGCAACAAGTCAAACTATGTGAATTAGCTTACAGAATGTCTTTCTTCGTTGTCATGTCAATACTAACCAGCAAAAATCTATTTTAAACCTGAATCAATAAAGCACCGAGAAGGATCCAATTTCTTCAGGTGTAATTTGTTTACACATCAAGAAAAATTTATTTATTATTACGAACTGACATGAATTTTTTTAATTACATTTTATTTTTATTAAGTTAAGAGCCGACATGGTAACATTACATTGTGTAATGTGACAAACATGACATCTCCCCCATGGTGGGTTGTAAGCACCTCACTACTCTCGATGCAATTAATGGGTCTACATCAATATTTTTCAAAGCAACTCGAGGATTTAGCCAAACTTGCATTGAATATGGTTATATCATAAAATTGAAAAGAAAAAAAATGACTACATAGTATAATAGATGGGCATCTATAGGAGGAACATCAACCATGGTTAGATAAATACCAAAAGTTATTACAATGTACTTCATTAACTTATATCCCAATGGATATGTTGGAAAAAATCAATGAGAAGTGCTTTAAGTTTCTTTGAACATGCAACAATGAAAAAGATGGGATACCATTAGTTAAGTGAAAGGAGATATGAAAAAAAATAAGCAAGGCCAAAAACTAGAGAATGAGGGATTAAAAAATATTCATCACTACGAAAGGATTTAGTGACGAGGGCTTATGCAAGGTTATTAATTATGAAGGTTTGTCCCACAAGGTAATTGTCCAAAAATATTTGGAACCCTTGTTTTTTGAAGAATGGATTTAAATCAATTTTATAAATCAATATCAAATGTCTCCTTTATATGCATAGAAAAGTGGGTTACCGGAAGAAGGTAAGGTTTGGAATCAACCCTTTAAAAGATGTGTTGAATAGTTCAATTTATCTCGAGCCTGGTTGAATTCTTTAAACTTGTAAGGTATCCTTTTTATGGTAGATGTTGCAAACGCAACAACAACGTCCTTTTGGCCCCAAGAATAGAAGAGCATAGAGATGTTAGGGTTAGATGGTAAAGAAGCAAATAATTGGCATCCTATAGCTCAAAGGTTATCACAAAGTTCTATTAAGATGGGGATAAATGAAGATAGCCAATATGATGAAAAACGTTATTATCTAGACAATAAACAATTAGCTTAGGTTATAAGGACATGTTATGAGACGAGTAGAAGTCATTGTTTTAGGTTACAAGGTCATGTTATGAGAGAGGCCATGTTATGAGAGGGAGTAGAAGAAGTCATTATTTAGTGCTAGAAAACTGTGTAAGGTCAAACTATTTATGTGGTTAGCTTTGGCAATTAAAGTACTAACATTGGATGATTTACAAGGGAGGGTTTGGCACAAGCTAGGGATTTGTGCATTTTGTAAGATGGATGGAGAATCTATTAATCAATTTCATATTTAGTGTCCCTTTGCTAAGGAAGTGTGTGTTGCTTCTCTAACATTTTTTTCCAACTAGAATAGAAGGAAGTTTCACAATGTGCTTCTTTTCCATACTCTATGTAACAATGGCTTGAAGACAATGCTAAAAGAGCACAAATCCTGTACCTTTGTTGGAATCTCAAGCATTGGGATAAGTTATGTTGGAGAAGAAAATTTACTAAAGCAACTTTCACAGATTGATATCAATAAGTTAAGAGAACGGTTTTTATTTATGGGGCATGTCAAGGCTCCCTAGTGTATGTGGTGAAGATCATACTCTATTTATCTCAAACTATATTTTAGGGTGGGTTTAGTAAAAGGTATCAATAACTAAATGAAATGAACTTCTTTTCCTATTGAGGGCACTATAAAAGAACATCTCCCAAATTCAAGTCTCTGGTGAAGTTCGCTTCGCTTGTATCTCATTTAGTGACATATAACTAAACACAAAGGCTAACATTTGTCCAAACGAGCATTGTAACTAGAAATAGGAAATAGGGACTATGCATTGATTAGTAATAAGGTTGGAATCACTATGCCAACAACTATTCAATCCATATATGAATGAACTATATGTAGTTGTTAACTCTTCAAAGTGATCAAGAAATACAAACTCTGCCTGGTTTTGAGATAATGTGGAGTTGTTGACTCTTCAAAGTGATCATGAAATACAAACTATGCCTGGTTTTGAGATGATATTATCTCATGTTTGTTTATGAATCTGAATCTGATAGCTTTGGAATTGTTTTGTGATTCTCATATTGGTATTTATTATCTCCTGTTTGTTTATGAATCTGATAGCTTTGGAATTGTTTTGAGATTCTCATATTGGTATTTATGCGTTCTAAATGCAAGAAATTGACTTACGTCTATGTACTCAATTGTAAGTTCCTCGAATTTTAGTTTGATGTCTATGCACTCAATTGTAAGTTTCACGAATTTTATTTTGATGGAATTCTACAAATAGTTCACCATCGATTCAAGATTGGATAATTTTATTAACATCCACCAAAAGACAATAAATATGTCAAAAGCACTATGAAGTACATGAACAATAAATAATGGGAGTGTGAATGCAGTGCTTATAAAAGCATATATAGCCATTGTCAAAGACCTAGAATCCAAGTCTATTTTGTCAGAATATAAAAGCATACAATGCAGAGAGTCCCAAAAGACTATATGAAGGAACCCTCTCAAGAACTCAAGAACAAGAAAGATGTATCAACTTGAGGTGCCTGGAGAAAGTGACGAAGATCTAGAGGAGCCATCACTTAATGAGGAGAAATCGTTAAAATGTGAATCTCTCATATCATTCGAGGCCGAAAATGAGGAAAAATCACTAACCATTGAATCTCTCATATCATTCGAGGCCAAAACTAAAGAAACCTTTAATGGAGGACTATCCAGAAGAACTAGAATATCTAGAAGTACTGAAGGATATAGGTACAACACACTGCCTAAAAGAGGCGACTTTTTACTTAGATCTAGATGAGTGGAAAGGAGGACGTCCATTGTGAATGACGAAATAATCCCAAGCCTAAACCCAACAATATGTCAAGGGTTTCTTGGACAGAGGTCCAAGATCTCTCAAGATCTTACGACCCTGGACACTGAGGTGGAATTGTGCTCCCTTATCATCTTGGTGCCTCCCCCTATGAACATCGGGAAGGAGATGATTATCCTAGTAGGGTCCCATGGTTGGGGTGGTCTGAGCATAGATGATCACAGGTAGAAAGCTTCCAGGTATAAAGGCAAGCACCACTGATCCGAGTATTTGAAAAGATAGCGAGTTTTTGTACTCACTAATCTCATAATAGATGAGGCATCAAAAAACAAAATGCTACTCCATCTCAATCTCTTGTAGTAGCAAAGTCAACCAGCCCTGTCAACTCGTGGAATATGCTGTCCACCAAAGGCCAAAGAGAGCCAACCCACAAATGATAGAGAGAAACATGAGTATAGATGAGGCATCAAAAAAACAAAATGCTGCTCCATATCAATTCGTGTAGTAGCAAAGTGGCAAAGTCACCAGCCCCGTCAACTGTGGAATATAGAGAGAGACAAGGGTGTGCATCTAGTGACGAAAGGTAAAGGTAAGTCTGATAATGAGGCCATCTCTCTTCTCCATGAAATGCTCTACATAAGAGGTCGTATCTCATCTCCATATATGCTAGACATAAGAGGTCTTCTTGGGTTAGACCCCACAACATCGATCCACCCGTGTTCAACAAGAGATGGCTAGAGGCATCCCAAGAGTACCTAAACAAGAGTGCATATTAATGAGATGCCCAGTCACTGTAATAGACAAGTAAACTTGGCAAGACAACAATGGACTCACTGGAAAAACGTAATGGAGAGAATGCAATGGCCACCAAGTAGCAGTGTGCATGGTTGAGGGTACGAATCTCCACTAACAATCGAATCAAGGAAATTTTGAACTTGATAAAGTACAGAAACCAGAAGGAAATGGCCTCGACCCAAAAAGGGTGAGCTACAAACTTGTCCTAGATAACACATTGAGGAACAATCAGAGCTTGTAACGAATGATCCGATGGAATATGACCACTTGAATCCTCTCCACCCTAACCCAATCCTCCTCTAAACAAGATCAATCCCCAAACCTTTCAGTTCGTGCAAAGTTGTGGCCTAATAGTGCTAATTCAAGAGGTCCATCTTCCCACATCCACATCTATGTGATGACTAAATTCATTGAAGGTTGTGTCTTAGCTCTCATTTAAAGAACCAATAAAATTAACGTGGTCCTTGTGGAAGGCCTCGATTGAAATATGACAGTACAAGGCTTTTACACAGAAACCACATTTTATATCTCAACACAAAGACATCACGCCTATCCATAACAATAAAAAGGTATCGTGCCTATTCATAACAATAATGTGGTTTATACAAGGCCTCGATTGAAATATGACAGTACAAGGCTTTTGCACAGAAACCACATTTTATATCTCAACACAAAGACATCATGCCTACCCATAACAATAAAAAGGTATCGTGTCTATTCATAACAATAATGTGGCATATAAACCAAATAATCACTTTTAACAAATAACAAAGACACTTGATATATCTAAGCTGGTGTTGTTCGCAGGCCTAAAAAAATCTAGAGCATACGCAAAAACAAAGATAAAGAACGGTTGGCCTGTTTTTATCGTAAACCCAGACTTATCAAACAAACAGAACACAAAAAGGTTAACAAAACAAATCCAATCCCACAAAGTTCAAACATTGTCTCAGTTTTTTCCTCCCTTGAGATGAGATGCTTGATGGATCCAAGCTGATTTTCTTAATAGCAAATAGAGGTAAAGCTGAAATGGGGAGTTTCACTGAAGGGTTTGTTTTGCAACATGGTTAGCCCCTGTCAGTGCCAATCAATTATTGCATCACAAGCTCAAACTCTCAAGCTCATTTTACACCTGAATTGAAGTGAGTTCTAATGCCATTTTTTTGCCAAATTGTACTGTCATACTAAACGAAATATACTACAAATGTTTGAAATACAATACAATCGCATTATCAGTATATACAATGCAACAACAAGAACGAACTTGAACTAAAATAACTAACTTGCTACTTATCTAATTACAGTGCACCTTTAAATATAACAATTATCAACCCCATATACATTCCTAACACATCCTACTTAAAATGACCAACGTCAATAAGTCAACATTATTTACTCCAACAATTTCTAAGCCTTTCGAGGAATATCAAGGACTAAAAAAAGATTGATATTTATCGATCATGTTCTATACCTAAATACTCTAAAGAGAAGCTATATTGAGCAAAAGACAAGAATAATGTCAAATTTTATTCTTTAGATGCATACAAAAAGCACACCAAAAAACAAACTCACACATGTAGATCAGGCATAATTTCAGAATAAACACTTTCAAAGTTAGTTAAACAGCTTTTTAGAGAGTTTATCTATCCTCACATTTATTAGCTCTCATCTTTGTCAAGGACGCCTTGATTTCCAAAATTGTTATTATATATCTTCAACTGAATTGAAGTAATCTAGAACAAAACAATACCTCGGATACAACTCTGGATCCAAATCACTGTTACAATAAAGCCTTCAACTTCCAAGTTAAATCTTTTGAAAATAGCTTTCATTACAATGGAACAACGGGACTCTGATTTTCAAGTTGCCCAAATGCTTCCTAACCTTAACTAGCATCTAATCTATAAGACGTGCGATGGCATGAATCACCATTTACAATTTCCCTAGCATGCATATTAAATAACTGAACTCTAGTTGGATTTCAGGTGTGTTACATCTTCACATGGTCCAGCCATATCAAGTCCCACAATGTCTCAAACCATCAAAGATTGTATGCTCTTCGCATCTATTATAAAATGATGCATACACAATTCATGCACTCGCAGTGTGAATCTTGATGAAAAATCCTCGCAGCTTTGGAAATTTCACATGCACTCCCCTATGTGCCTGTCACACAATTACTCCATTCAGCAGGAAAATTTCTAAAATTGCATATAATAAATATTATATAGCTAGACTTCAAGTTACCTGCAGGCCTCGCTTTCCACATCCAATCTTGTGCTGTAGGCAAGCTCTGCAGCCAATAAAAACAAAGGGAGCAAAAATTGGCATAAGCTTGGTAGCAACCTTCTTAGAATGGAAGTACTTGAAACAAATCACCTAAAATACATTATAACAAATTTATAAACAATTTCTTAAACAAAACAAATCATTGATCATACATTACAAATAGCTATTTTGAAACCGTTTATGGACTCAACTATAACAGAATCATAACAAGCAGTTTTTGACGATATATACTTGATCTCAAACACGTTTCCAGAAAGTGAAAATTATAAAGTACTTACTGAACAAATACAAACCTGTTAGAGAGAGAGACAGAGACAGAGACAGAGAGAGAGAGAGAGAGAGAGAAAGAGAGAGAGATTTCACTTTGCATATAGAAAAACAAAATACAGAAGATTATTTCATTTGAGGGTACGACTCGAACAAGATTCCTCCTCTGCTCCGTAGATTCCATGTACTGAATGCCCATCTCCTATAGGTAGTTATCCACAAGAAAATAAAACTCTACTGTTTATGCAGGTCCAAAACAAGAGCTCCCTCACTATACAAAATCTGATTCTTCATTCGCATATGTTTGATTGCTTAAATCCTGGTGGTTGAAAACATTTCTGAAGTGAAATTTAAGTTGGCATGGTGGCACTGGACAAAGGTGTCTGCAGAAGTCATAAGCATCGAGGTGGTGGAGGGTGAACTAGTGGACTATGGTGAAGATCCTACAGAGGGACAATGTTTNGGGGGGGGGGGGGAGTTATTTCTCCAAGCAAAACTTTGGAAAACTCTTACACAGTGGATCCATCTATTCCATCGCTGCTTCAGACTGTCCAGCAGTTCAGATTGGGAGGCCACAAATCTTATGGGGATTTCCACTGATGACTTCAGCAAAGAAGATACACAACTCGGAAATATCATCAACCATCCTGTGTACCCAAGACTTTCCTCCTTCCTGGAAAAATCAAATTTAGCTGGGAGCCTAGTTGTTATCTTATAGAGTTTTTTGGCATCAGCGCAGTGGTTTTGTAAGACAGCCTGGACCTGGATAGCATTTCAGGTGTTAAGTATCTTTGTCTGAGGAGGGTTTTGGAGCTGGTTCATAAAAGAAACAAATAGCACACAAGATTCTTAAGGAGGACAAGGTGAGGATGGCCAGGGAGGACATTAGGGTTATTATGGATTTTCTTCAGAAAACCTTTGTTGGCTGATTCTTTTGGTAGAAGGATTTTGGTGGGATGCTTTGAATGATTGCAGCGGTGGTGGCAACTCATTATTGGTTACGGCCTTTCATTTAACCTTTATCAATGGACGAGGTTTTCTCTTTTGTTCAAAGAAAGATGCATAGCTAATTCTTGTAGGGAGCTGGTTTGGGAGAACAACCTATCTTTCCCTGAAACCTTGGCACCCGATTTTGACCCAAGAAATAAGAAGACATCCAAAGTTCGCATTTGGGTTAAAACACGGGGCTTACCCGCTAGAATTTTGGTTGGTGATTTGGAGAAAATAATTCAAGTAGAAAACACCTTCAGGAACAGTTTCTTGTGGATTAGATAGTCTGGAGATTGATGCTCTCGTGATAATGGCCAAGAAACAAACATATGATGTTGTCTTGATAGAAAATCCACAGGATGATGTTGTTCATAAGATTAAAGTTTATAATCTGAACATTCTTGAAGACAAAAAAAAGTGGAGTTTTCTTTAGAGTGGAAAAAGTTCATGATTGGTTTACCCAGAAAAGCTGCCTGCCAAGACATACCAGGAATAAAAGACCAAGAGATGGTGATTGCAAGGTTGAAATTAACATATCCATGGGTAAGTCTTCCCTCACTGTCGATTGTGTTTTAGTTGAAGATATGGGAGAGCCTACAGCCTAACCTACCTCTGCTAAGGCCATTCCTAATAAGATAAAGCCCAAAGGGGGAAAAGAATGAAGGGTGGTTCTTCCCAACCCGGTGATAGTCTTTCCAATTATAGTATATCTTGTGGGTTGGAACTCGGAAGTAAAAGTTGTAGGGTAGGGGTTAATGAGTTAAGGTCAAAATCAGAGAATACTTCAGTTTTGAGTTTATAGTTGGCAGAATAGAGTTAAATAAGCGCAAAGTGGGTTCATCAAGGCTGTTGGGAGAAAGTCCCATGTTCATACAGAATACAATCGAACCGCCAAAATGGATATTCACAGTATTATTCTACATTTTTCATTCTATCCAACAACCACGAGACTGGCTCTGACTAAAAGAAGCAATTCCTAAATTCATTTAGAAAGCAGTTTCTGAATTCTTTTCACCAAGGAAAAGCAATAAGAAATGATAATGAATCGATGTCCATTGTTCTGATTAACTGCACACGTTGAGATCTAGGACAATATTTCACTAGTTCTGATATATCTAAATTTTGAAAATTGCTGGGGAAATGCAAAGGTTTAGATTTAATGTTCCTAAACTGCAGCAACAATTTGATTAAAGAACACCTATATACAACTCACAGTTGGCAATGTGGACTGTGCAATTTGTGGTTGCTGTTGCTGTAGTTGTGGCTGCTGCTGCTGCTGTATTTGAGGATGTTGTTGCTGATGTAACTGATGGTGCTGTGCTTGAGATTGCTGCTGTTGATGCAGTTGAGGCTGCTGCTGGTGATGTAGTTGAGGGTGTTGCAGTTGAGGCTGCTGCTGTGGCTGAGGCTGCATCTGTGGCTGAGGCTGCAAACGTGGCTGTTGTAGCTGCTTTTGCTGTTGCTCAAATACTGTCAGCTCATCGGGTTTCTCCCACTAGCAACAAAATAGAACATTTATAAGAAAGGACCATAAATGTTATGAAGGACAGTATTTGGGTGTACAAGACATTAAAAATGGGATAGTACATAATATGTCCCAACAAAATGCATTGAAATTACTAAGCAAACATGACAACTGATGAAAAACAGCTGCAACAAAAACAAGAAGCCAAATCTACTTCACCCAAACTGCCACTACTACAAACCGGATCAAATAAAATAATGAATAAAAGGAGTAAATAGTTTTTGTAACACTAATGTAATCACTTTACCTTGCTTTCTCCTGTAACACTATTGTAATAGTATTTGTATCCCTCTGGAGATGTATGCTCAGTCCAGACACAAGTTGCTGGAGCAGGGGCCTGAACACTAACAGATGCAACAGTTGCAACAGTTATAGGCTCAGTTGATGTAGAAGCTGGAACCATAGAGCTAGTACTTGCTACTGTTTGTGGCTGTGCAGAAAACGTCCAGGGCTACATCAACAGAAAAAACAATGTCAATACCATACACTGTAGCCTGTTTCTGGCCCAACTATTAAGAACAACAGCTTTACTTAAATATTTATATCAAGCTACATTAAAAAAGGATTTAACTATTTTAAGTTAGTTAGATGCATCATAAATTCTATAACACCAACTTGTTGCTGTGGAGTTTGCTGAGCCAGAGGCACTTGATAATACGCCTGAACAATCAAAAACATTAAAAATGAAGTTAAAAATATGAATGCACACACTACTGACTGAAATCTTTACATCCAACAAAAAATCTATTCCAAACCTGTTGTGGCTGAGATTGCATTGGCACTGCTTGCTGCTGAGGCTGCATTGCCACTGCTTGCTGCTGTGATTGTGTTCCTGCTTGAACTGCAGGTAGCTGAAGCGGCTGTTGAAATGAAGGATGCTGTTGCGACTGAAAATTTGGCTGTATAGTAGGCTGCTGTTGCTGTACTAACTGAAGAGCAGGTTGCTGTTGCTGGGGCTGTGCTTGCTGCTGTTGATGGTGTTGCATGGCCTGTAATGGCATACTCAGAGGAACCTGCTGGATAGTTGGAGCAGCATGTTGCTGCACTTGAGACTGGGAAACAGGCAATTGCCCATATTGAGACAATGATTGCTGTGACAATGGTAGCTGACCAAATTGAGGTTGTTGAGCAAGTGGTTGTGAGACCTGCATCTGTTGACCATATTGCAAGGATTGCTGAGGAGGCTGCAACTGTGAATGAGATTGTGGTGGTTGTGAATGCTGATGTTGAAATGGAGCTTGCATCTGTTGCTGTATCTGACGTGGCTGCTGGACTGGAGGGATCCAACTTTGAGGTTGAGACTGCCTCTGTGTAGGAGGTGAATTAAAACCCTGTTGGCATCATAGGATTCAGTACACATAAAATTGCAGGAAGTGAGAATTATTCAAAACTAGGGCAACAAAGACAACCTTTCAAAGATACACACCAGCATGGCAAAGATAACCAGATGAAAAAATATTTCTAAATCAACATATGCAATTACTGAAATATGTCAACTAGCCAAAAATTACCGTCAGCTGAGAAGGGGTAGTCATCCTTGCAGGACCACCTATTGTGGAAGATGTGTGAACAGATCCCTGAATTGGACCATTCATTGACATTTGAGAAACACCCGTTGGGCCAACCTGGAAATTTGCAGAACAAACAGCATTCCAGTTTCAGTTGCAAGAGGTAGATTTATACTCATCAAACAATAGGCAGAGCTCAAGTATGTGTGTCCCAGAAAAATATTTGGAAAAAGGGCTTCCAATTATCTTACCATCGGTGAGTGTCCTCCAACAGATCCCGATCTCCCACTAGGTGTTGAAGGGCTTCCATAAGCATGGGAACCAACTTGTGGAGATGGGGTTCTCACATTTGCTACACCCGTAGGGCGCCAGTTTGAAGCCATGCCACGCCCTCCCATGTGCCCTCCACCACCTAAAGGCCTAAAATGAAACATACATAAGCTGTCAAATTAATAGAAACATGTACCACTTCAAATCACCAACTTGTATAATCAAAAGCTTCTCAAGCTCACCTTGATCCAAATGGCCTCTGCGATTCCGTACCATAGCCTGGACCTCCAAATGCAGGACCACTTCTGTATATAAGGCACATCAAAAGTAATCATGAAACTCGAGCATGAATACACAAACACTAACAAAATATAAAATGTTAGGGCATTTTGATGGCATGACCAAACCTTGTGTCTCCAATTTTAGACCTCTTGGGCTCAGCAAATCGCACAGCCAAAGGCTGATTGCAACCCTATAAAAATATTAAAGATTAATGATATTATTTCTCTTTATGTACTTTGCACTTGTCAAATATACCAAAATGTAATCTAGAAAAGCAACAATTTCAAAGAAGAATATATTTACTCTCATCACATAAGTTCCATTCAATCCATTAATAGCTCCTTCAGCCATTTCTCTGGAAGGGTATTTCACAAATGCACACCCTGCATAAATTACATATACAGCACATTGGT
This sequence comes from Pseudotsuga menziesii, assembly GCA_001517045.1. Taxonomy (NCBI): domain Eukaryota; kingdom Viridiplantae; phylum Streptophyta; class Pinopsida; order Pinales; family Pinaceae; genus Pseudotsuga; species Pseudotsuga menziesii. Next base: position 81,174 of record LPNX010777734.1, on the reverse strand, counting down.
CACTGTCAATCTAATATCCAATCACAGCAAACTGTTAAAAATGGAAAAGTAGACAGCATACCTCTGCTCTGCTTCTGTTCATCTCTCATGATATATATGTCATCTACATGACCAAACCTAGCAAAAATCTGTTAATCCAAAAACAAGTATTATTCTGCAACTATGAACTTAGTTTTTTTCTCAACAGAACTCCACGAAGCAAATTCAACTTAGGCACACTAGATAAACTCAAATTAGTAAAGGTTAGTGTTACAACTTACACCTCCCAAATGGCATTCAAAGTAATTATTGGCATCTTCACTAAATTCAGTAATGAAATAAGAATATTTCAAATTCATGTCAAGGGCAATCAAACAATCGTAACATGTATTTAACAAAACTTCAATCTTAAATGCCAAAAACATCCTACTACTTGAAAATTGCATCCCCAACTAGATATTTGAGCATAATCTCGTACTGAGACAGAACAATACTATGTGCAAAACAATCACCTCTTCAATTTCATTTTCTGATGCTTGTTTATTTAAGCAGCCAACAAATAATTTATGCTCCACTGTACCTAACATGAACAAAATCAACATGAGGATTACAGATACTTCTGAGATACAACGATATCGTAGCAGAGATTGCTTGCAAAAGGACAAACATTTAAACCTGCCAAATATGTTTTTTGAAAGGTTTCCACAAAAAGTTGATGACAATGCATTTAAAAAATACTGGAGCATCGCACAAAATGATATGAATATGCTAATATAATTATCAATACAACAAGCTAAGAATCTAATAATGGACGCCAAATTTTTAAAAATGGGCAAAATCTCTCAGTGTCCGTAGGAACGTTAGATTAGTTAGGCAATTGAAACCTACCCAACTGCTCCCGCTCCCCATCAGCAAATCTGACTTGTAAGGGACTGTTCCCCTGCAAAATGAAAACATGTACTGAGAACAAAGCCTAAAGGCTAAAATTATCCAAAGATGTCTTGCCACACAAATTAACAATTGCGATTTTTCAAAAGTACAAACTCACCCCAGGTAATGTATGTTTATTGTGAAGAGCTTTTATGGCTCTCTCAGCTTCCTCAATAGTAGCATATTTGATAAAATAGCAGCCTGTGGAATAAAATATTTCACACTCGAAATACTTGTCATTTATGATAATAAAACACTTTCAATAGATGCTGAAAGTAAGGAACTAATTTACAACAAACTAATGTTAAAACAGAAAAGTAAAACCCAATCTTATATGATGATATAAAACAATCAATAAAAACTATGTTCCCTACTTGTAAGAATAGAAAAGGTATGTAAACATAGCATGATTGGTTTGCCTATATTGCCAAAGGTGCAATGCCAATGGGAGCTTACGGGATATATTCCTATAGAGTCCTTTGGGGTTACCAGCCACTCATACATGCTGGCAGTAGACCTCCATCCAGGATTCCAGGAAAAGGGGGTATTTCACGAAGTTATTTCCTCAGGCAAAATGTGTTTTTCCCATTAGATTTATTAGGTTTGGATAATTACTTTCAAGAATATAATTTAGAAATATCGTATCCTACAAAACTTCTGCTTAGTAATATACAAATCATAATTATACTGCTTCAATAAACACTACAAAATTATCTTAGGAATATTTATCCTCAATATGCACAATTATTTATTTATTTTTCTCAACATATAATTCATAGTAAGAACGAAGAAAAAAATAAATGTTATTTCTGTCCACTGAAGACCAATATAGGTCAACAGGACACTGCAAATAAACATAGTAACATGCAATGCCTAGGGCATCTCCTCAGTGTTGGAAAATTAAATAAAAAGCATAGCAGTAGTCGTAATATATACTAAACAATATAAGCAACATATCTACAATCAAACCCATGCAACAAAATCAATGTATACTCCGAGAGATATCTCCTAGTAACCTCTATACTTGGGCATTGGAAAAGAATGATTACGATGCTGTCTACCTTGTACAAATGAGTTATGTCCATATGTTGGGAACTAAAAAAAAGGTAAGAGATAACAAATGCATGATGCTTATTTAAGGATTCGGATTCATAACATCCAGTAGAGTAGATATATTTATCGAATATAGGTCATCACAAAAATGAGAAAGAAGAAACCTGCATGGAATCAAGTATTGAGAACACAGTCTGGGATCAAAAAAGATTACGAGTATGACTCACTACAAAAGCTTCAATCTAGAAATAAAAGGCGCCCTACCTGGCACCTTCTCATTAATCCAACCACCTCTCCACTGACTTTCTGTGATACGTTTGTTGTCCATTTGGTTAGGCACCAAATCAAATCAAGTAGAAGCCTAAAGTATATGCCGGACCGAGCACAGCAACATTGAGCTTTGGGGGACCTTGCCGAACTTTAATCTGTTACATCATTTGAGTGAGCTTAGACCCCCTCAATTATATTCGGTAAAAAATTCTGATCCATACAAGACTAGCAGATCATTGCCCATTATTTCCATACAGCATATGAATACATGCCATCACATTTCTCATGTGCATTATCATGGAAATAAAAACTGCAAGTCTGTTGTAGGGCATCTAGCTTTCCATAAATACCAGTAATGACATTACCCCATCCATTCCAACTTCGTCTTTCATATTGCCAATAGAATTCCAAAACAAGAAATCTATTCTCTGGTTAGAAACACCTCAAGTAAATAAATAGGGCCTGGTTAGGTTAAAACAACCAGCCTATCAAGAGGAACAGAATTAAGTACTACATTATTTTTCTCAAAATTCTGCAGCATTTCTAAATCCTCAATATTAAAAATTAAAGAAATTGTCCCAAATATCCGACAAGAATGACTCCAGTTGGTATGACCAGCCTTTTCAGCTTTACAGTGAACAGAAATTACAAACCTACTACCATTCCAATCACTCTATAGAAAGAATTAAAAACTTCCTCCATCCATTAAATGAAAAGAGCACACTCTACTTGCTAATCTTATAATCATGAAAAAAGAGGTGTGAAGTAGAATGTTTGGAACAATGATACACAGAATTTCAAATTCAAAATCTCCATAACACATTTTTGGAGACATAAAAGACAGCTAAAACTCACTGCACTATCAGGATGCATCTCACCTAGAAGAACAACCCATATAATCTGCCTGTAAGAATAGAAGAAATATGTATAAATATATAACCCATATAATTTGCCTGTTAAACTACAGAAATATATATCTATAGAATGTGTGTCTGTGGCCACTTACATGGAAATATTTTCTCACCAAAAGCACTACAAAGCACTGTGGAAATATTTTCTTACTGAAAGCATCATGGTACAATCACTATATAAGCAAGTTCAAAGCAAGCAAGCTCGTTGTTCCTGATAGGTGCATTCGTATTGCAGTGCTTTGCCCCATAATAATCAATATGTGTTTGTTATAGTTTAAACAGTAACAGTTGGTCCATGCTCCTTGACATCGTGTGCATACCATTTTCATCAAATGACTGGACAATATCCTTGTCATTAAAAAATTTCAGACCTTATTGGAAAGAAGATAGACCTCTTTGTCTTTTGAATATTAGTGCTTCATCCAATTAGCAGTTAAGCCTCATATACCAAAAATAGCCACTATTGTTGATGATGCATACCAAAGTCTTTGAAAACAAGGAGTACTAGCATAAATCCATCTTAACCCTGGATCTATTAAGTCTCAAGACATCTCAGAAAACATTGGGGTGCAAACCTCAATGCGTTTAGTAGCATTTGAGGGTGCAAAATACTGATGTTTGCACCCTAACTTTTTTTTATCCCACATGATACATAATAGATCCATGATTAAGACGGAACTATGCCAATATATTTATAGCTGTTTAAAATTTAAACAGTAAGATATATAATACATCAGATCTTCTTTACATCATGGCAATTAAGAAAAAAAAAAAGGTGCTGTCCCCTTTTCTTTAGCAACACAGCACAACATAACAGAGAAATCCACCACCCAGGCTGTAGAGCACCTCGCTTCTCTAGGCACAATTATGTTGAGACCTGGAATGAGCAGATGTTATAGAACTAGGTTGTGCACAGCAATCGGTTGCTACCAATTAGCATCGATGGCAAAGCAACCTAGCTTGAACATACAATATAATCTAGGTATGCAGGCACCTTCACTGGAATTTTTTTGTGCTTGTAAATAATTGTATACTAGAAATTGATTTCATACTATGCCATATATTGGTTATAATTCAATTATTATTGAAGTTTGTTTCTTTTGCAATTTCATGTGTTCAGTGATATTAGAGCTAGGTGTCATCCTGGCCAAGGGTAAAACAGGCCCTTGTCTAGAAGATATCATAAGCAATGTACCAGAATGTACATGTCATTTGTTGCATTGAATAATAGAGACAATGAGCTTTCTGATAATATAAACCTCAAAACACTTCTGCACAGAATTGATGGAGTGATAGTCTTAAATTCTCATCACCAGCTTGAATCCACAACACTCTACTCTTTAACATCCAAACCTTTCTTTCTCTAACAGAAGTGATCTCTTTTACTCTTCCACAGAAGAAACATCCAGTTGCGTATCTGTATTTAGGAATCTAAAACAGTCAGAATTATACAGAGACTCGCTTTTTCTTCCACTTCCTTTAATATCAGTTCATCTTTAATCATTTCGTAATTTACCCATTCTATAGAGACCCCTTTGGCTCTCTTAAGATTATGTTCTAATTGCAATGCAGTAGATTCACTCAAAACTCTATCAAAGGGGATCCAACTCTCCTTTATCCTTTTTAGACACTCCTGTTCCTCGAGCCATTCCGGGTTCAGTTTCATGGGACTGGGAGGCTTTTACTCTACTGGGCATTTGTAAGACATTCTAAAACTAATGGCTTCATATATGAAAGATTCAGTTATAAGAAAGCAATCAGTCCTCTTTATATCCTGTATCCTCCAAGTGGGAGAGAGCTTAAAGGGCTCAATGTCAAGCAACCCCACTTCCCTACTTCCAACTTTGTCTTAAAATAATCTGAAAGACAATCAATTTCTGCAGCATCACCCCATATCTCTGCAGCTCGCAGGGAGAAGTCTACAACCCCGCCAGCCACTATAGCCAAACCCTGGTACATCCATCCCATTCCTAAAACCCCGCTACTATTTTCCAGTCTTTCACTGTAAGGACCATATATATTCAAAAATGGTGAGCTCTTTACCAAATTTCTGGCAGAACAAAGAGCTCCCCAGACCTGATGTAAAAGACATCAGGTTTATGGGCACTGATCAGTCTCTTAAGAACCAATTTTTTATTAGGATTGGCTAGACCCCTACAATTCAGACTTCAAAACCTCCACATGTCATTTGCTCCTCTAAGAGCCCCAATCAATGTTAACTGTCTTCCAGAACATACCTCATTGTAATCCTGCTTCTGAGCTAACGACATGTATGATTTTCAAATGCAAGAAGTCACTTTCGAACTTTTTCCAACAAAAAATCCTAGGCCTCCTTCCATACCACCAGAAAATACTGAACTTCCCCCAGATCACAGACAGGTTGCATTTTAGATTGTCAACCATCCTACTTTCATATAGAAAAAACAAAGCATACCAATATTCACTTAACAGTTTGAATAGAGGATGACTGTTATATATCCATATTACAAGCCAGCTTTGACAGATTATTTAGAGGCAATGCATGAGGGTCTTTAATGCCAGATAGAATAAAGAGGAAATCCCCAGATTCCCCTCCCCCAGAGACAGTTCATCCTAATTCCAAGACCCAGACTTTAATGGCAGATTTAAACGCTGAAAAAAATAAGATGACTAGTTCTAAAAGCTTACCAGTGCCTTGAGAGCGCAGACAGTGTCATCTTCTTTGCAGGGAGAGACCTCTCTATCTGCCATGATTGCAATATGTCAGTGTGATTTATTGTATTAGGAATCATACACTGCACTCCCATTTCAACCTCGACAAATGGGTGTTCAGAAATGACCCGCATCTTACCTTCAGCTACAGCCTTTATTTCTACATTGCTCTTCTGAACCCATCTTTGCTTCCAAGTTCACATGTCTGCAATCCCCCTCTAGATTTTCATACTCAAAACACTGAACATATCAGAAGGGTATCCTTTGATGGTTTAGGAACTGTTCACACTCCAATTCTCCATGCTTCATAAAAATTGATACAATAACCCGTCTCTCAAATCCAGACTTACTTGTATGTTAGCAACATTCACTACCCCTGAAAGTTAACCCTGAAGACAACATTTCCCTGATGGAGGAAGTGAGTACAGAGGAACTTTTAGTAGTGCTCCAAAGTTCCAAAAGGATAAAAGTCCTGTCCCAGATGGACTTTCTGTGGAATGTTTTCATGGCTTCTATGGTTTTATTGAAGCAGATTTAGGGAAAGCGATTAAGGAAACTATATTATCTGAATAATTTGTGACAGCTTATAATGCTGCTTTTATTGCCCTGGTAGTGAACACAAGCTATCCCATGTCTATTGACAATGTCATACCCATATCCCTCTGCAATTGCATCTACAAAATTATATTCAAGATTAGAGCTAGGACTTTAAAAGGGATATTCTCAAAACAATTTGCTTTTCTCATGAACAATTTGCTTTTCTAAGAGGGAGGCAGATCTACGGTGCTGTGGGGGTAGCACAAGAAGGGCTATATTCCATAAAAGTAACTAAGCTGAGGGCAATGGTGGTTAAGGTAGACCGCTTGAATGCATATGAAAGGGTTAGTTGGCTATATCTGAGATTTAGGGTTCTGTGATCAGATTGTTTCATGGGTTATAAATTTAATCACATCTGTATCCTTCTCAATTCTTATCATGAGGCAACAACCCCTTTCTCTAGGCCTGAGAGAAGCCCAATAAGGAAAGGGGGCCCACTATCTCCCTCGTTATTTCTCACTGTTGCAGAAGGTATTAGTAGGGCTCTGAAGTAAGCACGTAAGACTGCCATAATTAAGGTTATCAAGTTGCAAACAACTGCTCTCCAACTCATCTGCTCTTTGGAGATGACATACTGATTTTCAGTGATGGTGGAGACTGACAGACTCAAAGAAAATATAAATTAATTATGTTTGGCTAAAGATATGCAGATAAAAGTCAACTTTTATCTGATGACGAAAAAGCATATGTCGTATATGTTCCCCTTTCATCAGCCGGATGTGGATAATAAGGTTAAGTTGTTCTGTTTTCTGCAAAACAATGACTACCAAAGAAAATATTGGCCTGACTGATCTCAAAAGTGGAGCAAGGATTAAATATATGGTGAAATAGGTGGCTCTCTAGAGATGGTTGCCTGGTTCTGGTAAAAGCTGATCTCGAGGCTATTCCAGTCTACTAGATTCATATGGTCCTGTTGGAAAGATAAGAAAGGAATTCCACTGGTAACCTGGAAGACGATAGTAATGCAAAAGAACAGGGAGAAGGGGGCCTAAAAAATACTCATTTGTTCACAAAGTCTCTACTCTCTAGCAGCTAGCTGAGAAATGTATGGCGATCAATTAAACACATAAGTTTATGTGTTAGGTGTGGAAATGACTAAAACTACCGCATCATATCATTCAACCATTTAAAAACAAAAAATGCTATACTCTATCTCAGATAGCTGATATAAACAAAAACCACATTACGGCAGCAAGCATGGCTCAACTGGAGAGACAATGGGTTAAGAATGGAAGACACAGATATTTGGGACATGTATATTGCACAACTTAAAGCCAGCTTTAAGGAGGATAGTTTGGTATGGTCAAACAACCCAATAGGATCTTATACCCCTAGGAGAAGGTTACAAGACTCTTGCTATTTTGAGTGAAACTGAACCATCAAAAAATGGTGGTGAAAACAAGTAAGGTAATTCAAGTGCCAAATATTTATGTGATTCTTTGTATCCTACAAAGAGGCACAGATGGCCCTTAATGGTGTATTTTCTGTAAGACAAGTGATGAAACAAACATTCATCTAACTATGTCTTGCACATTTGCTAAGAAGTTATGGAAGGAAATTGAGTATATTACAGGCTCGAGGAATGTCTGGGAAAGAAATTCTATTGAGAGGCTCAGGGCATGAGTATATAACTTTATAATAGTGCCATAAAGCAATTCAGAGCTCTACCCCTAATAATGGCATGGGGCATATGGATAATTAGGAATGCTTTGACTTTCGAGCAAAAGATCAAAAAGTTAAAGCCCCATGCAATGTGGGATACAAAGTTTAAATATCAATATCTCTTACAAACAGGACAAAGTTACAATGGCCCCAAGAAAGATTGCAAATGAGATCATTGATAAGAATAGGCAATAGACCTAAGCCCTTTTTGGATAGGACCTCAGAAAAATATCCACCCTCATGAGGGGCAGGAGTAGTAATCTGTCGCAAAGATACATTCTAATAGGTTTAAAGCTGATCTTGGTTATGGTTCAAACAATTTCTCTGAAGTCATGGCTATGAAGCTGCATCTGCCATTGGCTCTGGATTATGGCATTTCACATCTACAGGTTTTTGGTGATTCATTGTTAGTTATAGTGGATGAGAAGGGAGAGTACTCTTAAGGAACTTTTCCCTACAGCCACTCTTTGATGAGGTTGGCACACATCAGCAAAAAGAATGCATGGTTTTAAAAAAAATTAAGCAACATGCAAAAGAAGAAAAAGGATACAAGCAGAAAAATAAAAGAGAAAAAATCACCAGAAAAGCAGTATTTGAAAGTGAAGAACCGAGGCAGTGAAAATATTGATGAAACAAGGAGAAGACAACAAAAAAGAACAGTTTCTTCTAATTAGTGACATCAACTAAATGAGGACGGGGATCATGAAATCTCTTCATCTTTAGTTCATCATTTTATAGAGATTTCTGTGAATGAAATATCTTATCACATGAAGATGGTATTTGATGAACCCCATCTAAATCCATTTGACATCTTTAAACATGTCTATTCATAGTCAGTTATTCCTTTCATCCAGATAAATAATGTCCATGACTTAAGTTAGTCTCACACAATCTTCTTCAAACAAAGTGCAAGCAAGCAAAAGAGAAAGAAGCGGCAATGAAAAAATCTGCATTCTTGAAACTATAACAGCTCCAATCATTTTTAAAGGCAAGCATCCCTTAAGGGTAAAGTACATAGTGCCCCTAAAAGCACAATATATATTTTACAATAAGAGGACAAATTTGCATAAGGACCTAATTTACTATCTTTGTAATATCGTATGGAACATCGTGTGAAGTCAAAATATAAAGGACTAAGTAGATTATAGAGTAACTAATAGTGACTAATAATATAAATAAAAAGCTTATAAAATAGTTGATTCTCTGAAAGACACAATCAACCCAAGTGAGGAAAAGTGTATATTGGTGACAGCAGTAGATCCCTAAAAATAAGATTTAAAGAATATAACACTGACTTAAGATATGATACACATAAAAAATCTGCATCGGCGAAACATGCGCACTTAACTCAACACCAAATTTGCTTGGATCAATCATCGCAAGGGAAGATAACCAAATAAGACAAAAAGTGAGAGAGGAAATTGAGATCGATATGAACCCAGATTGTCTGACTATAGAGGACGGAACTAAACTTAGTGATTCTTGGAAACCACTTCGTCACTCTACATGTGAACAGTAACCAACATCTGGCATTACATTAAATCCCCCATGTCTTTACATATTTATAGAGGTTCATGAGCAACTCAGTTTATGTAGGCTTCAAGTCTCCTGATGATGATCCCAGTGAAGGGATCAAAACATCAAGTACATTTGATTTCAACAATGCAGCTCCTCTTTCCATAAAGCTTATAATTCCTTTAGCCCTCACATTTGTATAACCAATCAATCATCATCTTTCATCAACTCAATGTAATACATCCTTCAAAAAAATCCTCCAACTCATAGATTACAAGAGCATTCAAACCCCACAGGTGCAGTTGCATGTTATTCCCATAAAAGCACAACATCAATTTTACAACTCGACTATTTTGCATAAGGGCCTAAATCCTATCTTTATTATTTGTATGTGATGTTATGTATGGCCAAAATATGAAGAGATAAGTAGACTATAGATTAACTAACAGTGACTAGTAAATAAAAAGCTTATGATGACTTGAGTCCAAAGTAAGGGTTGCACCTTCCAATCCTCTCTTGCAAACCTCTCTCATATACAGATAAAGATATTCTCCTCATCGTTGTATAATCAATCAATCGTCATATTCCATCTCGTAAATATAATACAACCTTCAAAATAATCCTCCACATCTTAGATTGCATCTGCAATCAAAATTTAAACCCCATAGGTGCAGGTGCCCCAACTTCTATTTTGCATTATTAAATATAAATAATTTAATAATACAGAAAGCTTCCAATAGTTTGTTCCATGTTTATGCTATGATTCAGTTAAAATTCCCACTTTTTGCAACTTTGTATCTGAACAATTAATAGAACAACTGAGTAACAGCAGTCTTAATGACATGAGATAAGATAATTCCATTGATGTCCAACAATATGACCACAAATAGGCCGTACAGTAGTGTGGAATACAAAGTAGGAACACAAAGGCCACTCCTACAAAATATATAAAAGCAGAAAAGCAAGTCTAAACTATGATTGAATAGATAAGATGTGAAATCTAGTGCAATGAAATGAGAGCAGAAGAGTGATACAAAAACATGCAAGTACTGCAGAAAACCCAAGAACATGAGTGAATAATAAATATTGAACTGATAAATGAAGGTAGCAATGAATGGACAAGGATGAGTCGCTAATAACCATTTGCTTCAAATGCGCATTTGCCAAAACTGGCAAAAACTATACAGTCTCGTGCACCCTCTGAATGGATTACAAGAAAGCTAGATAAACTAAGATTAGACCAGAATTTAATATGGTATAAAGACACAGATCATATTCTTCTTCTACCAATCTATAATAATACCTTCTATACTAAGAAATTCATCATATAGTTTTTTCTATACCTCAACAATTAAATCAGAATAAAATTAGGTAGGAATTCAACTCAATGGTGCCAAATGCATTTGGGATAACATGGGCACTCTTAATCACATATGCAAGTATTATTTTTGCAAATTAAAAACAAAACAGTTATACTGTGTATTTTCAACCGTGCTTGGTGTAAGCTGATTGTAGCCATTGTTCTACACTACATGATAATGAATTTCTCAAGATCTTTGTCTACAGAAGACATTGTAGTTACATATGCACTTTCTAGTTAGAGATCAAATGTCTACTGCAATTTTCGCTAAGAGTATAATCATTTAAAATATATCTCAAAAAATCAAGAAACACAAGTCTTTCAACAACTCTTCTGTAAAGAAACACATGAATACAAACATGAAATGAGAACAGTTGCAATTACTAGCTAAATTAATGTTTAATACAGTTGCAAAGAAAAAAAACACAGAAATAAAGGTGATCATTAAAGGAAAATGAAACACACACCATGTTGTTGGCCAATTCTTTTCTCTCTCACCATATTAACATCAAGGACATTTCCATGTTCAGCAAATAATTGTCGTATCTGACCATAAAAGCATAAGAAAATTACTTCCTTATTTTTAACAATAGAACAAACAAGAATAATTAACCTTTTAATCTAACAGGACAGACAACAATATAATACTGGTACAACAAAAATTAGAAGCAATGTTGCAAATAGCTTGGGTTGACAGCCTTGCATTATTATTAACTCATTATTAAAAATGACCTACTACTGACACAACAAAATGCAACTCACATGTAACAATGGCACATACCACAATTTTGATATACAATTGGCAAATAATTCTGCAAGATAATCTAGAATCTAGGGATGAAACTCTGATTTCTAACTATTGAGTACATTCAAGTCAAAAGATAACAATAAATAACAAGATAACAAATGTCCTTTATATAACAAGTGAATCCCATATTCAGTTCTGGTCTCAAGCACTGCTTCAGATGCATGTATTTCTGAATTTGATTGTTTGGACTAGAAAGCCTTTAGGAAAGCATGTCATTTCGCTCAAAAAAATGAAATATACAGACTAAACTTTCACAAAAAATGGCTTAGAGGGTTCAAAAGAAATTCTAAGTTTAGAACAAGTTTTGCAAATGCTTGGCGCTATAAATAAACAGGTTTCCTGCTTACATCATCTTCTGCAACAGTTCTGGGTACATGCCCCACAAAAAGTTTGATGAAGTTCCCACCATCAACAGAAGCTGCAAAAGATAGTACTGAATAAGAATTTTATTATTTTCAAAATAAAAAAGGTAAAATGGTAAAAGCCTAAAGGTAAAGAAAAAGGTAAAATGAATTTTACTATTGCTCTTAAAGAAAGAGGTAAAATGAACAATCAACAAAAACAAAATACATTTTTTAGTACATCCTGCAGCAATGTAAAATAAGATAATGATAAGCTAGAATTTTTGCAAGTAAAATAATTTTCCTTTCCTGGTAAGTGCTGCAGAGCAAACACCAAGAACATGTTAAAAGAATTAAAACACAAAACTCTGTTATCTGTTGAAAAGCAGCAAATGCAGTCATTTAATAAAGATCTTCACACTCTAGTCAAACCATGAAGATAGAGTCTGTCTAAAATTTAATGGAGCTAGTGAGGGGAAGGCTGGTGGGACTACAGGAGGGGTGATTGAAGCTGATGGTAGCAGTTCTATTCTCACATCTGTGTTAGTAATTAAACTAGAAACAAAAAAAGAAGATGAGCTTATGGTTTTGCATTGGATCTTCTCTGTTGCAAAGATATGAAAAAAAAACAAATTTTACATCTCTATGTTACCAAAGATCTTATAAGTGGGGCCTGTCAACAATTGGAGGCTTCAAACTTAGAAATTAATTCTGGTCTTGAAAACAATCTACACATATAGGTAGGAACTTAAGCAGAATGATAAAATTGGATCACTCAAAGGTTACAGTAAATTTTCAGAAAGGGAATGAAAGTCTCCTATGGGATACTAGGTCTGTTGATACTTAACAATGATTTCGACTATGATAAGGACTTGTAGAAAAGAGGTGATGTGACTGCAAGACAATTCATTTCAGATGTAGTTGTATAAAAAATTTGATACTTAATGATAATTTCCACTATTATAAGGACTTAAAGATATTTTCATTGGAGTTACTACTAGAGAGGAGATGATTGGACTGCAAGACAATTTATTTGTGACAAAGTTATGTAAAAGTTTTGTGGTCATCTAAGTTACTGGATTCGGCCCTAGGCCTAACCGCACCCGAATCGGATTCTTGGATTCTTCCAACTTGTTTTGACACATCTAAAGCTGTTTACATGGTATAAATGTAGGATAATTAGGGTTAGCGTTTCGAAACGCCAATTCCTAATTTTGGGATGAGTGCCGCACCCGTATCAGATTCTTCAGCTGATTTCAATCATACCCACAGTTCATGTAACCATACAGGTTAGATTAGGTCAGGTGGCAGAAATAGAGTTTTCTTACAAATAGCATCTAAGGAAAAGGAAAGGGAACGAAAATTCAAAGATAAGGATGGACATTGGAACAGGAGATGATGGGACTGCAAGACAATTTATTTGTGACACAGTTGTGTAAAAATTTTGTGGTTATAATTAGGCTTGAAATTTTTCCAAGAGTCCAAATAATCCAGTGAACCATGCAGGTTAGATCAGGTGGCAGAGATAGAGTTTTCTTACTATAGCATCTAAGGAAAAGCAGGGGAACAAAAATTCAAAGATAAGGATGGACAATGGCACAGGTGGTGCAGTAGGAGTGAGAAAAGGACTCTAGCTAGGAGAAGGTAAAATTAGAAATAGGGAACTAGAGTCACTCCAGAAAACAAAAAATTATGTTCATTCCTGCTAAGGAAATGAAAGAAGGCGTCATGGCAATTGCAGGTATAGGAAAAGATTTTCACAATACCTTTAGTGCGTCAGTTTATCTCCTTCGCAATATTGTAAAGCTCTTGGGAAGATGCCTACAATATTTCGATAATGCATCACCAAATGAGAAAAATAGCAGGAAGGAAACAAATTCAATTGAATAATACAAACTTGGATAATCTGTTGGCTGATTTGGATGAGGTAAAAGCAAAATAATTTCTTCTATGGATGGAATCAGAGTCAAAGCAAAGGGAAAAATGAGGATAGTTGATTAGCATCCCAGCAGGATGATGCTGATCATGGTGGAATGGGGGAGCCAAAATAACCTGAGGAGCATGTAAAGCACCTTCAAGACGTCCTCTCGGGTAAATATTCCTACCTGGTAAATAAGTGTTTGCTGCTAACCTGACATGGGAAATGTAACTAAAGTTTGACAAAGAAGCAATGCTTCTTTATTTTCACAGCTGAATACTCCAGTTCCTTTTTATTAGGCTACTTTATTATAAATCTATAACCCTTTTGAACAATAGAAAAAATAAAATTCCTTTAGACCTACCAGGGGTTTGAGGCAGGGCTGTCCTATGGCTCCCTTTCTGTTTCTATTTACAGCAGAGAGCCTTAAGAGATGTTCTGCTATAGTTGATGATGTTCTGCTATTTGGGGATGTGTAAAAAATGGATGCTAGAGCTCTGAAGGATATCCTAGATCTTTAATGTACTGCTACAGGCATGTTAGTCAAAATGCAGAAATCTTCTATTGATTTATTTGCTAGGCAAGAGAAATCCTTCAGGATCTTTCCCATCAATTACACTGAGTTGGTATTCAGGAATGATGGATTCAAATATTTAGGATTTTAAAAAAGCCCAACAACTATGGGAAAAAATAAAAGAATTGGCTTCTATCAAAAGGGGAAGCAGAATAAATCATTGGTGCAACAGATGATTATCTAGGGTTATCAGGATCATAGTTACATATATCGTGTCGGCGAATATATCGCCAAGGGTCCGGAATGTAACTTATCAGCAGCAACAGTGAAAATATCAGAAAATATCAGCAAATGTCGCAAAGCATCAAAAAAATACAAAAATAACAATTTTTTTCAATTTTTTTAACATCTAAAGCAACAACAACATCAAATAAACACATTGCTACATAAATAAGAAAATACAACTAATATATAAGATGCATAAGATGTCAAATGGTGGATCATGATCACATATCGACTATAAAGTTATAAACTGAAACTATTGAAATATGTTCTCGATGGAATGATAGAAAATCACATCACATGATCAAAATAAATGTCTCTCAAGAAATTAATCATCATGACTCATGAGGCATCTAGATACTACATAATACAATAATAAATAGTAGAAATCATCGATCCCCTCTACCCCTTTTATAGGCAAGGAGCACCACTCTTCCTCTGGAAGCAGTAGGGGGTCCTGTAGGTGCTTTGGATGATTTAGGCATCAAATTGGAAGCTCCAACTACTTAAGCTATGGTGGAAGGTCTAACTACTCTACAATTTTGATGAAACTTCCCATGTTTAATGAGTGAAGGGTACATTTTTATTAAGGTCATGATAAAAGATTTCAATAGTCAATGCCACCAACATCAAGGTACAGGGATGGGTTGACGTGCTTGATTAAATGCCAATCCCATACCCTCATACTTGATCAAATCCAGTGGAATTGTTGAAATCTTGAAATCCTGAAAACTATTAAGTCTCTTGAATTCTAAATGGGATCTAAAATTCTACATTTTGCATATGAAGTTCAATGAGGTTGGAACCACTCTCAAACATCCTGAAGCAATTAATGGCAATGTTAAAAATTTAAGTAAAAGGATAGAAAATGAAAGTAAAGGAGAATGTCACTTTTACTTTAAGAATTTAATACTACAATTTATTACTTTAAGAATTTGATATATTTAGTTTTGATCACTGCCAAAAACTTAACCCATGAATTTGTTTTTCAAATTTCATGCAAAAAAAAATTTCAAATTTCATGCAAATTTTTATAGCAGGGCGATATGTTCCAAAATATCCCGATATATTCCCAATATATCGCGACATATTGAATATATCGCAATATATTCAAAATGTCGAAAATATCGCAATTTTTTAGTGGCAATATATCGCCAAGGGGGATGACTCGCGATATCGCTGATATATGTAACTATGATCAGGATAGTTCTTGTAAAGTCATTCTGGAAGCAAACCCAATTTACTGGCATACTATAGCCTTTATTCTAAAAGGCTTTCTAGAATGAATCAGAAAAGCAAGCTTCAGATTCTTACAGTCAGGCAGCAAGGATAAATATGGATAGCCCATGTCAAATAGCAGAATATCTCAAGGCCAAAAAACATGGGACGATGGAAGTTTAAAAAATCATTTTTCAGTCTGTACAACCACTAGCAGTTACCTGTGGAAATTGATTTCAACGATAACTTGTGGAATAAAATTTAGTCCAGAAACCTATTGTAACAAACAGTATAGAAGACTGGATCAAAAGCCCAACCCATTAAAATATCTATCCATTATCTCGAAAAAAATGGTGGAAACCTTTCCTCTAGGAGGAAACTGGCTACTCTGGGAGATAGGGAAAGGTGAGTAAGAGTCAGAATAGATCTCTGGGTCCGTAACGATGAAGACTACAAGCCATCAGAAGCCACAATTAATGAACCACACAGAGAAGGAACCTAAAACCTTAGCTCAAGCAGCCTCATTGTGCTATCACATCCATTTAGCATCAAGATTTTAAGAAGGCTGATCAGCTATGATTGGAAGATAATGAACAGATTGAATAGGAAGTCTACACAGCTAAGCTTAACATGAGTCATGAGAATCAAAGACTCAGAAAATGAGCTGGCATGGTCTAAGAAGCCAGTCATAGGGGTCTGTACCCAAAAAACGGCTATAAAGCTATGTTTAGCCCTAGAAGGCCATAAGATACTCAGTGGTACTGGAAGGATATATGGCAGATAAAAGATCCCTTGAATACACCAATCTGGCTATCAACACAAGTCTTTAACCTGGGAGATTCTTCAGAAGAGTAACAGAGATGGTCCTAGCAGATTCTCTGAAGTTGCTGTTAATGTTGAAATCCTTGTTTTAATTTATGATTCCCAGACTCATACTATGTTACCAGAAAGGAGAAAAAGGAAATGGAAAAAGAAACAGGAGCAGTAAGAGAAATGGAGTTTGAAGGTTTCACACAAGAAATGAAGAGAGAGAGAAAACAATAATACTGAAGGTGAAGAGAGAGAGAAAACAACAATACTGAAGGTGAAGAAAAGAAGGGAGACCATATACCCCAATATAGTAAAATACAGTTTAGGCTGTCCACTGTCTTGGTATTTTATCATAGTTGCACGGGTACCGCTCCCGGGATTTTGGCAACCCGTACCCGGCGTTTCCGCGCTCCTGGGAGATTAGGAGCTGGTTCGAAACATCCCCTTTTTTATGGGAGCTCTGTGTTACCGGATCCGCCTGAACAGGGTGAAGGATCCGCGGATCCGAGCTTCAGATCCAGATCCGGATCCAGCCAAGTACGGCACGGATCCACCTAGATGCCGTCGCCATTGAAACTGGAAACAGATCCCGCAACGCTGAAACAGATCCCGAAAAACTAGAACCGGATCCCGTGAAAAGGAAACGGATCCCATGAAAGCTAAGCAGATCCACGAAAAATTAAAGTGGGCTGCGTTTTGGTGGGCCAGATCCATCCATCAGCTGGCCAGGTTTTAATATATTTTAAAATCAATAAGAATATAACATTGCCCCTACCCCACAAGCCACTCACTACCACGGACCGACTCCTCGAACTCATCGCGCACAGCAGACAGAAACAGTTTTTTGGCATTTTCTTTGTTTGAAGTTTGGCATCTTCTGATGGGGAAGAGTGCCCTACCCCACCGACGAATCCACGCAGTGTGCAGTCAACCTCCAACTCCTGTGCAATCAACCTCCAACTCCAAATACCTTTGGTCCTTTGCCAAGGTGACTAGGTGAGGTTTTTAAATTTTAATATTTATCATTTAATTTTTAAACAGTAAACAATGAAATGAAAACTGTTAGTGTTTTCTAAAAGATAAAATGAAAACTCGGAGTTAATCTTTAGACAGTAAACTATTAGTGTTTTTTTCTTAAATGAAATGTAAACTGTTAGTGTTATTTTTTAGTGTTTTTTTAAAATAACAGTTAAATCATGATTCATAAATGAAAACTCAGAACTGTTATTTTTTTTAAACTTAGAGTTAGTGTTTTTTTTAAATAAATTATAAAATGAAAACTCAGAGAAGAGGTGTTAGAAATCTCTGTTAGTGTTTTTTTAAATAAAATCATAAAATCATAAATCATAGTTCACTGTAACAGTGAACTATGATTTATGATTTTATCATTTATCATTTTATTTAAAAAAAACACTAACAGGGCCACTAATAGTCTAATTACTTGCATTGATTTATGGATTGGGAGTACAATGTACACATTAAAAATAGTTTATAAATTCCATATATATGCAGAGCCATAGACATGGAACCACCACAACAAACTGAGGGGGGGGGGGCCAAATGCCTGTAAAGACCCAAAATCTCCTCTATGGCAGTTTGTGGAAATTATTGGCAAAAATCCTGGAAATCATAAATCATAGTTCACTGTAACAGTGAACTATGATTTATGATTTTATCATCTATCATTTTATTTAAAAAAAAACACTAACAGGGCCACTAATAGTCTAATTACTTGCATTGATTTATGGATTGGGAGTACAATGTACACATTAAAAATAGTTTATAAATTCCATATATATGCAGAGCCATAGACATGGAACCACCACAACAAACCGAGGGGGGGGGGGCCAAATGCCTGTAAAGACCCAAAATCTCCTCTATGGCAGTTTGTGGAAATTATTGGCAAAAATCCTGGGGGTGGCTCTTACAAATGGAAAGGTAGTGAATGTGGTTCCATCCGAAATGGCTCATACACTAGGGTTAAGGGCCATCTCACCGGGCATACAAACACGAGGCTGCAGGTATGCACTGGCCCACCTGATGCAAATGGTAAACCTGGACAAGGTTTGAGTCTTGCAAAAAGTAAGTACTATGCATCTTTGCAAGATGCCGCTGACAAGAAAGTTGCCAAGGGAAAACTCATTGTGCAAGGCTCTACAACAAGGCCTCCATTCCCATCTAGATCAGCGGCTACAGCTAATAAGAGGCCTTCTTTGGGGCCTCGTGAAGCAGCATTTAATAACCAAGGCAGAGATGTAGCCGATGAGCATGTAGCTCGTTGCATATATGCAAATGGGCTAGCATTTAATTTGGTGCGATCCCCCTATTGGCAACAAATGATTAAGGCAGTCAATGAAGCGCCACAAGGGTACAAGAGCCCTGGTTATGAAAAGGTCTGCACTACTTTGTTAACATCAAAAAGACAATCTGTGGATAGACAATTACAGTCAATCCAGGATACATGGGCAGAAACAGGGGTGTCCATCGTTTCTGATGGATGGAGAGACCAAAGAAACCGCCCTTTAATTAATGTTATTGCAATATGCCCGCCCCCCAAGGGGCAATGTTTTTGAAGGCTGTTGATTGCAGTGGAATAGAGAAAGATGCATCATTCATCTCCTCAATTCTTATTGATGCAATCGAAAGTCTGGGGCCACAAAATGTTGTCCAAGTCATTACGAACAATGCACAGGTTTGTAGAGCTGCAGGGTTGATTGTGGAGGGTCGATATGATCACATCTTCTGGACTCCATGTGCAGTACATTCATTGAACCTTATGTTTGCCAAGATTGGTGAGATTGAGTGGATCAATGAGGTATATGTAGCAGCAAAAGAAATCCAGATGTTCATCACCAACCATTCAATGTCCCAAGGCCATATATCGGGGTTTTGCAAAGTTGGAGCTACTGAAGGTACTCCTTTTTTAAATCAATATTATTCCTTTGTATTGTGAATTCTTAATTTTATCCATATATGATTTTTTATTTAACGTTTAAATTTTTAAAACTTGTAGGTTGTTGAAACCCGTTTTGCCTCCCGCACCCTAGTCATAAAGAGGCCTGTGGAGGTCAGACAAGCATTGCAGGCAATGGTCATCGACCCTCTTTGGGAATCATGGAGGACTTCCACTTCTGATAGAGTACAGAAGATCAAGTCTATCATTCTTGATGATGCATGCTGGGACAAGGTCCAATACCTTCTGCTGTTTACTGAACCAATCTTGACCATGATCAGGGTTTTTGACACAGATATACCTTGCTTGGGGGAAGTCTATGAAAACATAGATAGTATGCTGGAGAGGATAAGGAAAATTATCAAGGAAGATGATAATGACCCCTTTGAAACATTTTATAATAAAGTCAAGGACATAGTTACCGAAAGGTGGAACAAAATGACCACAACATTGCACCTTTTGGCATATGCACTGCACCCGAAATATCATCATTCCAAAAATTTGTCTTTACCTGGTAGTACAACCCCAAACAGGGATTCTGAAGTGGTACAGGGATATAAGACAGCTCTGAGGAAAATTTATAGGGATATGGGAACTGCAATGGAAGTATGTGCAGAATTTGGAGCATCTGTGCAGTCCACTGGTGGCTTTTCAGATCCAACAGCCATGAATGATCGAGGGCACATTCATCCTGTTACATGGTGGGGCTTCCATGGCGGGAAAAGCATTCATATCTCAACTCTGGCCACCCGGTTGTTATCGCAAGTTGCTAGTTCCTCATCAGCTGAGGGGAATTGGAGTACATATGGCTTCATCCATTCGGTAAAGCGAAACAGACTAGGAGCAGCAAAGGCTGAAGATCTTGTATATGTTCATTCCAGCCTCCACCTTCTATCACATTCAAATCCAGAGTATAAGAAAGGTCCGAGTAGGATGTGGGATGTGGAGCCCGAGACCCCTGACTTCAACATGACATTGAATGCCACGACTCACCTTAACCTGCTTGAGAAAATTGTAACACTAGTTCAGCCTTCATCAGATGCAACTTCCACCATTCCAGGCCCCGCAACATCTATTCATGATGTAGATGTACAAGTAGAGTTTCCATATGCAGATTATGAGGATGTAGACCCATTTCAGGATTTGTAGTTAGATTCAATCTACATTATCATATTAGTAGAGTGATCATTGATGAGACACTCAATTTTGTATTTACTATGATGATATATCATATTATTGGATGATGATATTATCCTTTTGGCTTTAGCCTTTTAGGCTTTTTGTATGAGGCATGATGCATCATTTCAATCTTCAAGTTTATAAAATGTCTAATGATTTCAGTTTTAATGTCATGATTCATAAATGGATTTGTTTTTTTAACTCCAAATATGTTTTTGAATTTTTAAAAATTTTAAAAATTATTATTCTATTTTTGTACATGACGCATCCTCGCCATATCCAGATACTGGGCTTTCAAAAAACTGGCGGATCTGTATCTGGATCCTGGGTTTTCAAAAAACTGGCGGATCCGTATCCGGATTTGAATCCTGGTAACTTAGTGGGAGCTTCTTTGGGAACTTGGGAGCTTTTCCGAAGCTTTTTGGGAACTTGCTTTTGCCGCTCCCTTTTTATTGGGAGCTTCTACAAGCTCCCGACTATGTGGAGGCCAAAATCATAAGAAAAGTGTTGAAAAGCAATTGAATGATTGAAGTTTATTGTGTCAAGAGATCACCAATAAAAAAAAATTCAATTGAATCTATCTATAATGCCATTTTTTTTATTTTCAAGGTTATATAAATAAAGAAGCCCACACCTCTTAAATGTTTAAATCCATTCACACTCAAAATATATGCTGCAAGTGTACTTAAGTGAATACAAATGGATCTTTTACACTACTAAGATATTGAACAACTTTAATTCATATTTCAAATGATTATAGCTAGTTTACGTTATTCATACTGACTGGTATAGCAATTTAGGATCATAAGCCATATCAAACTCAAGATATCAAAAAATTTGAAAGTTTGTTAGTTGAACTTAAAACAATCAAGTTCATTCACATTAGAAATAAGTAGTAGTTACCATAAAAAAATGCAGAGGCACCCAAAGACTAAGCACTCTTAGGAGCAATAATATAGATGGAATTGGAACAAGGAATTAGAAAAACATTGAATCTTATGATGTATGAAGCTATTAGTGCTTCATACACATATATGCAACGTGCCATTACAAACTCATACAATGAGATTTGTTTAATGTGGACCTAGAGGAGTGAGCAAATTTAAAATAATGAATTTCATGACACTACTAGAGGATTAAGAGGATAAAATAGTGTAAGCTATGAAATTAATCAATTATGTTTTTTTAACTTTATTTTTTTAAATATATTTTAAAAAAATTATATATATTATTGCCACTCCCAACCCTGCGTTTCCTGCAAAATATGGGTGAAGCTTCTAGCTGTATCGGATACTCATGTCCACGTACCCAACATACCCGCATTCCAGAAACTTGTGCAACATAGTATTTTATACAACATAAAACTCCTATCAAGTCCTCTTTAGTGAAGACTAAATTCATGATTAAGATTTGTCTTCCACTCAAAACAAAAAATAATAAAAACCCCACTGTTTTAAACGAAGAAAGCTACAAACCAAGAAGCCACTTCACAAACTACAATTTACAGGCAAGACTGAGTCTTGAATTATAGATACAATTGGAGAGAATAATCATGTAAGATCAACAAATAAAATGCCATTTTGGGAAGCGTTTAATCAAATGCAATAACATAGAAAAGATAAAAAGGTTATCATGAAATTACACATAACAAATATACCCATTCAGACCTTGAATTGTAGTGATTAAGAAACATAGCTGAAATTAAAGTGAATTTACAACGGAATTGAATTCCTGGTACTTGAATAGGTGGAAAGGACAACAAACTGGTTAAAGGAATTTGGACCCACTTTCAGTGTCACTGCAATAATATCCATCACTCTTTGAAAGCTCTTATTTCACATTCCCATAACCAATAGGTGATAGGCTTCACTTGACTGTGTGGAGATGGAAATGAAGTTGAGCACAGAATTAGAACAAAAATCTCCATCTCTCTACGCCAACCAAAGAAGAACGTTTCTCAACTTAAACCTACTTCATTCATCCACCTAAGCTGGCCATATCGCCTTCTAAGGGCTCAACAACTGCTCCAACTGGAATTCGAAAACACAAACCACCTTAATGAAATCAAAGGGCAAAGGTATCTTGACATGAAGGATGACATATATCTCAGGCGGGCACTTGAAAATTCAGACACAGTCCTGAGAAACGAGAGCCATTTTGTGAGCAATAGTTTACGGCCTTTAAAAAGGAACAGATGTAGGAAACACCATTTTTCTTTCCATTTCCATTTTTGGACTGTTTTTAAAGAGAAACAAACAATGCAGATCCGTCTCTAGTAACACAAGACTCATTTGTCTATATGTACAGTCCTGGATCCTCTAATTTTGACAGGTATGGACCCTAGTGATCTATGGACAGCTACTTTTTGTAAAAACTGGTGTCTATAGGAGACTGATCATAAAGTATTATGTACTAGAGAAAGCTACAACCCTCATTTTTTTAGAGAAAGCCTTAAGTTCTCAATTGAGAATCAATCTTTTGATCTCTCAGGCAATGCTACAGTACCTACAGAATGCATTTCTTTTTTATTTCTAATAGACTTATAAAAAATATATATCCAAGGAAAACAAAAAGTAAAAAGAAAAAAGCACAATATCCAGCTTTGAATATAAAGCATAACTATAAATGTAGGAAAAGAATGTAACAATCAGTAGGATAAAACTTAAAAGCACTACCCCTAAAAACAGTGCAAAAAGCATTTAAAAATAATCAAAACTGACTGCACAGGAAACAGAAGATATAGAAAAAAGATTAGGTAAGAAAGAAAATACAAGAAAAATTATCAAAAACAAATTGAAAACTGAGCATGTTAGCGGCCAACCAAAGAACTACAAAGCAATGAATTCTCAAAACAATATATACTGTCCAAACATGTCTAATTATAAATACAGAACTGAATTTTCAGACACCAACCAATTTATTATTAAGAAAAAATATTAAACCCATGAAACACAATCAGTAATTCAAACATAAAATTAAACCCACATTGCAAACTTATTTTAATAGAGGAGGAAAACAGCCTCAAAATCAAAACTCTTTTATTCTCCAATAAAACCGTATAATAAATGTACAGCTATGACAGAAACGGCCTCTGCATGAAAGGAGGTGATACTCACTTTATACCCATCAACAGTGAAAATATCCCCCCTGTGAGTCAACCAAAAATGTTGTAGACGAGAACTAGGTATCAATAAGAAGCCCTGAAGGCACCTACCCAGAGAGGACAAAGTTCCAGAAGCAGGCCCATTTTCATGTATAACGAAATATTTCAGTGCAATATTATTCAATGAACGTGCAGTAAAGAGCTGCATAGTACATATTGTGCACTATATCATCTCCCAGCGCCTAGGGCTTCTTAAATTTATCTTCTAACTCATTTTGTAGTTTTGGATTTTCTCCCTCCAACGTGGTGGAGAGAATAGTCTACAAAAACCAGAGACAAGTTTCAAATACGCTAGCGATTTTGTTTCCAGGGATCAATCCAGATAAAGAATAACGTGAGTAGAATCTATCCTGACCTCTGGTATAAGCATGCTAAGAAAAAATGGCCAAATCAGGAAAAATAGTTGATAAGATATGTTTTGGTACAATTGTGACAATAGCTCAAAAGATAAATAGGTGGAGGGAGTCAGAACCGTCCAGCACAGTTTCCTCGAGGTAGATTTGTGGAAGGGCAGAAGGCCTAATTAGATATCTTAGAAAGGCACGAGAGAGCTAAATTAATAGAAAGCATTTTTTTCCAAATGGGATCGGCTCACTGGTGAGGTCAACAGGACGCAAAGCCCTTCAACAGAGTTTTATTCAAAAAGCGGTCTGCTCCACTTATGTGGCACCAGTTTCGAAAGGATGAAACCAGGTGCAAGTCACAGGCAATTTTGGCAGAATACAACCTTCAAACCTGACACCTCACACAAAGAAAGACATACTGCTCATTGCAGTACAACCCCTCGTGGCATGTTGCTCGAAGCACTTCCAGAATAGAAGTCGTAATAATAATAAAAAGTAAAGCATTCGTTGGGAGTACTGCAACAAGTCTGCTGGACTGGTTTGACCCTACTTTAGCAGTTCTGTGAATTCCTGTAAAGCCCCCTAATAATAAAGAAAAAAAAAGCATTCTATGGGAGTACCGCAACACGTCTGATCGATTAGGTTGAGTCTACTTTAGCAGTTCTGTGAATATAAAGCAATAGTAACGTTGTTATCTTCTAAAGATAATCATTTTGCTATAATTTTCTAGCCATGGATATACCGTCTATTTTGCAGCCTTTATTTGCCTCCAAAAAACTAAAAATAGAAATCAAAACCCTAATACCATAAATCAGAAGACCAAACCTGGAGAACCGCCGCGCCCAACATCGAAGCCGCTGCTATCTCTCTTCTGTCCTGAAATAGGAGATGGACTGTACCCAGGCCGCGGCATCGCGTGACCGTGACCTCCAGCTCCGAAGTGCTTGACATTAACGTTGTTATTATTGCTATTATTGTTCTGCATTTCGGGGCCGAAATGTGATTGTTGCTTCACGGGACCCCGGCTGACGGAATACCTATTATTGATGAGGTCCGGGGCCTCCATTGAACCCCTGTTCGCCACGGCTAAAGTTGCCTGCACTCTGCTCGACGTACCTGCTCTACCAAAAAATTCTTTAACCCTCCGATTTTTCGAAACCCTCCTCGCTCGATGCCCGGAACAGCAGATCACCAAATAGGATGAACCGAAAATGGGCGGATAGAGAAGAATGAGCTGAAGAAGGCTCTGTTGATGGCTATGAAGACCGTCGCTCGGGAGCTGCCAAACCCTCGAATAGTAAGGGTTTGGGTTCTTATCTTTCGTATGAGGTTAGATGGCGAGGAATATTTATTTAAAGGGACAAAATCTAAAGGACGGAGGAGAACTATGGACCGCGAATATAGTAAATCGAGGGTGAATTTTATAGCAATTTTTTGTCAAGCAAAAATATTTGCTTCGAAGAGAAGCAAGGCATTTACACGGTGTCGACCATGTTTTTTCTCGGCATGTAGGGGGTAACTAACGGGTTTTCACCGTTCGTTGTTTATGCTTTTCACATGCAGATAATAATGAAACTCATTAATTTAAATTTATGTAGGTAAATTTGATTTTGTAAACAAATAAATGTGTCATTATGAAACCGCAGAGTCAATAGATTTAGTG
Source organism: Pseudotsuga menziesii (assembly GCA_001517045.1). Taxonomy (NCBI): domain Eukaryota; kingdom Viridiplantae; phylum Streptophyta; class Pinopsida; order Pinales; family Pinaceae; genus Pseudotsuga; species Pseudotsuga menziesii. The sequence continues at coordinate 55,013 of LPNX010777734.1, read as the reverse complement.
TTATTTCCATTTTTTAATCCTTTATGTATCATGTCCCAAATATTAGTTGTAAAAAATGAGGTATTGAATGTTACAAATTGGAGACTTGTAATTTATTTACTGATTTTTGATAGCAAGTTATATTGTTTTTTTAACAAAAACTAAGAAAAGAATGTATTAAATGTGTTGTGTACAATCATTCACTATATAAATTGGTCGAAGGAGCTTTTAGTCAGAGAGGCCAAAACTGAATTTAAGAGATCCAAAAGTTAGGTTATCTTGAGCATCTATAGCTGAAACTATTCTTTGATTTTATAGAAGTAGAGTATACTCTAATGAATTTCTTATTCAATATTATGCAGAAAAACATGATAAAACCAATTTGATTTTGTCTCGAACTGAGCGTAAATGTCTTTCTTGTTCCTCCAAACTACTTGTCTTGGTTTATCCTGTACATGATTTCCTTGATCCATAAGCTTTTTATCCACGGTCATGAACACCTTTGCTAGTTCTCCATATCTTACCTTGCTCGTTACCAGTCCTCGAAGAATAAAGGTTGCATGTTCTCTGCATTTCCAGGACAGCACCTCTCCCATTCAGCTCAATCGTGCCCTCCAATCAAATTCAACTTCTGCTTATTGTTATCCTCTCTGGTATACTTCTCCTAGTCCTTGTTGAACCGAGATATAGCAAAACTAAAGACTTTCTCCCAATTCTGGATTATCATGCTGGCAGAAAGAGGACCTGAGTCATGGTTCCAGAGTTCATGATAATAACGTGGAGAGGGTGCAGAGAGCGATGGAGTGGTGGAGAGGGCCCACGTGTTAGAGGTGAAAAGAGCCCATGCGTTCAGAGGATTCTGACTACTGATCAGAGGCAAAGTAATACAATAAAGATTTGAAGCCAATTTGAGATGAGAGAGAGCTGCATGACCTGCCAGGAAATCTCTGAGAATATAAAGCTGTCTGTGTGAATTTTGAGTAGCAAACCGTGTCATGTTTTGACTTGCTGCAAGATACCCAATTTGATTCTTAGGGGATATGTTTATAGCTTGTCTCTTCTCCATCTAAAATTATTGTACCTTGTGAGAGAGAGGCCCCCTTGTTTGCCATTGTGTCTGCTTTGTCATTATTTTCTCTTAAGATATGATAATATTATGTGCTGTTAGGGAGATGAAGTTGTTGGATCCTGCTGTGCAGTCTTTTGCATTTTATGGATCCTGTAGTATAGCATGTTTTCATTTTGAGGATCACTTGGCGAGAATCCCCCAAGATTATCATCCTTGTGATGACATTTGCATCAATCATCTCCAACCCTTGAAGTAAAGCCAGCCGCTCAGCCTCATTATTAGTTTTACTCCCCAATCCCCAGGCAAAAGAATTGAATATTTGTCCTCTTGGATTCAGAATAAGACCCCCTACCCTTGCCTTCCCTGGGTTGCGTTTTGAGGCACCATCAAAGAGTAAAGCATAAGAGTTTTGATCTTTGATCCATCGGGAGAAATCATCATAGTTTTTTCTTATTTCCCATGACTGCCTGCCATTGTAGTTTTTGGACTAAGGGGAACTCCTCTGGAAGAAAATGCTGCACCACTTGGTTACCTGAGCTGGGATATCCTCAGCATCTGGAAATCCCAGTCCTCTTGTAGCTAATTTTTCAGCAATCATCCGAATAATCTTTGCTGCTATCCGATTGATAATAACCTTCTCTCCCTTGAAGATTGATCTATTCCTTGCCAACTAGATCTGCCAACATATGTTCTTAGGGAGGACATTCCACGACCGCTTTAAAGTATGCTTTTTCTTGAGATTTCCTAGGAAAAGTCTATTCCAAGCTATTAAAAGTTGTTCAAGGGTGTCTGGAGGTTTGAAAAAGACACAAACCTTATGCAAGATAGCCCTCCAAATTTTTATAGCAACTTTGCATTGGAGAAAAAGGTGTGTGGTTGTTTCCAAGTTTGCATTACAGAGGGCGCATCTGGAGGGGCCTTCTATACCTCTTTTGGTGAGATTGTCTACCATTAAAAGCTTGTTGTGCATTAGCAGCCATATAAAACAGTTGACTTTTGGAATACAATCTGGATTCCAAACCTTCTTCCATAGATTTGTTGAAGCTGTAGCCAAATTTGTTTAGAGTAGATTGTATCCCTCTTTGACTGTATATGTACCATTTCTGCCCCACCCAATGGAGTCTTTAGAGTTTTTGCTGATGGGGGCCATGCCATGGAGGAGGGGAAGTAAGAGGTCAGTAGCTTGTTTCAGATGATTCGAAGGTTGTAATAACTTCCAACCAGTCCATTTTCCTTTCCTATCCCAGGTGGATAGATCATAAAGAGTAATGAGCCCATTACTAATTGCCCAATTGGAGAGATCCTCCATGTGAGGGAGAGAAGAGATGGGGGGGTTACCAAGAACTCTATCACCCCAAACCTTGATCTTCTTACCATTACCTGGAACCTAGTAGTATTCAGATTGGATTAACTTCAAAGAAGATTTGCATAGCTGCCAAATTGATGTGCCTTGCCCATCCCAAGGATGACAAAGAACTATGGAGCGTGGCTTCCTTATATTCTTTTTTTTATGACCTCTTTCCACCAATCCTTGTTTCCAGTAACCATTCTCCATACCAGCTTAGCTCCTAACGCTTTATTCATCTGCTCTGGATCTCTAATTCCCAATCCCCCATTAAATTTTGGGGCCTTAACCACATCCCATTTAATGAGATGGAATTTTTTAGATTGAACTTTGCCTCCCTGCCAGAGGAACTTTCTTATTTCCATACTTATGTTGTTAGTGATCATCTTTGGGGCAAGTACCATTGAGCTGGTATATATGGGATAGGCAGACAGAATTGACTGTATGAGAGTGGACTTCCCTACAATATTAAGCCAGTGCATACCAAGAGAGAGAACCTTATTCTTTATTTTTTGTATTACAGGTCTCCACATAGCTGAAGATAATGACTTTTTAGTGATTGGTATGCCTAGGTACTTGAAGTGCGTTCAGTCAAGGTTGACTTTAATGTTGAGGATTTGGGAGATATCTCTGAGGGTGTTGACATCGTTGTGCCACCCATAGATTTGGCATTTATCTAGATTCGCCTTGCTGCTCGAGGTAAGAAGGAAAAGATTGAGAGACTGCTGGAATCTCCTAGCTATCTGAGAGGAAGCCCTCCTCAGCAAGATGGAATCATCAACGAAGAGCGCATGATCGATGGGCTGAATCCCTGTTTTGAAGGAGAGACCAGGAATCATTCCTTCCTCAAGCAATTTGTTGAGTCTTCTACTCATAGTATCTGCCACTAAAATGTACAGAAGAGGAGATAGAGGGCAGCCCTGTCTTATCCCTTTTTTGGATTTGAAGAAATCATAGGGTCTTCCGTTAACTAGAGGAGCTATCCAGGGTGAGCTTATGCAGGCTTGAATTTGTTTGACAAAGATGGGGGGGAACCAATTTTTTCCAAAACTAGAAATATAAAATCATGTCTTAGTCTATCAAAAGCATTGGCCAAATCAAGTTTGATGGCCATTCCTAATTCCCTCCTTTTTAGACTGGAATGGATTGCTTCTTAGACTAGCAGTATGTTATCACTTATATGACGGTCGGCTATGAAGCCTCCCTGATTTAGAGAGATTAAGGAGGGAATAATAGTTTTCAGGCTGAGAGAAAGGACTTTGGAGAAGATTTTGTAAGAGGCGTTGCAGAGAGAAATAGTTCTGAAACGTTTAATAGAGGTGGGATTGGGTTCCTTGGGAATTAAGGCCAGAAAGGTGGAGTTTGTTGCACCTCCCATTCTTCCTTTGGACATCCATGAAATGAGACGAATCAGATCTTTTTTAATGAAGTGCCAACACATTCTATAAAAACGAATTGGAAATCCATCAGGCCCAGGGGCTTTGTCTGGGTGGAGGGACCAAATGGCCCCCTTAATCTCTTCTTCGGAAATGGGGGCTTCTAAGAATTCTATATCCTCAGGCTTGACTAGCTGGGGAATGTCTTTGACCATTTATGCCATGTCCTCTTGGAGGACTTCCTCTTCATTATTATACAAATTTTCAAAAAAAACCCTGACCTCTTTGATGATCTTGACTTGGTCTGTGGTAGAAGTTCCATCATCCTTTTTGAGCTCCCTTATGGTGTTCCTACGTTGCCTTTCCTTGCATTGATTTTGAAAAAAAATTGTATTCTGGTCTCCGCTAATTAGCCATAGGTTCCTTGACTGCAACCTTAAGCTTTCCTCCTCCTGCCTAATAATGGTTTGCAAAGCTTTTTCAAGCTCTATTTCCTGGATCATTAATTCAATTGTGACTTCTCTTTGCTCCATGTTTCCTTGCAGCGTTTCCATCTGTTTGATTAGCTCTAGCTTTCTGATCTTTGGCTCCTGGTAGTGCTTAGTCACCCATTGCTTGAGAGCAGTTTTAACACGTTTTAACTTTTGCTCCCAAATGAAGGCCGGGGAACCTGATATAAAACAACACCAAGTGTTATAGATGATGTCGGAGACACCTTTCGATTCCAAACAAAGGTGATTAAATTGAAAAGGGAGCAGTCCCAGCTTCCCCACAGAAGAAAGAAGGAAGCAAATAGGTTTATGATCCGAGACCGAAGAGCATAACAGCTTTGATTCTGGAATTTCCAGGTTCTTTAAAAAGTGAGGGCTAACCAGCCCCCTGTCAAGTCTGGTTGCAATGTGTCCCAGTCCTATCCTTTTATTATTCCAAGTGAATTTACCATTTTTTGGCTTAGTGTCTAAAAGTTCCCAATAGGAAATCAGGTCCTCCATCCTCTCTCCAAATGGATCTCTAATTTTGGTGCCTCCCCTGCGCTCTTCAATCGATATAGTAACATTGAAGTCTCCCGCAATTATACAGGGGCATTGCTTTTTCCCTGAGCATTGATCTTCAAAGGAGTTCCATAAAGAATCTTTCTGAACCTGAATGGTAGGGCCATATATGTTCCCCACCTAGATAGTTTCCTTGCTTTCCTTATCTTCGAGTTCCACAAAGAGACAGTTCTTATTTTCTAATGTTGAACACATTGAGAATTTGCCTTTGTCCCACCATGTGAGGATGCCTCCTGATGCCCCTGTCGCACTGACTGCTTTTCCTTCTTCTTTTGGCCATATTTTCTTTATTGATGAAAGATTGTCTTTTGTAGTATTTTTTGTCTCTTGGATGAGGAGGATGGTGTTGGCTTCCATTGTTTTTATTCTTTTAATAACTTTTATTTTATGATTTCCTCCCAAACCTCGACAATTCCAAGAGACCAGCTTCATTATTTTCTATGTTGATGGAGCACCCTTTCCTTTTCCTTTTTTTTCTTCTTCAGGGGTGAGAAGGTATTTATTCGCCTGAGGGTTTCTTACCAAAAAATCTAGGTTGGATTGTTTTCCCGCTGCTTCCTATTCTCTAAGATTTTTATTGGATCTTCTTCCTTTTTTAAATTGCAGCTCTAGTTCTTCAGTGGAGTTTTATGAGGCTTCTTCTGATGTTGCCCTTGTCTTGGACCATGTGCAGGTACCTCCATTGTTAGTAGAGGAATCTGGTCTTGCTTCTGAATGAGTTCAAACCGGAGGGCTTTGAGCCAGCTGCTCTTCTAGATTGTGAGAAGGTGAGGCATGTGTGGCTTCAAGCTCTTGCAAGGTGTTTGTTTCTTCCCCCACCACGAATTCACCTTCTTCTTTTTCCTCGTCGGCTAGCATTTGAAATTTATTTCCGGCTGCATTCTTTGCCACGGTGGGTTGAGTTTGAGATGGTGTTGCTCTTGCTCCCTTTCTTTTAGTTGCTACATTCCATCCTTCTTCAGGGTTCTCCTCAGGGTTGGCTTTTTCTGGCTTTTTTGGGCAAGACTTGGCAAAATTCCCATATTCATGGCAATACTTACATTTGAAAGGTATCTGCTCGTAGTCCACGGTCTGCATATGGTTCCACCCGTCTATTGACAAGTTGATGGCTTCCGGAAGCCCTTTCTCCAGATTGACTTCAACACAAATCCTGGTGCATGAGAACATGGGGGCTTTTGGCTCTGATTTGTCTATGTATTTCCCTAGGGTGTTGCCTATTGTGTGGAAATCTTCATCATTCCAGCAATGTAGTGGCAGATGGGGTAGCTTCACCCATGCTAGCACTACCTTAGGGATATCTTTTTCAGGATCGAAGGAAAGGTCCCATTTGTTTAGATACATCCCTCTCGGCCCCATAAAATATGGCCCATTTTTTAATATAAGATCCCAGTCCTCCTTTTTTTCAAATATGAAAGCAAAGTACCCCTTGCCGCAGAATATTTGTTGCACTTCCCCTTGGATGAGCACTCTCTAGTTCTTATTGAGCCATACTTCCACATATCTGGGAGAGGGCCACAATCCTATGAATAAGCCAATCAACCCTTTTTCTGATAAGGTAACAACCTTCCTCTTTGAAGCCGATGAGGAAAGGTTGACGTTCGGGACTTCAAATCTCTTGATAAAACGAGAAGAGGGAGAAATACTGGACGACTGAGGGGCTGAGGAAGCCACTATTCTTTGAAAACGTCCAATGAAATCTTCTAGATCAGGGTCCAGGGGGGGTCCATGGTGCCAAGCAGCCAAGACCACCCACACAAAGCAGGCCGACGCAAGGGATTTAAGATCGCAACTCATGAACTAGCAAAGCAGGTCGGCACTCCCTGGAATGTTGGAAATTTTAGTTTAGACTTGTTGTTAATAATGTATTTGTTCTACATTTTGCAGGAGTAGTCTAAAAACAAGTAGAGGTGTACTACTAGAAAGAAGGCTCCTAAAAAAAGCAGTGCCTATAGCAACAACTCCAACTCTCACGCAAACAACGCTTTCATGTACAATAGCAAGTTATATTGTTTATTGTGATATCAGTGTAATTAAAGTAATATAAGATTACTATTATGTTGTAATTTATTAGTGATATGATATGTTTTAAAATCCAATTTTAATATTAATAATTTATAGCTTATGTATTTTTATAGTTACTACAAAATTAAGGTGCATGATGTATCACTATTTGAAATCAAACATTAAGTTATATTTTTTAGTCACATTGTTCTCCCCTTCAACTTTTCTTAAGCATGCTTTCATGTCATTATCAATTTATGTTCGAGTGTTTGGGCCTAATATGATGGTTTCATGTTTTGAAATGGAGAATAAAACTTCTTTAACCCTCAAAAAAAAAGTATAACTTGCTCTCTTGATAATATACTCATTTAGATGTATTTATATTCTTTTTTTTTACTTTGTTGTGCCTATATACATTAAATATTTAAATATATGTAGTTGTAGTTGTATTATTGGCATACTATTCGAGGTGGCAAGAGTCAGCAGGGTTATTTTAGACCCCAAAGGAAAAACAGTGAAATCCTTTGTGTGGGGACTGGGAAGAAAAACCAATAATCAAGGAGAGTGGTTAGCATTATTGCATGGGTTGGAGATGGCATATCTATTATATATCCTCAATCTTCTTGTCTTTGGAGACTCGCAGTATGTGATCCCAAAGATGCGAAGTCCCTTGTGGAAGAATTCAAAAAATAATTTAGAATCTTAGAATCTCAAACTCAATGGCGTGTTATAATGTTAGACGTGAAAACAATAGGTTAGCAGATGAACTAGCAAACAAGGGGGTAAGGATTAATCAAGGAATGATAGCTTTCAAGAACCAAACTCTAATTAGGAAGTGGACACCATGATTTTGGTTAACTTTTTATTCCTAAGGAGAACCCAAGGAATTATAATGTTTTCACTTAAAATATTAAAGGTGGGAATGGGGATACTCTTTGGTGTCCCTCGTGAACTTGGTCTCGAGATCATAAGAGCACGGGAGATGGGTGGCAACATAAGGAGGAAATGGGCACATGGTGGAGTAAATGCAAGGGAGAAGCAATGTGATGGAGGTTTTAAAGTCATCGTACAAGGCAGCTAATATCCCTCTTTCTTCGTTATAACTCGCATAAGAGGAATGATGGATAGTATTTGTGATTTCATGGCAGAAAATATGGTTATCTTTAGTATTCAAGAGCAATAGCAGTTGGAAAATATCGTTGTAAAAGAGTGTCTCTCTTGAGAATCGTCTGCTATGTATTCTCATAACAAAGTAGCTTTAATTGTGGACGGTCTCACTTAGGACAGAAGAGCATGCTTGGTATCCTCTACTAAAATTCCTATAGGTTCTTGAAGACATAGTGTAGATAATACAAAGCAAGCACCCTTGATTGATGAGCAAGACAAACATAACTCCTCCTTATTTCCGGAAGGCAAAGAAAACATGTCATCATGGAGGGAAATCTATGCAAGTTACAAAGGTTATCTTAATGATTTTAAATAATGCTTGGAGTTGTCCAAGAAGGAATAGGGGGGTTCTCCTGAACATTGCCACCTTAACTTAGGAGGATTGGTTCAACTCCAGTAGGTTGGTCAATCTTGAGTCTCGTATAGGCAACCTGGATGGAAATATGAGAGAACAAATAGCTTGAATGGATGAAGTTAGGAAGTATCTAGAGTAGCTCGTGAAGATGAACCACTATATCCACTTTCAATCATCGCCCTCAAGTCAAGCACAACCTATGGATGATGTTTTAGTCATGCATTCAATTCATGGAAGAAAGACAAGCATGAATAGTGTTATGGCAATTTTCAGCAGTCACTGTTTGAATGTTTTTTTGTGCTCTTTTTTGCAAACAGTTTGTTAAAATCTACAGTACTCGGGCTTTAGAATTAGATGAAAAGTATGTAGGAAACTTTTTGTTTATAGCTGAGATTTTTGCTGAATGGACTGTGTTCTCTGATGTAAGAATTTTGAAGAAGACCACTCTTTGTAAAATATAGTCGTGCCCAACCATTTTATATAAAAATATTAAAAAATAAAAAATAAAAATAAAAACTGGCATAGTCTTGATTCAATACTTTGCTATAACTTTTAGATTTATAACATAAAATAGAATTACCTCGAGAGAACAAGCGGGATGGAGGGTTGTGGACCATGGTGGCACTGGGCTTAACAATGAAAGCTCTAAACACTTCTACAACCACCACCTTCCTTGACAAAGCTTTTATTGTCCTGCGAGTTGTTTGGTAATGGTACATTAATAGTAGTTTGCTTGAATTCATCATTCATTATATTTAAAGCATGGTTTATAGAGGTTGCTTTAGAGAGTGTCACACATCACCAAGGCCACTAAGGGCTAGAATTGTAGTTGTTGGACTACACTGATCGAAAAATTATAAGTAATTCAAGCAACCCTCCCAAGCCATGCAGGTACTTAAGAAACACAAAGACAAGATTGGTGGCATTGGCTTTGCTAGCTCAGAATCAAAATCAAATACAATAATTTAATAATTGGTGTTTTCCTAGCGAGCTTGGAACTAGTGGTGTGGAGCAAAGAGTTTCATGCCCTTGTGCCTAAAAGTAGTCGTAGGGGGCCTAGAGGTAGGCATAGATCTTACCGTACTAGGAGATGATGACCCAAGTTTGCATGTCATGGATCCAACTTAACCCCCATGTTATCCTTGAGGTGGCTATCATGACCAGGTTTTATTCCAACAAATCTTTACACAGATGTGAGCTATTTGTAAGGGTTCTTATAGGTGGGGGGTACACTTATATCATTAGGAGGTCATGACCAACGCGTACAAATTATAGACCCAAGCCCACTCCCATTTGTTCCAAGTGACCTACCAACACAATGTCCATTTGTCATGGGGCTAGCAATGAGAAGTGAGGAGTTTCACACACTTAGTTAAGTTTCTAAATTCACAAACTCACACAATACCTATAAGGTGGACATGGGGAAACTTGCAGGTAAGCATTGAATTTATGGCAATGGGAGGTGATGACTTGTGCATATATAACATGGATCCATACTAACCTCGACATTATCCTTAAGGTGGGATACCATTGTGTTGATTGCATGGGCAGACCCGGGTTTACTATAATCAACCAACAACACCCCTAGCTCACTGGCCCTTTCGGCTACAGACCGCAAGGCGGCCTAAAGTCTCACCCGAAGTGAATCTAATGGGTTGGCCAAGGACTCAAGCGTCTTGGACCAGGTTCTGTGGCAGTCCTACTGGTGGCTCGCAGCTCTTCTAGCTGCTAGATCTTCCTCAGTGTCTTGAGCATCGCGCAACCTCTTGCTCGCGCCGCGCAATCCCGTCGTCGCGAAGCTCTCCTAGCCGCAGCGTCTCTACCCTTGCGCGCGTCGTGCGGGTTCTTCTCTCTTCGCACGACTTCTTCCTTCTCACAATAGTCCCAATCTCACTGCATCACCGCGCACCGTGCGACACGAAACTCCTGTTCAACGCTAAGTCCCCAACCCATGGACTCGCGCACCACAGCTCCTCAACCTGTGAGGTATCGCCTTCTTGCGATACCCTCCAACCGCGGTTTAGCGCACTTAGCGTTGTTCGTGTCGACGCGCAAGACCTGATACCCAGACTGTCTTACTATGATTAATTAACTATCTAAGGCAAGCATAAGTAACCCTTATACGACGTGCCAAGGATTTCAACTTATATATATTTATGTAGTGCTGTAACTAAACAACTCATTCATACATCAACTGTAAGCAAATTGCATAACATAATCAGATAGATGCAGCAAATAAACACAATATGCAAATCAATCACTGAACACAGGATTTTAACGTGGTTCGCCCCCAGGATGGGAGTTACGTCCACAGAACTGTGTTTTCTCTATTATAGCTTAAGGGAAGGCAAACACAGTTCTGCTGCGCCTCAAATGCAGCTCAAGATCTTCTCTCTTAGATCTTTCTTCTCTACCTTTATGCTGTCTCTCTTACAACATACTCTTCCCTCTCAGTCGATCCCTGCGGATCGTTACATGCATGCTCTACAAGCCGGCTACTGGTTTTAGTAAGATTGCTACCGCTAGAACCAGAACCAGAGCTTGACTTTTACAACAGTCTACTTATCCTTATTGCCTATTTCAATCACAACTGTCTCTCTATCTAACCAACTGGCTAATTGACTGACTAGCTAACCCTTTACAATACAAAATATTTTCTTATATAGGTAGCCCGAAGGTCGTGCCATTACAACACTGTGGGCCTGTCCCAACAGTAACCCAAACCCTAATTAGTGACAGTCGGTCCTCTCTGTCCTTGAGGTAGCCGCTTCCTGTCACACCACAGCTCTCTGTAGTCTTCCATGCTTCCTGGCACTGACCATGGGTACTATGCACCGCTTCACTCTTCTGTCCTTCGCCTTCAATGCTTGAGCCTCGTTGCTCCTTCTTCTTTATGAGGGTCGATGAGCCCTCCTGTCTTCCGCCGCTGCCTTCAATGCAGTGGGTGAGCTCTCCCTTCTCGGCCGCTCAGGTACCGTTGCCTTTCTTTGACTTCCGCATCTCAAAAAGTCACGATTTTCGGCTCTGCTCTCCAACTGGAAACGTGCTACGGCGTCGTAGCTCCGTCTTATCCTCTTTCCGCCAAAACTTATCTCTCCGCCAAAACTAGCAGCTTCTTCTGTAGATGCGGGACCCTGCTCCAACAGTCCCCTAACACTTACTTGTGGCTCGTCCTCGAGCCACCTAGAACGGGCTTCTCCCGCTGCAGCTTCTCCTGCTGTAGCTTCTCCTTCGCCTCCTGCGAAGTCTTCTGCAACTTCTGTCGAAGTCCTTCGACTTCGTTCTTCATTACCTCGACACGTTCTCTTGGAATTTTGGTAACTTAGTTTGCTGGGCTATCTTATCCTTTCTGCCCATAGTCACGGTTTCGCTCTCTTCGCTCTTTCCTCTCTATGAGCGCTCTAATGTTTGAGAAGTGTTCCACAGATATCCTTTCCTTTTTATCTGGGTTAGAACTTTTATCACAAGGAAAATCTGTATCTTCCAGCCTTCTCAAACATTTCCTTCCATCTAGAGCCTCGTGGATGGAGAAGAAGCAACCCATGAACTCCGCTCCGAGAACAAGCCTTTGTCCTCGTTCTGGAAGTCTCCCCTCCGCTGGGTTTGCAGTCTTCTTCCACTTCTCTTCTCTTCGAAGTGGTCCAGATCCACATGCTGCCTCTTACCCTCAAGTTTCTGTTTCAGTACCTTCATAATCTTTCGTGCTTTTCCTAGCTGATCAGATAGGTGAGCGATTTTCTCCCGTTGCTTTCTTTTTCTCATTTTTACCTTTCTCCTAACAGGAGATTTCTTCTCATCATTCTTCTGCTCTGCTTTCTTATCTTCAGTGATCGGCTCGGTGTTCTTCTTCTCCTTAGCAGAGACTTTGGTGACAACTTCTACTTCTGGCGCTTTACTCTTCATCCTTAGAGACTGTCTAACTTGTGCTGTCTCTAATTTCACAACCTTGGGTGGCGTCGTCATGGCGAACGCACGGCCAGTACGTTCTTTCTAAACTTTACTTCTATAGGTTCGGCCTCAGTCAGCATCCGCTTGGCTCAATACTCTGGGCGTGCAGTGGCTTCGAACTCTGGAAGTCACTGTACTCTACAACTTAATTGGCTCTGCACAGGGGACACTTAGCACTACCTTGCATAGCTCTCGAGATTTGGCAACTATACCCTTCCTACTTGAAGAATGTCTGCTTTTATGTCGAAGGCATACTACCGGACGCAACGATCCTATTGGGTCAACCCCATTGGTCATCATAATTACTTGGACGAGACCCTACCCGTCATTCTGATCTGTCATAATTGCTGAGATCTGATCACGTGTCCCTCAAAGCGTGCATATCCAGGCACCGGTGTCGTCGGAGATTTACCAAATCTAGAAAAATTTATTATACTGCTGCCAAATCTACGGTAGGGGATACCGGTCATTTCTTCATTAACTACCTGTTAGATAGTGACTTGACTAGCCCACTGTCGGTTGCAAATTGGGTACGTGGCAGGGGGAAACATCTTACTGCTGCGATGCAACTCCGCATCACCTGCGCGAACAAACAGTGTTATTATTATTTTTTTATTTTTTATTTTTACCGGTGTAGACTCATTCTCGGTGCGATGCCTCCTTTCAACTACACTAGACATCTGCACCGTTGCGGCTAGTTTAAGCTAGGGCTGAGAAGCGAGGTGGCTATCACTATAGAGTTTCAGCCTACTGCCATTGATCCATGTGGTCAAAAGCTCCCCGTTCAACTGGCTGAGCTGAACGGCACCTCCCTCTGTGACTTGTTGTATCTGATATGGCCCTAGCCAGTGTGTCTTAAACTTCCCTGGGAACTTGATGAATTTGCTGTCATAGAGGAGCACCAGGTCTCCCGTTTGGAAAGTCTTATTCTTAATGTGTCTGTCATGCCACGCTTTTTCTCGGGCCTTCTGCACTCTCTGATGGAATCCGGCGATGAACCTGTCTTCTTCTAAGGTAAGCAGTTGTGCTAGCCTTGCTTCGACTGTGTCTGTATCAGTCATCTCGGTAATCTGAGCGATTCTTAAGCTGGGAAGAATATACTCCATAGGCATAACAGCCTCTTGTCCATATACCAAGCTGAAAGGTGTGTGTCCCGTAAGTTTCTTGCATGTGGTTCTGTATGCCCATAAGACAACGTTAACTCTGAGGTCCCAATCATTCCTCTGGCTATTACAGATCTTAGTAAGAGCATTTTCTAAAATCTTATTGAAGGCCTCCACTGTACCATTATCCTGCGGGTGGTAGAGAGTGCTCTTATGGTGATGGATCTGGAATTCTTCTGTTAATGCCTCAATAGTACTGTTTAAGAAATGTGTACCTTGGTCACTCATCAAAATTACTGGGCATCCAAACCTGCTGATGATGTTTTCAAAAAGGAACTGTGCAGCTGTAGCAGCATCACAATTTCTTACTGCTTTGGCCTTTGCCCATCTGGTGAGGTACTCTGTTCCAGTGATAATATATCTCGCACCAGTGCGCTTCCCTGGTGGGTTGATTGGCCCCACAAAATCTATAGCCCATTTGTCAAATGCGCGCAACGTGACCTGCGGTCGCAGCGGCATTTCATCGCGTCGCGAGGGTTTTCCTACCCTTTGGCAGATATCGCAGCATCTGCAAAAGTCCTTGGTGTCTTTGTGCAATGTAGGCCACCATAATCCTGCCTCCAGGATTTTCTGCGCAGTCGGTTTTCCAGCGAAATGACATCCTGCGGTTCCTGAATGTGCCTCTCTGATAATAACGTCTTTTTCATGCGGCATTACACATCTGCGTAGAACTTCATCCAGGCCTAGCTTGTATAGACATCCTGCAATGAGGGTGAAGTCTGCTGCCTTAACAACCAACTATTTCTTTTGCTGCTTAGTAAACTCATCATGTGCTACTCCTGTGGTGAGGAATTGAATAATGTCGGCATAGTACTCATCTGCAATCTGTATGGAAAACAACGACGCATCTGGCAGATTGTCTTCTAAGTTACTGGGCTCTTCTCCTGAGTCTAACCGCAACAGATGGTCCGGTCCTGCATTCAGTCTTCCTGGTTTCACAATGATTTCAAAATCATACTCTTGGAAGAGGAGTAACCATCTGCAGATTCTCCCCCCTAACACTGGTTTATTAACTAGGTACTTCAATGCGGAATGGTCAGTAAACACTTTAAAGGAGGCGCCCAATAGATAGTGCCTGAACTTCTGCAGCGCATATACCATAGCTAAGCCCTCCCTTTCTGTTGTGGTGTAGTTCTTTTCCGCTATTGATAGCTTTCTGCTGGAATATGCGATGGGATGGTCAAGATCCCCTTCTCCTGGCTGGGTCAAGACGACTCCTAATGCGATGCCGGATGCATCCACATGTACATGGAAAGGCTTAGTCCAGTCCGGAAATACTAGGATGGGTGCTGTAACCATCTTCTCCTTAAGTATGTCTAGACTCTGCTGGCATTCCTCGTTCCATAGGAATTTTACATCCTTCTTAAGCAATTTCTCCATCGGCGCTATAATCTTTGCGTAGCCCTTGATGAACTTTCTATAATACCCGGTATGACCAAGTACTGTCCTCAGTTACTTGACTGAGTTAGGTGCTGGAAGGTTTACAATGATAGCGATCTTGGCGGGGTCTACCATCAAGCCTTGTCTGCAAACAATATGGCCCAACAAAATACCAAATGGTGCACAAAATATACATTTCTTCAAGTTTAGAGAAATTTGGTACTGCCTACATTTCTCTAACATCAGTCTTAGATCGCCTATGTGCTTATCGATTAACCCAAATACAGTCCAGTCATCGAAATATACTTCTAAGAACTTATGGATGTATTCTTTAAAGACAGCAACTACTGCTCTAGAAAATATAGTTTCTGCATTCTTAAGACCAAAGGGCATTGCCGTATACTGGAACGAGCCCCATTCTGTTGCAAAGGTGGTCTTGGATCGATCTTCTGGATGTATTCTGATCTGATGGTAGCCTGAAAACCCATCGGTGAAGGAGTAGACCTCCTGTCCTCCCACGTTGTCTAATACTTCATCAGTGAACGATGTTGGAAATGGATCATGAAGTGATGCATCGTTGAGTTTTCACAGATCAACACAGATCCTGATGTCCCCTTTTGTTTTCTTCTCTTGCACCACCATAGGGCTAACCCATTCGCTTTCCTCTACTGGCTCAATGATGCCTGCTGCTAGCATTTTATCAATTTCGTCCTTTACTTTTTCTTTGTAGCGCGGATTCAATCTATATGGGCGCTACTTAACTGGTCTCG
>LPNX010777734.1:0-36958 GCA_001517045.1 Pseudotsuga menziesii | reverse complement strand
TTAAAAATAGGTAGCTTCATGTCGTCTCCCATTCTATTTCTCTGTGGTGGGTTCTGACTGACTGGGGTACTACCACTCAACGGTGTAGGTGAAGGTGCTATAGCAGGAGTAGGTACTGACTGTGAGCTACTAGATGGAGTACCTACGGGGTTATTCTAAGTCCCTGTTTGTTTCTGTGGAGTATAGGGGTGGTAAGGGATACCCCCCTCTGGTTCTTCTGTGGTGCTAGGGCTCTGTTGTCTAATATTGTCTGAACTGTCTTCAAATACAGGAGAACTAAAATCTACTTTATACTTCTTTCCACTACGTGTTCGTCCAATGTCATCAAAATCACTTTCAAACTCTTGTGACATTACTATCTTTACTTATTCATCTGAAACTAGATCCATTGTTCCTTTTTTCATATAGCAGCATCTTAAGGGACAAGTTTAGAGATCTTAGGTACTTACCACGATATCCTCTGAAGAAGTATCGTTCAGCTGCGCTGAAGCTCTTTCTCTGGTCAACTGCAAATTCTGTAACAAAGCCTTCTAGCACACTTGTCAGCCAGAAGTCCACTGCTCTCGTAATAGGATTGTCGAGGTTCTGCACGGTCTGACTCAGCTCCGGTGTCCAAACAATGTTTCTTTTCTTCTTGAATGTATTCCTATCTGTCAACTTAGATAACCGGCCGAAAAGCTCATTTCCGTAGGTTGCAAAAAATATAGCGTGTATGTCTGAAGCGATATGCTTTACTAACCAGGCCTCTGTGCTCAGTTTAGGGCTTCGGTTTTCTTTCTTGGCAAACTCCCTTAAGTCTGAATCTAGCCACTGGTGGAATTCTTCTCTAGTAGGATGCCAATAGAACATTAACTCCCAGTCGTTCAAACCGGCAACGGAACCATTTGTTGATTGCATGGGCAGACCCGGGTTTACTATAATCAACCAACAACACCCCTAGCTCACTGGCCCTTTCGGCGACAGACCGCAAGGCGGCCTGAAGTCTCACCCGAAGTGAATCTAATGGGTTGGCCAAGGACTCAAGCGTCTTGGACCAGGTTCTGTGGAAATCCTACTGGTGGCTCGCAGCTCTTCTAGCTGCTAGATCCTCCTCAGTGTCTTGAGCATCGTGCAACCTCTTGCTCGCGCCGCGCAATCCCGTCATCGCGCAGCTCTCCTAGCCGCAGCGTCTCTACCCTTGCGCGCGTCGCGCGGGTTCTTCTCTCTTCGCACGACTTCTTCCTTCTCACAATAGTCCCAATCTCACCGCATCGCCGCGCACCGTGCGACACGAAACTCCTGTTCAACACTAAGTCCCCAACCCATGGACTCGCGCACCGCAGCTCCTCTGCCTGTGAGGTATCGCCTTCTTGCGATACCCTCCAACCGTGGTTTAGCGCACTTAGCGTTGTTCGTGTTGACGCGCAAGACCTAATACCCAGACTGTCTTACTGTGATTAATTAACTATCTAAGGCAAGCATAAGTAACCCTTATACGACGTGCCAAGGATTTCAACTTATATATATATTTCTGCAGTGCTGTAACTAAACAACTCATTCATACATCAACTGTAAGCAAATTGCATAACATAATCAGATAGATGCAGCAAATAAACACAATATGCAAATCAATCACTGAACACGGGATTTTAACGTGGTTCGCCCCCAGGATGGGAGTTACGTCCACAGAACTGTGTTTTCTCTATTATAGCTTAAGGGAATGCAAACACAGTTCTGCTGCGCCTCAAATGCAGCTCAAGATCTTCTCTCTTAGATTTTTCTTCTCTACCTTTATGCTGTCTCTCTTACAACATACTCTTCCCTCTCAGTCGATCCCTGCGGATCGTTACATGCATGCTCTACAAGCCGGCTACTGGTTTTAGTAAGATTGCTACCGCTAGAACCAGAACCAGAGCTCGGCTTTTACAACAGTCTACTTATCCTTATTGCCTATTTCAATCACAACTGTCTCTCTATCTAACCAACTGACTAACTGACTGACTAGCTAACCCTCTACAATACAAAATATTTTCTTATATAGGCAGCCCGAAGGTCGTGCCATTACAACACTGTGGGCCTGTCCCAACAGTAACCCAAACCCTAATTAGTGACAGTCGGTCCTCTCTGTCCTTGAGGTAGCCGCTTCCCGTCACACCACAGCTCTCTGCAATCTTCCATGCTTCCCGGAACTGACCATGGGTACTATGCACCGTTTCACTCTTCTGTCCTTCGCCCTCAATGCTTGAGCCTTGTTGCTCCTTCTTCTTTATGAGGGTCGCTGAGCCCGCCTGTCTTCCGTTGCTGCCTTCAATGCAGTGGGTGAGCTCTCCCTTCTCGGCCGCTCAGGTACCGTTGCCTTTCTTTGACTTCCGCATCTCAAAAAGTCACGGTTTTCGGCTCTTCTCTCCAGCTGGAAACGTGCTACGGCGTCGTAGCTCCGTCTTATCCTCTTTCCGCCAAAACTTATCTCTCCGCCAAAACTAGCAGCTTCTTCTGTAGCTGCGGGACCCTGCTCCAACACATTGGCTAGGTTCCATACCCAGTAAGTTGAAGTAGCTATGGAGACACATAGAGGTAAGGATTGAACTAATGACACTATGAGGACATTACCCACATGTACTTATTATGGACCCACGCGTTTCCACCCATGTTCTCCTCAAGGCATATGTTGGGTGTTAACACCCTTTTCTCAGTGAATAATTCCCATTTATATTAAGTAATAATGTGTTGGGTGTCAACACTCTCTCCTCTTGTGTCTAATGTTCATAGTATCGAGGCAATGTGACAATGTGTCGATCAAGCTTATGATTCACAACGGAGACTAAGGAGTTTCACACCCTTAGTCAAGTTTATAATCTCATGATATCCACCAAACACCTTAAGGTAGTCGTGGCCACACCTGTGTTTAAGGGATGAATTTATGGTGACAAAAGGTGATAAGTTATATGTATATGTCGTGGATCCATTCTCACCTCACATTCTCCTTGACATGGGATACTATTGACGAAATTCCATTCACACAAGGGGTGTCTCATGGGCTCAACTTTCAATAACTTGGCGTAGCCATGGAAACACCTATATGTTGGGATTGAACTTGTTTTACTACAAGTACATGACCTACATGTACATACAATGAACCCAAGCCCCCCTCCTATGTTCTCCTTAAGGCCTACGTTGGGTGTTAACACCACTGATTTCATAATCTATGCGCATTAGTATGAGGTAATCTAATGTTTTGGGTGTGAACATCCCCTCCTCTTATATTTAATGCCCATGGGTATTGGGCAATGTGGTGTGATTTTGATGAAAATGAGCCAATTAAAGGGGGTGTTTGACCTAGTGATCAAAGTTGACCATCTAAAGTGACCCCACGCTACAAGTAGAGGATGCCATTAGAAGATTATCTTACAATATTTTAGTTTACTATTCATAGTTATGAGAACTACAACATTGCGACAGTGATTATGTTCCAAGGTTGGATTTTGTACTCTGAGTCGTTTGAGTTAAGTAATTATGCCACTTTTTGTGTCGGGTTTCCTCATGGTACTTGAGTTTCCCATTTAAATATAATGTCAATGGTGATCTTGTGTGGTCATAGTGGCTTTAATGATCTCCAGTAATTATAATTTGTTTATAATTTGTTACCATAGTCTATTTATTTCGCATTGGTGTGGTGTTTATTTGGTTAACTTTTGACAAATATGGATATATGATTAAGTGATATGGTTTGATAGTATCCAAATTATTAGTGGTAGAGAAATAGTTATGACATGAGTTAATCTCGCCTCATTAAAGAGGTCATTTGGATATTGTGTGATTGTTACAGGTTGGTGATTATTTTAGATCCAACATTTGAGGGCATTCAATGAACTCCAAGGACCTTTTCAATAAGATATCACACTAGTAATACACTCATATAAGAGCTTTGAGTGAAATCCTAGCAGTGGTGTGACAAGTAATCCTAAGTAACTTTTTTCAGAAGAATGTCAACAAATAATAACATTAAAAGCACAAGAAACCTACCATGAATAAAATTAAAAGGTGAATAAAAACATAATGAATCCTAAAATATCAAAAGGGAACCAATAACCTAACCTTATAAGGATGCCACATGAAGAAGACATTGAAACCATGAAGTTATTCCATCGACGCAAAGAAAATATCCATGATAGAATCACAAAGCACAAGCCCAATCATCGAGTATGAAGAAGGGCATGATTCGACAAAACACATTAAAACATTAAAAATAAAGGATGAAAAAATTATTAAATGAATAGAAGGTGAAAGAGTTTACAAGGAAACTAGGCATCACTACCTCTCAGCAATGGATGGCCCATTTACTATGAAAGCATAGATCACACAAGACACGTTGAAAGTGTTATTCCCATGTTGATTTCAAAAGATAAAACATGAGAAGTATTGCAAGCACTATGAGACAGCAAAGCTTTGTGGTATGCAATTATTAATGGGATAAAGCAAGAACGAATGAAGCAATGTCAACCGTGAGAAGAAAAAGTGGTCCATATTCTACCATGATCCACCGATAATTGTGCCTACAAATGGTATTGTTATCATTAAAGGTAAATGATAAATTGGGATAATTCATAGAATGAATTCACTACCACCTTAACTAAAGGGCCCTTCGATGATGATGCAAATATAACATGAGTGATAATGAAAATGCATTGGTTTATACCACAAAATACACCTGAAAATTATACCAAATAGGTCTTTGAGATGTAAATTCTCGATAAGGACAAACTCATTGTGTATAGCTACTTAAAGTAGTAAGTTGGTGATAAGGAGAACCAACAAATCGACAATAGATAGAAGGTATATGGGGCAATCCAAAGAAGATGAACATTGCAAAATAAGGTCAGAATCCCAAATATCTAGAAATAGTCAACTATCACGATGACAAATAATTATTTAAGCCATATCCCATTAAAAAAAAGTGCGTTCCCACAATAACTAGGATTTGAAAAGATTCCATAGAGAAATTGAGGAGACGAGGGTCGAATCACAACCCAACACAAGGCAATTGAATAGAGACCATATTGAATGAACCCAAAATACAAGGAAAAAATCATAAGAAGAGAATTAAATGTTGTTGGATGCTAACATATTATATTTCGTAATGGAAAGTGAGGGGTGTCTTTAATCATGGTGGCAGAGAAGAAGATATCAAACTATGATTCATGTAGACTTTTCAAACTTGAATCAAGTAACAATCAAAGACCCATTTCCATTGCTTTCCATGTAAGAAACTTCAAAAGGAGTAGCAAGCTAGAAAACAAATTATATAGATTGGTATTTGGGATATAATAAAGTCCTTGACAAGGGAAAATAATGAACCACTCATTAAAGTCGCCCTTGAGTGGGTATGCTATGCTTATTGTAGGATTTCATTCAACCTAGTACATGGATAAACATGTTTTTCCTAAGTGAAGTTATCATTGGTTTAAAATCAACTATATTTTAGGGTTTTTTCCTAGTGATGATTGTACAGTTGTAGAACTGCTTTCTTTTGATAAAGTGACCATATTTTCATCAACCCAACTCTAGTAGATGCGAAATGACCATGGAATTTTCATAATTATGGTAATAATAGTGATTTTGAACAATATTGAAAGAGTTGTGCTCATTTAAAATTGGTTGTCTCAAAAGTAGGTGGTTTTTCTCAAATCCCTAGTTCTAATTTTTGAATTGGAGTAAGCAAGATGTCTTTTACAAGGAAATTTGATGACCTTGGTATTGAAGAGTACATAAAGAGGGAAAATCAATGGTAGAAGGGGAATTGGAGCTATTGATTATCCGATGGTTTAAAAGAAGGTGCAATTAGATGGTGCCATTCGTTTAACCATGACAATATGTCAAAACTTCCATATGAAGAATTTGAAAAGGTATTTTTCAATAAGTGGTCTCATGTTGTGAAGAATGACAAAGAAAACACCAACAATGATTTTCCATACAAAAACATTCCATTCCATTTTTTGTTTGTTTGTTAGATGGAAACATGCACAAAAAACCCATCAATACTTCCCCACATTCGTGGATGGTAGAGGTGGTAAACCGTCGACCATCCTAGCAAAAGGCCTAACCCTACAGGAATCAAGGCTCAAACCCGTGACCTCCCCCTGAACCGAGAGAGTGTGCACACGTCTTACTAATTGAGATAACCCTTGGGGCTATTCCATTACAGGTTTATTGATGTACTCAAGAAGAAAATGTCATTATTTATATAAGCCATAGTAGCAAGTATAATTTCATCAATGTCAACTTGGCTAAAAAGCTGTAAGTCCTCACAAATCATATTCAAAGCACACATGTTGAAGGTGAAAATGTTCAAATTTTTAAATATTTGAAGATTACCATGGATAGATATGTGTGGCATTCAGATTTTTATGATATCAATATGAATGATGTAGACATTGTTTTGGGACACCCTTTGATGGAAATTTGTTGGTACAACTAATATTAGCATGCAAAAAAAGTTATTAAAGCTTTGGTATAAGAAAATTAAAACTACATTGTAGGATATTTCTCTTACTAAACAAGAAAGACCCACGGGGTCACATGAAGAAGTCTTTGCAAGTTAAATAGTTGAAGTATATATAGACTCGGAAGTTACAAAGTCCAAGGTTTAATTAGAAGAAGATAAAACTATAGAATCACATGAAGAATACCCTTAAGAAGGAGATAAATAAGACAACTCAAAGAAAGAAAAAACATTAGATAAGATTGTAGTATATCAACACCAACAACACCATGAGAAATAACAGTCATCAAGGAAAGGTTGGCAGTATCAACGAACATGGAACCAAAATGACAACCAATATGGATGAACATGGAGGAACAAAAGCAATGCATGGAGATATTAGTGTAGCACGTCAACAACATGGAACAAGAGGAGCAACCAAAATCAAGATCGTGGTGGCAAGGAAGCAATTGGGACCCATTTCCACATTCCACTAGGATGGATGATGCTCATGCTTGGTATCAATTGGATACATTGCTTAGTTTATCATATTATACAACTTTCTCCCATTTTTTTGAGGACTAAACACGCAAACAAGGGTGGAATTCTATGTACTTGCGGAGGATAATATGGGGTCTCTAGAAATGAACCTAAGGGGATAATTCATGGACAGAAATGAAGGCAGAGATATAAAATGGAAACACACATACAAAGATGTTGCAAGGAGAACAATAATATAGTAAAAACTCAAATTCTATTAATGAATGAAATGGGAAAAGACTATAAACTGCAAAACAATACAAATTCCCTATAATGGTGGTAACTTATCTCAAAAGAGAGATGTGCTGGATACACTCATTTGTAAGAAGACTATTAGAAGAGGCTCAAAATTAATGGTCTTTTAACATAAAACCCTAAATATGAAAAACCCTGTAATACTCCAAAAATTCGTAAAAAATTAAATTTTTTCAAATAACATAAAATGTTTGCTGTCGTCACTACTTAGGAATAATTTATCTGTTAACGATTACCTTAAACAGTTTTAAACTAGAACCGATTCTTTTTGTTAATCTCTAGTTCTGCATACTTATGGTTTGAAATCATAAGTTATTGTTAAGGATTTGATTTAGCAGGTTATGATTTGGAACAATAGGAATTGAAACATCTGTTTATTTTCTAGTGCTAAGCTTGTTTTACTGTCTTCTGAAAGTAGCAAAGAACTTCAGTTGAGATCGAGGCTTACTTAGCTTAAAGCTAATGCAGTGAAGTGATGCGTCTTTTACAGGTCCTTATAGGTAAGACGTTTTGTCACCAGTTTCCAAATTAAGATTATTATCTCAACTAGCATAAAATATAATGCCAGTAAATTTGTTTATTTGACAGTTATGGGCAATTGAATGAGGTATCGTTGATCAGTATGTATTTATGTTTTAACTAACCTTTTGTAATATAAGTGTCTAGTAAGCTGAACATAGTTTAGTTGTTCCTTCATTCACTTCAACTATAGTTTGTTCATCTAACTTTTATCAGTCTATTATCCATTTGGTTGATGTATGTAATTCTAGTGAAAAGTAATTGTATAGTAGCTTCCTTTATATTTTATTACTTGATGCTGAGGTAAATCAAAGTCTCTGTTTTCAACAATAACAAGTTACATAAACCTTGGAAAACCTATAATCTAGATATAATCACAAGTACAAATGGTTGTCATCACACCTGGGAATAAAACCTAATGCATAGTCAGTTTATTAATTGACCTATAATTTACCAACAAGAGAAACAATAATTTAAATCTTTAAATTATAGTTATAAGGCTTTTTATACAAGAATAAAAAGGATTGTTTTCTATAAAAACTATCCAACTTAACCCTCGTATGATCTCCATTTCACAAGGGGGTAACAAATCTAAGTTCTAATACCTAGACTATCAAAATAAGCTATAAATCTTCCTATGTTTGCAAATCCCACATACATATAGGAGTAAGTCTTTTATGAGTTTCTTTTTTACCAAATACAAAGTCCTTTATAGCATGATGTTTAATATTCTATCAAAGTTAAAGTTTTACTTTCGTAAATTCTTGCCTAAGTCCATGGTTGATAGAAATATAACCCTAGTATAGTATGAACTAATTCCAAAGGTTATAGAACAAGGGTAAATACCTTAATATCCATTTTCATCTTCTTATACTCATTAGGATTTAGTATATAGCAAGTGTTATAAATAAGAGGCAACGTTATAACCATAGTCTCTTTACAAACTTGTAAATGTTTACAGGTTGTTCCGAGAGGTCTTCAAAACTTTACTACAAACCCACATTGCTCAAATAATTTGGCTGCCACGTGGTCGAAGCTTTAAGGTTAGGTTTTGGTTAACCTTGGAGGCAGTATAAGACTGTTCTAAAACCCTAAAAACACACTTTCCCTACTCTTTTGTCTCTGCTATGAAATGGATGAGTTGCAGACTCATGGCCACAAGGCTTGTTTTTTATCCTTCAGCCATTTGAGCATAGACCTCCTGTAAACCATTCCAAGTTCCTTTGGAAGTTGGGTTTTTTTACGTGGCCACTATTTTCTTCTGTGTAGAAGCTTTCCCTCACCATTACCTTAACGTTGTAAGCTACCCTACGTTGTTACCTTGCCTTTACAAGTTGCATCCTCCAATCTCTGGTGCAGTACAAGTGAGCACAGCGCTTGAGTTGTTGACAAGAGTGTAAATAGAGAATATCGGGTTCTCTGTCTTACTCCTCGTTTTGTGTATGGCTCGCCTTTGCCTCGTCTTGGCTTTGGATTTCGAGCTTGAGCACTGTGCGTTGTGTTCTCTTCTGACAGTGCTTCCTTGAAGCTCGTGGTTTTCTTAATGGTGGCTAGGGTTTGATCATATCGTCTTTTTCACATCAAAGGCAAAGAAATATATATATCCAAGTATGAATTCTTTCAGTTTTTGTCCATTCTTGCACTGTTTAAGTTTAGTATTTTCGTTATTGATAGGGGTTTAACAATTTGTGGTTCTTTACTTTTGCAGGCTTCAATCCGCAAAATCTTCAGTTGAAAGATACCACAAGAAGGGGGCTCCACGTTAGTGTTCCTTCTGGTAAGCCTTGGTTTCGCTGAGGTTCCTCCTGCAGTGGTGTATGGTGTTTATTTTTAGTTGATACAGTTCACTAGGTTTTTGGATTACGGCTCGGTCGTGGATACAATGTGGTTTAAAATGTTTTGGAAGGCCATTTGGCCGATACTTTGATATGTTGTTAAATTATTTGAAGCCCTAGTGGCTGTTTTGTAATGGAAACTTGGGGCTTTCATGGCCGAGACTTGAGAAAATGTGGCCTAGTTTGTTTATAGTTATGTTATTTTGATACCAACTTTTAAGCCGTGATTTTGTTTGTAAAAGGCCATAGGGTTGTAACTGATATGATTCAATGGTACTAGGGTTTAGATGATATTCCTATTTTAACTAAGCTCGAATCTTATTGTTGGTACTTTTATTTTGATAATATGAATATATCATGGTTTTAAGAAGATGAGAGCAGCTGTAAAATTCGTATCAGTGCTTTTTTCTTCTTCGAAATTGTTTAAATTATCTAAATTGATGTTTATGTTGATTATGTTTAAAAATATAACTAAATGTTCAGACAATGGTTTTTAGAACATAAATAAATTATTATTGTCAGTAAGATAATACTCGACAAATAGATTGAAGAAAAGTTGAATAAATAAACTAAGATTTTACTATATTTCCTGGGTTTGATTATTTAAAAGGTCTTTTACTTATTTTCTCTCAGTTTATATATCATACAGTGTTTAATACTTTTCATTTGGATAATGTTTTTAAATTTTTATATATTCATTTATTTGATGCTTAAGGTTATATAAACGAAGTATGTAAGCTTTAATTTGTTTATGGATGAAAAGAATAACCCCTCTACTAGTAAAAGAGGCGGTAATGTTGTTTATATTTTACAGTTTCTTTCAAATAGGTTTTATTATAAAAACCTTAATTTCTCTTAGTTTAAATACATAGTTAGTATTTGATTTTAATGTTATCCTAGTTT
This sequence comes from Pseudotsuga menziesii, assembly GCA_001517045.1. NCBI lineage: Eukaryota > Viridiplantae > Streptophyta > Pinopsida > Pinales > Pinaceae > Pseudotsuga > Pseudotsuga menziesii. The sequence goes on along the minus strand of LPNX010777734.1, from coordinate 26,449 downwards.
CATTTTACTTAGTTTAATGATGAAGTTATCTTAATAAACTTCTAGCCTTGTTTTACTATTTCTTTAGTTAACCTGTTTATTAAATTTTTGTTTTTATAATATCTTTCTATTACTATAATAATAATAGACTTATAGTAGCTAGTCTATCTATTGTGTAAGTAAGTAATTACATAGACTAAGTAAATTTATACTTTCAGATATTTTTCTAAGACAGATTTGTTTATGTTATTCATAGTACTATGTCTAAATAAAAACATCTAAAAATAGAAAGAAACAACATACATATGAATAACTCTTATGAAACCTGTAGAAGGTGATAAATCACATTCATGCATACTTCAATCAATTCTTTATCTAATGTTAATCTAACCTACTATACTAGAGTACTACCTTTAAAAAGGTGTGGAAAAATATAGTTAGGTATTTTTTTTATCTATCAGTAAAACTAGAAATTCTTCTAATCATTTACCCTGATCTATATAATCCAACATTTAACTATCTTTTCATAGTAAAAGTATTTCTTTTAACTAACCCTAGCAGCAACAAAACAGAAACATAACATAATTTTACTTAAACTCAGTCCTTCTAAATATAAATAACAATTAGAAAGCTAGATAAATCATGTAGAACCTGGAAATATAGAAGAGGTGACAACAACTTAAGGAACCTGTTCCTCCCAACCAACACCTAGAGAAAAGATGGACTGCAATTCTCAGGACCCCCGAGCTTGTCTCTTGGTCCACTTGGTAGAAGTACTGGGTGAGAGATGTAGTTTAATAATGCTCTGCAACTCTACTGCGTGTTCAGCAGTCAATCAGTTCTGCATGCAACAGTATGAACTCAGCTTAGAATAATTGTACTAGTTCAGGTCTTCGGCACTATCCACTCAAAACATACTTCAGTTAGTCCCCTCCATCGAATTTCTTATGCACTTCATCCACTCATAATGTTCACAAGTCAAGAATGAGCAGCCTCATCTGTCTTCAATGGGAATTTTTATTAGCATGCCTAGGTCTTTTGGGTCAGTTTTCACTTAATGAGCCACCTGCTCTTGTTCCACTTTCTTGGGGAACATGACCACAAAAATAGGGAAGTTGCCTCCTACAACAGCTAGAAGTAGTTTGAGGATGCTACTAAGTGTCAATCTACTCTCAACCCAGCCTTTTCCACCAAGTGACCAGTAAAACACTCATTTAACAGCTTCCTTGAGTTGTTGTCTCATCTTTCATTTATTTATTAATAAAATATTCAGCAATTACATTCAATTATCCTTGACCCCACTTGGTGATTAATTACAAACTTTATAATAAAATATAACATAATGTTTCTTAAAACATAAAATGTTTTGCAAATTGGGGCATGTACCCTAGGAGACGAAGCAACAAAAGGAATGTGGGGTCGAGGGAGTCTAGTTGATAAATCAAGTTCCTAGGGAAAAACCTTCCACACATAAAATCCGTTTGGGGTGCATGATAGCCAATTGGAAAGATCTTGAAGAGGAGAAATTTCAATCAAGGATTTGGAAAACCTTCAACAACCCTAATCCATTGCAAGGCATAGGGCCCTTAATTTAAGTCCGACTGAAATATGTACCTTAACCAATTTGCACTCTTGCATGTTTAAGTGTTTCAAAACTGTCTCAACATATTTACTTTGATTTAACCAAATCCTTGTACCTCTTTGATCGCTTTTAATTTCCATTCCAAGAAAGAAATGAGTTGCACCGAGATCCTTCCTGTCAAAATTGAAGGACAACTACAGTTTTACCTCCTTGATCAAATCCATGTTGTTTATGACCAACAACATATCGTCAACATATAAAATTACATATATAAAAGGATCACCGACTTTCTTATTATAAACGTCGTGTTCAACCTAACTTCTCACAAAACCCAATTATTGGATATACAAAACAAACTTCTGATACCACATCCTAGGTGATTGCTTTAGGCCATAGAGGGACTTCTTGAGCTTGTACACCAACTCCTTCTCCCCTTTAACTCTGAATCCTCCATGCTACTTCATATAATTTTCTTCTTCAAGATCACAATGAATAAATATTGTCTTCACATCCATTTATTTTGTTTAAAGATAAAATGTTGTAGCTAAAGACATTAGTATTCTAATGGAAGTTAACTTTGCAACATGAGAAAAAATCTCACCAAAGTCAACTCCCTCGATTTGGTAATTGCCTTTTGCTACCAGTCGATCCTTGTACTTCTCAACCTATCATGTTGCACTCATATTTCTCTTAAATACCCACTTACTACAGACATGTTTCCTTCAATTTGGCAACGTGACCAGATCCCATGTTTTATTCTTACTCAAGGATTCCATTTCCGCTTCCATGGCCCTTTTCTAGAGTTTGCCCTTTGTCAAGTCAACTGCTTCTTTGACTGACCGGGGATCGCCTTCTGCAGTAGATAATGCAAAAGTTAAGCTAAAACCAGGTGGATTATTCCTTTTCATGTTGTTACTTTGCTTGACTAAACCTCTCAACTGTCGATGTAGTAGCTGTGTGAGGCATCCTCACACAAGTCAACTCAAGAAAATATAAAGATAAAATGTATTTTATTGTGGAATAAGTGAAGTCGCCCCAGTAAAAAAATACAAGTTAACCCCAGTTAAAATTCACCCATAAGACAATATAAATAGGAGGGATGCTTGATCCTCATTTGGACACACAACTCAAGCAAGTTCGTTCAAACAATAAGGAAGTTCGCTCTAGCCAATAAAAGACTATTTTATGGGGTTCTCCATCATTGAAGAAGTTTTATATTGGTTTCTTGGGGTTTATGCCACTGTTATATGGATGTACATTGATCTTTGGACATATTATCTCTATCACAAGGTGTGAGCTCGGGGGAGATAATAGTTATGCATTGTCTATGGTTGGGAGGTGATAGATCGTCATTGTATTTAAATGAGCTCCATAATCACTATTGTTTTTGTGCTTGGTAATTCTTTTAGTGATCATGTTTATTATATAATTATACTACTATATGTGCATAAAAACCTAACATGGTATCAAAGCAGTGCTAAAAGAAGCCATCATTGGAAACTAGGGCTCCACGTTTTGGAGTATTTTTCCAACCTTAGTTCATCTCAAAAGGAGCATTGAGCAACTCTCCGTGGTAGGGAACATCTCTATGTGGAGGCCAAATCATGATTAGTGAAGTTTCAATTTTGACCTAATACTACCGAGGTCAAGACCTAGGGCTTCTTGGATCAAGCCCCTTTGTCATCTGTTTTGGATCGATCTTAACATTATTCAACTCACCTTGTGAAGGCACATGCATATGTGGAAGTATATTCCAGATCCAAAAATTTTCATTTATGACCTATTCTCTATCAGAATTAGGATAGCAGGTTTTCCATTTTTGAGTTGTTTTTTCCACAAATCTGGGAGAAAATAAGATTTATTCAACTCACCTTGGGAGGGATCATTTATTTGTAGAATCATATTTGCAAGAATCCAAACTTTAAATTTGACCTAGCTCCTTCTAGGATTTCTGAAGCACCTTTCAAGTTGTAGTCAAGAAGATCAACATCAAGGTTGAACATAGACTTGACAAGGTTTCCAAGTCTAAGGTTCCCATTAAGCTTGTTGATGACGAGGTTCAAAAGGATTTCGATCATATCCAGTGCTTCAAATGTCAGAAGTTCGGTCACTATGCTATACAATGTCATAATTCAAAGAAGAGAAGACACCAAGCCTCAACCATTGATGTTGATGAAGAAGCTCAACATGAAGAAAATTAAGCCCTTACATCTCATGTGAAGAAAGGAAAAGGCAAGGGAATAATGTTTCTTGACATAGAAGACAAAGGTGGAAGATCAAGCCCTATTCCAGGATAAAAGAAGAAGAATGAGCTTTCACACATTCAATGCTTCAAATGTCATAAATACAGACACTATGCCAGACAATGTCATGGTCCAAACAAAAGGAAGCATGAAGTCACAATTGCTAATGTGGATGAAGACACACCACATAGGAGGTTAAGGAATGATGATTATGAAGAAAATGCATATGATTGTTGAAAGGAATTCTTCTCGTACTCTCCATATTGAGATGATGCAACGAAGATCTAGATTGAGATGGGCTTAATGCAAGAAGATGAAGATCGACAGGATAACTTTCCTCCTAGCCGTAGACACCATTAAGCCTTCCTCGCTTGAACAGGTCACCCTTGAGTTGAGACCATGGAGCTGCGGGTAGAGTCTGGCTTAGTCTCACTACTCTTGAAACTAGCTCTTTCGAGATATACAACACTTCCCACTACTACTTTCTTGTCTGTCTCTTCTGCCTATGGGATGTGACCTAGCTCGCCATTCCCATTTCCTGGCTTTCTATGTGAGAACCTAGACTAGTATAGTGATATAATGGAAGAAAGGGAACAAATAGACTTGCTCTAAGTCTCAACACACTCTCAATAATATCAACATTCCCAACACGATTGGATAGCATAAATCACATGGTCTAAAGCTCAAGATTAACTTCAACAAGGAGATGTCATATGTATTTATAGGATAAGGAGGACCGTTCTAATCCAAATTAGAGAGGTAAGGTTTAAGCTTCATCATGGACAATTAACTTGAATTAGTGGAGTGGTGGCTTAGTGTAAAGATTCCCTTTCCCGAATTAGCACCATGAGGAGGAGTTACCCAAAAACTATGGAGTGGAGCCATGAAGAGCACATGGAGGCACACTAATGCATAAAAGGGGTTACAAAAGATCAAGGAGGTCCAAATAGGTGAGATAGGGCATCTAATGGGGTCATAAATATCATGGAAGCACAAAAATAGGATCATCAATGCATGGTGTAAGAGTGGAAGCTAGAAAATAGCTTACAGCCCTAAAAACTAGAAAAAGGGCTCATAAATGACCATAAACACATAAATGTGAGGGAATATATTCCCAAGGAGGGTTCCCTATGCAATATGGGCCTACTAAGGTGTGCAAAATATGCAAAAATATCTCCATAGTCCATAATTATTGAAAATAGGGTTCCTTGTACAAGGTTTGGGTGACGAACATTATTAATCTCACCAAGGTGCAACTATGAATTGGGATGGACAAAGTTAAGTCAACAATAAGCTATAAGGCGCTAGGGATGTCCCCATTCCCCCTCACTTTGTGGAATCCATGGTCCCACATACTCTTTTAGTTTCCTTTGCTTAGCCAGTTGTTTATTTAATCAATCGTTAACAACATTCAAAGATAGCATAGATTCTAGTAATAACATTAACATTAATAATAGCGCCAAAGTACAAGGCCATGTCATCAAACATTAATAATAAGTCCTTAATTAAATTAATCATGAAAAGGAGCAAAATTCCACTATCATATAAAATATCATAAGTCCATAATGTAAGAGAACATAAGTCACATGAAGGATCATAAGTCTAGGGCTTAACAACTAGGGTATTACATCTCCCTCCCCCTTAAACAATGCATTGTCCTTGATCCATATTACATACATGCTGCAAAATTTCAAAATATATGAGGGTATGCTTCCCTCATGGTATCCTCTAGCTCCCAAGTGGCATCCTCAAGACTGTAATGGGTCCATTGGACCTTTTCCTGCCTGATTTCTCGATTTCGAAGCAGCTTGACCTTGCTGCCCAAAATGACAACATGTTGTACCGAAAAATCCCCTTTCGGTTCCACCTAGATCATAATCCATCCAATCACACATGATATATATATATATATATATATATATATAAGGAAAATAAAAGCACTCTAGTTACCGGGATCACATTCCAATCAATTACATGGTTAGTATTAGGTATAATTTTTTTCAATAAAGACACATGAAACACATTATGTACTCTAATGCAAGCGGGTAGGGCGAACTCATAAGCAACATGTCCTATCTTGGCTAAGACCTCAAAAGGTCCACAATATATGGCAGCTAGCTTGGAGCAATTTCCCAAGTTTAAGGAACTCTTCTTGGATCTGACTTTCAAAACACATGATCCCCAACTTGAAACTATCTGGCGGTCCTATTCTGATCTGCATAAATTTTCTGCCTGTCTTGAGCTACCTTTAGATTCTGCTTTATCTTAACCATTTGATCCTCCATATCCTTTAATAATTCTAGTCCAATAATGACTCTATCCGCCGAGTTATCCCAACTGATGGGAATATTACACTTCCTTCCATACATGGCCTCGAAAGGACTCATCTTCAAAAATGAACGATATCCATTATTATAAGCAAATTCCACCAAGTGTAAAGAATATTCCCACTTAGATGGTTGATCCATCACATACATCTTTAACATATCTTCAATTACTTGGTTAACTCTTTCTGTTTGTCCATCTGTCTAAGGATGGTATGTTGTACTCATGTTTAGACTTGTACCAAACCCTTCAAATAATCCTTTCCAAAAGTTAGAAGTAAATTTTGAATCTCTGTCTGACACTATAGCCTTCAGAATACCATGCAATCTTGCTAGTTCTATCATGTAAATATTTGCAATGTTAGCTGCTTTGTGAGTTGTCTTTACTGGAATGAAGTGTGCTGCCTTTGTCAACTTATCTACCACAACCATGATCGCATCATTTTGCAATCTCGTCTTAGCTAACTTGGTGATGAAATCCATCGTCACCACATCCCATTTCCATTCTGGTATAGGCAAGGGTTGCAACAATCCTACTGGATGTCGATGCTCAACTTTAGCTTTTTGGCATTCCATGCACCTAGTTATATATTCTGCAACATCATTCTTCATCCCTGGCCAGTAGTATTGTTTCCTTACTGCTGCTACTGTTTTCCGATAAACTAAATGTCCAACATGAGGGACATCATGTGTTTCCTTCATAACCATCTTCCTTATATCTCCAGCATCAGGCACATAAACTCTATCTCTGTGCATGAGTATCCCATTTTCTTTAGACTTATACTTATCAAATTTCTGAGGAATTTTCTGTTGTTTCAACCCTTATTTCACCTGCTGATAAAGTTCATCTGTAACACTGGCTTCAATGATCTTATCCTTCAAATCTGATGTGGTAGTGCTAATAGCTGCTACATGCATCACATGCATCTTCCTCCTAAGCGCATCAGCTACTTAATTTTCCTTACCTTTGATATGCTTGCTGTCAAAATCATATTCACATAATAACTCCATCCACCTCCTTTGTCTTGCATTCAAATTAGGCTGCTCAAACAAGCGCATCGGCTACTTAATTTTCCTTACCTTTGATATGCTTGCTGTCAAAGTCATATTCACATAATAACTCCATCCACCTCCTTTGTCTTGCATTCAAATTAGGCTGCTCAAACAAGTACATGGTCAATTCTCAACTCAAACTTTTTACCCATTAGATAATGTCTCCACATCTTCAAAGCATGGATGATAGCTGCAAGCTCTAAGTCATGGGTGGCATAGTTCTACTCATGTTCCTTCAACTTTCTAGATTCATAACGGATCACATGTCTATCCTACATTAATACTCCACTAATGCCTTGCTTGCATGCATCTATGCATACAACAAAGTTTCCTTTGGGGTTCGCAATTTGTAGTACTGGTGCACTGGTAAGCATTTCCTTAAGTTTTTGAAAATTAACTTCACACTTAGAAGTCCAATCAAACTTCACACCTTTCTTTTGCATAGATGTGATAGGATGAGTCAACTTCGAGAATCCTTCGATGGACCTTCGGTAGTATCCGTAACTTGTGTTGTATTAAGTTCATAAACATGTGTTGTATTAAGTTAAGAGGTAGTATCTGAAACTTGTGTTGTATTAAGTTCATAAACATGTGTTGTATTAAGTTAAGAGATTGTGTTGTATCAAGCTAGGATGTTGAGGTCATGAGAGATGCCTATACTATGATCTTATGTTGTATTAAGATCAAGATCGTATGTTGTATTAATATCAAGACCTTGTGTTGTATCAAGGTCAAAGACTTGTGTTGTATAAAGTCCAAAACTTATGTTGTATTAAGTTCAGGAATCTTCTGTTGTATCAAGACTGGCCTTGTATCAAGACCATATGACTTGTGTTGTATCAAGTCATGAGGATATACTATGTGATGTATGGCTAATCATGGTCACTGGGTGTTATAAGTCTCCTTTAGGGATTAGCTACCCCTAGAGTGATTTACTTTAACATATGAATATATGACCTGGGGTAATACATATGATCATAGGTTGGAAACAATTCTTCTAAGTATGATATGATAACGATGATTAATTAATTAAATGCTAATGGACCATGTAGAATTAATTAATGATAAATGAGATGAGCATAGAGATAGAGTAAAGATTCGAATTGCCTATGTCAGACCTCCAATGAACTTGAATTGCAAAGACATCAATTAAGTATAAGTTGTGGAAAACAAGTTTCAATTAATTAAGGAATCTACTCCTTGATGTATACAAAGTGTTTGTTGAGGATGACACTGATTGTGAAGCACTAAAGACATTTAGTTAAACTCCTAACTAATGGTCAAGCAATTAATTAATCCGTTCACGTTTAGTTTTGTTCAGTTCAATTCAGTTCAGTTCAGTTACATTCAGTTCAATTCAGTTTAATTTAGTTACATTTATTTGTGTTCAGTTCAACTCAGTTCAGTTTAGTTACATTCAGTTAGAGGTAGTTAACACAAGTGAATTAATGGAGGGCGCATATCTTCGCTATGGGATATAATTATGAGGTGGCAACTTGGCACCAAGTCAAGAAATGCACAAAAGGTTAATGCGTGTATAATTCCCATAGTGTTCATAGTGCCTAAAGGCATGCAACCATTCACTGCCTCTCTTGTAAGGCTGAATAAGCTTGTTATTAAAGTGTTATGCACTTGGAAAGGCTGAGACAGTATTCCAAGTGATCTCTATTCTTTGGTGTTGCTTAGATATCTCTTATCAAGCAATCTACAAGTGTTGTAAAATCATTCTCTATAGTTATCAATCATATTCAAATGATTGTTTGTTGGGTTTTTCATCCTCCTGATTTGGAGGGTTTTCCCACGGTACATCATTTGTATTGTGGATTGAATAATTTGTGTGTTTGAATTGTTTATGACATCTACATAATTGGATTTGTTTATCAAAAGTTTTAAAGTTCAAGAATCTCCATTATTGCTCAAAACATTAATAGTGAAGACTTGGGACAAAACAGTTGAAGGAGAAATTCCTTCCCACCGACTACATGATTTCTTTGTTAAGGAAACTACAAAACCTATGACAAACAAAAATGACTACGAAAGAATTCACAAAGGAACTCTATCGACTATCAATCTAGTTGGGATAAACCAATGTGGGGGAGGAGGAAAACATGAGGTATGTAAATTGACTGAAGTATGCTATTCAAGATGAGTTGAGCATGTTAAGGTCTAGGATAGTTAGAGAAGCCTATTCATTATCTTTGAAGGTAGAGGAGAAACTATCTAGGAAGACTTCGATGAGCAGAGGAAAACCAACTTCTCGAAGTTAAAAGTTTGTCACCACCAAAGGTCAAACTAGTGGGGCGAGGAAGGAGGAAGGTTCTGATGAGCGACGAGAAGAGAGCATGGCTAGAGATAGCACACCTGAATACTAATCAGGAGGTGATAACTCCAGGGGTCAAGGAAACTAGGGTCGTAGAAAAAATGCTGAAGGAAGATGCACATGCCAATGTATGTCGTTTACTACAAGTGTTGAGAGATGGGACACAAGGCGTATGAGTGCCCAAAAAAATTGCATACCACAAGTCGACAAGAGGCTAGAATTCGAGGCATAAACAATGAGACTAGTATGATTATGAAGGGAAGTTCAAATGAAGTCACGTCGAAAGGAGGTAAAAACTTGATGACGCAACAAACACTTTTGCAACCAGCGCGATAGGAGGAGAGAGAGTCAATGCAAAGGAAACCCATTTTCATACAAAGGTGAAGATTCATGACATATGTTGTATGACAATCGTCGATTGAGGTAGCATTGAGAATTTAGTCTCGACGGAAGTAATTGATAAGTTGGGGTTGTAGTGTCGACCACATTTGAATGCCTATATATTGTCATGGTTCAGAAGGTTCACCGTGTCATGGTTGTAGAAGGTTCACCATGTCATGGTGGCACAACAATTCCTGATCAATTTCAATATCAGTGAGTTACAAGACATTGTGCTATGCAATGTGATTATGATGGACGCGTGCCATCTGTTGTTTGGATGACCATGGTAGTACGACCGAAACATGGTATATGACGGTCGCAAGAACATGGTTACAGTCGAGAAACATGGCAAGATATTTTGAATGATTCCCTTGGACAAAGAGTAGAGAAGCCAAGAAAAAATAATGGTTACTAGGAAAAGTAAGTGCTGATGTGTTCAGCTAAAGAGGTCACGAAGGAGGAAAAGAAACAATAATATTGGTTTTTAGACATTCCCAAAGTCTTAAGTGTTGACAGACCAAATGAATATAGCCTGATAGATGTTGGAGAAGTTATATAATAGTTTAATGGCACAATGGTTGATGAGATGCCAACGATATTGCTGCTGACAAGGAGTATATCACATCAGATCAACCTGATTCTAGGATCGAGTATGCCGAAAAAGGTGTCGCACAGGATGACGCCGATGGAGAATGCTAAGTTAAACTGACAAACCCATGAATTGTTGGACAAAGCATTGATTAGAGAAAGCTTAAGCCCATGTGTAGTACCAGTTGTGTTAGGACCCAAGAAAGGAGGAGAGTGGAGGATGTGTATCGATAGGTCCTACAGAAGCTAAGCCAAATAAGTTGTTGGTGAATTTATAGAAGTGTTCCTTCATGCAAAAGGAGTTGGTGTGCCTAGATTTGTGGCTTCTAAACAAGGGCTAAAGATGGATCAAGAGAAGGTAAGGGTAATTTTGGGCTGGTTGAAAACAACGAGTGCCACTGAGGTGAGAAGGTAAGGGTAATTTATATCGAAACTTCAACAAAGATTTTAGTTGGATATGTGCACCATTGACAACGTGCATGAAAAACGACGAGTTCAAGTGGACAAAAGCTGTCCGATGAACATTTGAGAAGTTGAAGCAGATTGATAGAGAGCCCAGTTTTAGCTCTTCCAGACTTCGACAAAGTATTTCAAGTTGACTGCGACATGAGCGAGTTAGCAATTGGAGCTGTGTTAATATAGGAAGGTCGACCAATTGCATTCTTCGATGAGAAGTTAGATGATACCAAGGATAAATACTTGGTCTATGATGAAGAGCTTTATGCTATTATTCAGGCATTGAAGAAGTGGAGACATTATCTGTTTCCTTAGGAATTTGTACTTTTCATCGACCACCAAGATATGAGGTACTTAAACACTAGGGAAAAGTTGAAATAGAGGCATATGAAGTGAGTTGAGTTCTTGCAGAGTTATACCTCTGTGTTGTAGCACAAATTGGGGAAGACTAATAAGGTAACCGATGCATTAAGTCGAAGAGTCACATTATTGGGGACGACTATTGTTAAGTTGACTTGACTACTGTCAATGAAGGCCGACTATGAAGTCGGCGAGGATTTTGTGGATGCATGGAAGGCGTTGAAGGAACCATAGAGCGGCGACAGGACTCCATACTTGGATTATTTATCCAAGAAGGATACATTTTTAAAAGGTATTAGTTACACATTCCTAGATGATCAGTGAGGGGAAATCTTATAAAGGAATTGCATGGTAGAGGATTAAGAGGACACGTTGGGATCAACAAGACCAAGTCCTTGGTCAAGTAGAAGTATATTTTTTTTTACAGAAACTAGAGAAGATTTATATTTATAAAAAAAGTCAAGCATATCAATCCTTACACCGACTGGGTTCAAAAAATTGTTCTGCTGTATAAGAGCTTACATAGGCGTATAAACAAACTACAATGAAGAGAAATATTCTAAGTTTTTTCCTAAGATTGAGGCTGCCACTGTATGGGTAATGTTTGAAAAACTGATTGTTTAAAAATAAATAAAAATACACAATGTACCTAAATATATATCAGCAGAACACAAAATTTCAACAAAACCGAAAGGGAAGGCCTATCTTTTTTGTAGTTTCATAATTGAGCCTGATCCTATGTTGTCCTCGATGGTGCAGGATCATCATTAACTATCTAGTGGTGCACATTAGAATCACTTTGCGCGCTGAGAAAACCTATAAAAATAGAAATGAGATCTTCTTCCATAATTCAAGGGCGCTTGAATTCATTCATGATGGTGGCATCATCATTGCATGTGAAGTAAAGGTTGGTATTATCCATGAGTTGGGGGAAGAGACACTTATTTATTACGATCCAGAAGCTGGAAGTTAAACTATGATGGTCAAGACGCGTCGGTGGGTACTTGGTCATGTGCTGAAGTTGTGCAATGTAGGTGGGGGATGGTGAGGCCCCTTTGAAGTGAGGAGTTTACATGTTTGAGAATTGCTTGGTCTCTTATTGATACTATACCTATCTTATTCTTGACCCCTTTATTGGCCGTTTTTTCCACTAGACCGTTGTTCTGCTTTAGGATGTGGTAATAAGTGGCCTGAAGACTAGAGCTCATCTTGATGATTCTTTTATGCAAATGACTGGAACTGGTTGTCCCGTCAGTGCATCCATTCCTCATTTTTTGAATTATTTGTTTGGAGTCTCCAAAAACAATGAGCTTGTTGATGTTTTTTTTAACCAGTTCGATTCCTAGTAAGAGGGCGAGCCATTCTTAAAAAATTATCCGTTTTTGTTAAAAAAAAAGGGGGCGAGCCATTTTGCTTCATTGTTGGGCTTTATTCCAATCCCCCAGGTGAAAGAGACCACTGGATTTCCTCCGGGGTCAAAGATAATTCCACCTGCACCTGCCTTCCCTGGATTGCCTTTCGATGCTCCATCGAAGAAGAGAGTATGGGAATGAAGAGTCTTTTTCCAATGATGCAATTCTTCCTTATCTTCCCAGATTTCCCAATCTGATAGAAGGATTTTGGTTTAAGGGGAGCTTTGCAAGCATAAATTTTTGCAAAAGGATACTTCTGAAGGGTTGAGTTTTTCTACTTCTTTGAAAATGATTTGCTTGTTGTTCAACCTTTTGGAAATCATATTTTGTACTTTGATAGCAATGCGCTTGGGATGAGACTTTTTCTCATCAAAAATTGCTCTGTTTTTTAAGAGCCAAATTTTCCAACAAGTATTTTGCTATATAGCATTCCAGATTTGTAGTATAGTGGGATTTCCTCCTGTCCTGCCAGGGTAGAAGGTCTTCCAGTTTAATGCCATGTTTGAAATATTGCTTGGGAGCTACCCTTTGACGACCAGAGATCCAAGGGAGCATTCCCAGACTTGGATTTCCACTAGACAGGTTAGAAAAAGATGAAGAGCAGTTTCACTGTGGGTGGAACAAAGTGCACATCTTGAGGGCCCCTCAAATCCTCTTTTTCTTAAATTATTAGCAGTGAACAATTTTTTTTGAGCTAACAATCAAAATAATATGTTAACTTTTGGGATATAGTCAGGGTTCCGTATCTTATTTCAGTTGGTTGCATTTTGGTTGCCATCATTGCTTTTTAGAATTTTGAAGCCTTCTTTTACTGTGTAGTGCCCATGAATTCCCCATCCTTTGATATCTCGATCCTGGGTATTTGAAGGAGACCTGCCATGCAAGAGGGAGGTAAAAGTTTTGTATTCTTCTTCAAGATGCTCTAGGGGCTGCAAAATTTTCCATTCCTTCCAATTCCCACTATTGTCCCAAGATGAGATATCGTAGAGCCTATTATATCCCATTTCTTGCATCTAGAGTTTAAGATTAGGAAGATTGGCTTTAGCAATGGGAGTGAGCCCAGGAACCTTATCGTTCCATAGGTTAATTTTTTTCCCATTGCCCGAAATCCAGTAACTATTGTCTTTGATTAGACCAACAAAGTTTTTGCACAGGTTCCAAATGGACAAGCCTTTGCCTTTCCATTCAATTTCTAGACTCCTTGCTCTTGGATTTTTGAGGTACTTTTTCCTGGGGACCTCTTTCCACCACTCCTTCCTTCCTGATATGAAGTGCCAGACCAACTTGGCACCCATTTCCTGGTTCATCAATCTAGGGTTTCTAATTCCAAGCCCTCCTCCGTATTTGTCCTCTAAGACCTTGCTCCAGTTTACCAAGTTGAACGTTTTGCCCAGGGTTTTCCCTCCTTGCCACATAAATTTTCTAAGCTCTTTGCTTATGTCATTTTGGATGGACTTGGGAGCTAAGAAAATGGCGAACGAGAATATAGGATAAGAGGAAAGGATGGATTTTATCAGAGTTAGCTTGCCTGCTAAATTGAGCCAACGTGCTCCCCAAGCTTGCAGTTTGTTTTTTATCTTTTGAATGATGGAATTCCATGAATGAGAGTAACTGGAGTGCTTAGAGATGGTAATACCCAAATACAAGAAAGAAGTCCAGTCTATATTCGCCTTGATTCCCAGTATCTGGGAAATTTCGCTAAGGATTGCTGGTGAGCAGTTCCAGCCATAAAGCCAAGAGTTATGGGAGTTTAGTTTGCTTCCAGAAACTTTGAGAAAAATTCCAAAGAAGCACTTCCAAGTAAAATGGTGTCGTCATCGAACTGTGCGTGTTTGATGGCTTACACTCCTCTCGCGAATGAGATACCAAGCAAGATTTCTTCATTTTAAGCCTATTAAGTCTTCTGCTGAGAGCATCTGCAATTAGAATGTATAGGAAGGGTGACATTGGACAACCTTGTCGAATCCCTCTCTTAGATTGGAAAAAAGCAGTGGGCCTCCCATTGATCAGAGGAGCCATCCAAGGACTGTCTATGCAGGATTTTACCCATCTAACGAAGGTGGGAGGAAATCCAAATTTGTCTAAAACCTTATAAAGGAAGGAGTTCCTTACTCTGTTGAAAGCATTGGTAATGTCTAGCTTAGTAGCCATTCCTACTTCTTTTCGAACTTCGCTGGAGTGGACCGCTTCTTACACCAGGAGAATGTTATCATAGATCTGCCTACCAGCTATAAAACCTACTTGATTTTCTGAGATGATGAGGGGGATTACCTTTTTTAGGCTGTTGGAGATAATCTTGGTGAGGATTTTGTAAGAGGAATTGCATAAGGAGATCGGCCTATACCTTTTTATAGAATAAGGGTTTCTCTCTTTCGGAATGAGGGCAACGAAGGTGGAGTTGGTGGCTCCCCCTATTTTTTCTCTAGACTGGGTCCATATAATCATTCTCATAAGATTTTTTTAATGATGTTCCAACAACTCCTGTAGAAGTTGATAGTGAGACCATCAGGCCCGGGGGCCTTGTCAGGATGAAGAGACCAAACAACCTTGGTGATTTTTTCCATAGTAACCTTTTGCGTTAGAAAGCCAATGTCTTGCTGCAGAAGATTAGGAATCTCATCACTAAGATTCTTTAATTATTCTTCCTGAATGTCTTCTTCTTCAGCATAAAGATCTTCGAAATGATTTTTTATCTCAGTTTTTATTTCTTTTGTATCAGAGATTTGGACTCCTTCTTTAGAAGTGATCTCTTTTATGTTGTTCTTTCTGCTGCTCTTCACACTGGTTGGGAAAAAAATTTGTATTATGATCAACTGCTTTTAGCCAAAGGCATCTTGATTTAAGGCGAGCTTCTTCTTCCTCTTTATGAAGTATAGTTTGCAGGTTCCTACTGACTTCTTTCTCCTACCATAGCAGGGATTTGGTAACCTCAAAAGTTTCCATTTGATTATGGATGCCCTCAAGATTGCCAATGAGAGAAGCCTTTTCTTTTTTGTTTATGAGGGTTTGGTTTTTATCCAAAGCTTGAGCCCTTTCTTGGTGTTAGATAGGTTTTGTTCCCAAATGTAGTTCGAGGAACCTTGGATAAAAATGTTCCAGGAGCTTTGGACTGTTTCAAGGAACCCAGGCTCCTTTATCCAGGTGGAGGAGAACCTAAAGGGAAGAGGTCCAAGGTTTCCAACAGGGGACAGGTCAAGGGAGATAGGATATTGGTTTGAGATAGTGGATGGGAGAATAGTCGAAGAAGGATGAATTGAGAGATCTAGGAAGGAGGAGCTTACCAGGATCCGGTCTAATCTAACAACAACGTGGCCTGACCCAAACCTCTTATTACTCCAAGTATATTTACCTTTTTTAGGTTTGATATATATAACTTTCCAGGTATTCGTGAGATCTTCCAACCTCTCTCCAAAGGGATATCGAACTATAGATCCTCCTCTTTTCTCTTCTGGTGAGATTGTGGTGTTGAAATCCCTAGCTATAATGTAAGTTTGCTGCACCTTCCTGTGCTTTTGAGAATCCAGCAGGTTCCAAAAATATTCCTTTTGGTCGTGAAGGGTTGGGCCATAAACATTTCCAATCCAAATAATCTCTTGTGTATTGAGATCTTCAAGTTCAACAAATAGCCAGTGACGGTTTTCAGTTTTGGAGATGAGATTAAAAGAGGCTGTGTCCCACCATGTAACTATGCCTCCTAAAGCCCCCTGGGAACTAACAACAGCTCGATGACCCTTTTTCTAGATTTTCTTCATTACTTCTAAGCAGTATTTAGATTGCATTTTTGTCTCATGGATAGTGAGGATAGACATTGATTCACTTTGTTTTATTCTTTTTACTTCCTCCAATTTTTGTTTTCCTCCTAACCCTTTGCAGTTCTAGGAGACAAGATTAATTATTTCTTAGAAGAATGGGGTAGAGATCTATCTTTCTATTTTCATGCATTTATGATGGATTCTTTTCCCCATGAAGTGGTCTTACAAGATAGTTTAGGCTTGATTGTTTACCTGCTGCCTTTTCTCTGTTTGCTTCTATCTCCCTTATGAATTTATTGGGTTTTCTCCCTTTTTTTCTTGTTTGTTATAGTTCTTCTCCTTTGCTTTCTGAAGTTTCTTCCATCTGTGCCTTTGCCTTAGACCTGGTTACTGAGCCTTCGGAGTTCTAGGAAGATTTTGGAAGAACCTCTATATACACTTGCTGGGGGAGAGTGGGGATAAAATTATCTTCCTACCCTATTTCCATGAGCGTTGGCTCGTCTTTTTTAGCTTCCTCTATATTTTTCTCGCTTTCTTTTTCTACTATTACTGCTCCTTCATATTCTTCTATTTCAAGGGCTTGAAATTCGTTTTCATTTGATTTTTTCTTTGCTGGTGATGTCTGTCTTGGTCCTGCTTTGCTCCCTTTCCTCTTATGCACTTCGTTGCATTCTTCTTTTGGCATTTCCCCTTCCTCTTGCTGAGCGTTTTTAGGGAAAAATATTGTGAAGTGGCCATATTCGTGGCATGTCTTGCATTTGAAGGGTATCTGTTCATAATCAACTATTTACAGATGATTCCATCCATCCATCGACAAGTTTATAGTTTTAGGCAACCCTTTCTCTAAATCCACCTCTACGCAGATTCTGGCACAAGAGAACATTGGGGGTTTGGGCTCTGACTTATCAATATATTTCCTGAGGGTATTCCCTATAGCTTTCAGGTCTTCGTTAATCCAGCAATGAAGAGGGAGGTGAGGAAGTTTCACCCACACTGGAACTGAGGAGGCTATATCTTTTTCTGGATCGAAGGATAGATCCCATTTGTTAAGATACATACCTCTCGGGCCCATGAAATAAGGCCCATTCCTGAAGATGAGGTCCCTATCCTCTTTTTTCTCAAAAATAAAACGAAAAAATTTTCTGACTGCAAAAGATTTGCTGCACTTCACCTTGTATCAGAGATCTCTAGTTTTTGTTCAATCAGGTTTCGATGGAATGGGGGGAAGGCCAAAGGCTTGTAAAGTACCCAATTAATCCTCTTTTGTGTAATGTGACTACCTTAGACTTGGAAGCTGAGGATGAGAGCTTGAATTTTGGGGCTTCCACTCTTTTCACGAATCGAGCATCAAGTGGGGAGGGTTTACAAGGGGCTGCGAAGCAAGCACCCACTGAAACCCAGCGTCCATCTAGGCTCTGTGCTCGCTAGGATCGGGATCAGGAGGAGCCATAACACGACTAGACGAAACCCGTAGCAAGGTAGCTAGGGTTCAATAATCTCCTAGATGAATTGCCAATCTCAACTTGGTCACTATCAAGTAGAAGTATTACTAGCTAGGGCTACCATCAATGTAGAATATACTAGCATGCCAAAGGAAGAAGCTAAAATATGGGCTTATATACACCATTTTCAGTGCCACTATCCCATGGGAGGATATCAACATGGATTTTGTGATGGGATTGTCAAAGACACAACAAGGTAATGCCTCCATTTTTATGGTGGTCGACATAATTTATAAAATGGCACAATTTATTCTGTGTCGAAAGACAAGTGATGCCACATGTATTGTTATTCTATTATTCAAGGAGGTTGCAAGATTGCATGGGTTGCCCAAGAGTATCGTCTTGGATAGAAATACCAAGTTTATGGGTCATTTATGGAGAACCCTATGGAAGAAGCTTAACATGAAGTCGCAGTTCAATTCTACATACCATTCATAGACTGATGGTCAGACTGAAGTCATGAACCAAAGCTTCAGAAATTTTCTAAGGTGTTTGTCTATTGATCAACCAAAGTAGTGGGAGAATGTGTTGGCGCATAAAGATTTTGTGTACAACAATTTAGTAAGCATATCGACATGAATGAGTCCATTCCAAATTGTGCAAGGGAGTAGTCTGCATGGAGTAGACATCTTGGTAGAGTTGTCGACATGAATGCAGAAGAGTACAAACAAATAATCATTTGTCGACCATATGAGGGAAGTGCATGACAAGGTGAAGCAACAACTTGAGAAAAGAAATACAACATACAAGTTAAGGGTCGATAAGAAGAAACAACTACATCCATTTGCAAAAGGTGACTTAGTATACGCACATCTAAGGAAGGACAAGTTCCCAAGGGAAACTTATAACAAGTTGAAATTGAAAAAGAATAGGCCATGCAAAGTCTTGAATTTTTTTTCGGATAATGCATATGTGTTGGAGTTGTTGGAAGATTTAGGTATGTCACCAACATTCAATGTTTATGACATCTATAAGTTTGAATAAGGACTGACGAGTGGTAGCGAGATGATTCTTGATTGGCAAGGGCATATCCTAGTTTGACTAATGAAAGAGGTCGTAGAGGTACTCAATCAACGTGAAGTTGGGAAGATTAGAAGTCAGAAGAAGAAAGAATATTTGGTCCAGTGGAAGGATAAGAGCTTGGAAGAGGTGAAATGGATTTTGGAGGATAATCTTGGGAGTTGCAAAACCGTGGGCAAGGTTCTTTTCAATATAGGGAGGTTGATGCAGCGGCATCGGTGCCTAAGGAAAACACTCGTAGATAGATGAAAAGAATGTTTAGAGGACAGTCGATGACATCTAGAGTAAGAGCGAGAGTCAATGGGGACAAGGAGAATCGTGAGAATGCTGACCAGATGCATTCAACAACAGACGATGAGAATAGGAGAGATCAGGGGTCGAAGGTGATGCTGACCAAACGGAAGAGAAAATTGTGAGTTAAACCGATGATGATGGATATAACAACCAACTGTTAAAATCAAGATCCCTACGCGCAAAGCCATTGGAGTAGTTGAAACAGTTGTAGAAAAGTTATGGCGGTCGTTGCAAAAGGCCAGGTGGAGAAACTTGCACAAGGGAGCCATGTGAAGTATTTAATGCAGCATGGTGGTGCTTGGGAGTAAGTCTAACTTCCAGAGGAAGAGCCGATGAGCTTTGATCCAAAATATGTTGGAATTTTGGAGTAGTGATGTCAAACATGATTAGCATTGATGTAAAAAACTGAGTGAATGTGAGCTAGTGTCATGGATGTCAAACAACGAGTTAATGTGAGCTAATGTCATGACTTAGAATACACCCAACACTCAAAATAGATGTTCATAATCAAATGGGATGCCTGTAGGTGTTAGTTGGAGATGCCCACTACAAATTAAAAAGGCCCACAGACGTTGTGGTTGAGTAGCCAATTTTTTAAGGAATTGGGAGATTTGAATAAATCAATATAATTTATTTTTGTGTGTGAAAAGACTATCAAGGCCGGGCTCCTAACTCGTGGAAATAAAAACAAACAAATATATATAATAAAAAATATTTCTATCAAATAGGTCGGCTTTGTAATATATTTTGAAGAGGACCTTCATGTATAAATATACAAGTTGGGTGTAACCTTGAGTTATGCATTTCGATGTAGAAATTGTGAAGTGCTGACTGGGGAGCAGAGATTGTGGCAGTCAGTGGAGCAATGAAGTGGAGTCGAGAGCATACTTTGGCTTGTGGATAATTTTTGGGGGGNGTAGAAATTGTGAAGTGCTGACTGGGGAGCAGAGATTGTGGCAGTCAGTGGAGCAATGAAGTGGAGTCGAGAGCATACTTTGGCTTGTGGATAATTTTTGGGGTGAAAGTTTTGATCTTACACGATCGAGATCAACAAAGTTAAATAAGGTATGCATTTGTTAACCAGAGATTGAGTATTTGGAACCTCGGGTCTGTTTCTAAATTAAAAATCAAGAATCAACAGAGATTGGATCAATTTGGTGGTTCAAAGTGGAAAGAATTATGTCTTTAAGTTTGAAAGGAAATTTTTGGAGGTAGGGTGGAGCAGGGAACTACTCATTTATTCAGGTTGCAGCGTGATCTTGTAATCTAAGTTGAAGCTGGAAAATTTAAGTTTCGAGGTTGAAGTCTTCAAAACAGCGGTCATTGCTGGTCCCTTTATCCTGTGTTGGTGCACAGACCTTAACTGTAATTCTTATATATATATATTCTTAAATGTACTCTGTGTATTGGAGCAAGAGGATGAAAGCTCATATAATAGCGTTAGGGTTTGATATCTGGAAAGTAGTAAAGGACAGATATAAGGAAACAAAAGATGGTCCTTCTACAAGTAGGGAAATAACAAACTATGAGAACAATGCAAGAGCTATAAATGCTATCCATTGAGGCTTAAATGAATCAGAATGATTTAAATTCATGAACTATACCTCAACAAAGGAAATGTGGGATAAACTGACCACCAACTATCAAGGAGACTCCAAAGTTCAAGAAGCCAAGGTGCACACTTAACGAAGTCAATTTTAAAGTCTCAAAATACAGAAGAGGAAGATGTAGCAACTTAATTTCAAAGAGTTGAAGAAATTTTGAAGACTATGAGAGGTCTTGGTGAAATAATGGAACCAAATTTAGTTGTTCAAAAGATTCTCATAACTCTGACTCCCAAATATAATCCTAAAGTATCCACTATTGAAGACATGGAAAAACTGAATGAGTTGAAAATTGAAGAGCTTCGAGGAATTATGACAGCATACAAGATGAGAACTGAAGAACCTAGGCACAACATTGCAGCATTCAAGGAAACCAAGAACAAACTTCAAGGTCATGAATACTGTTCATCAGATAATGAGATCTCTGATGAGGAAATGACCAACTTTGTTAATAGGATTCCAAGAGGAACCAGAAGGTACAAAGGAAAGCTTCCACTAAAATGTTTCAAGTGTGGAAAAATTGGACATTTTGATACCAAATGTCCTTGAACCAGAAGGTACAAAGGAAAGCTTCCACTAAAATGTTTCGAGAGTGGAAATTTTGGACATTTTGCTACCAAATGTCCTCTCAAGAAGATTCAAAAGAAAACAACTTTCTGAAGGAACTTCGAAGATCAAATGACATCAGATAAGGAGATTCTATTTACCAAGGCAGAAGAGGAAGGAGTATCAGATTTTGAAGAAGAGGAAGAAAGTGTTGAAGATAACATAAATGAAATTTTATTTATAGCTCAAGAAAATAATGAGGAAGGCGTTGCGGATCTCGAGGTAGAACTTGATGCAGCATTAGAGAAAATTGAGAACCTAAAGTTGTTGAATGAGAAGCAAGAACAACATCATCAATTTCAATAAACCTCTTTGCCACAAGGTTAACAAAATCTATTCAAAAAAGATAAACAAAAATTAAGACCCTTAAAGAAGAGCTTCAAAAGTCAAAAGTGGTAAGTCACAAGTTTCAAAAGAGTTCCTTATATCTAGACAAAGTTCTTTCAGAATAGAGAAAGGATGGAGATATAAGAGGACTGGGTTACATTAGCAAATCTAATGAAAGCAAACCAGAATTATCTTTGAACCAAGAAGACATGTTGGTATGCAAAACTGTCAATTAGCTGAAAATGAGTCTAGAAAACATTCATGAACCCTTAAATGAGGCTTAGAGACAACTAAACCTAAGAGAAAAATAATGTGAAATACTGCAAACAGAAGTGATCAATATGAAGAAACCTAATTACTCACAAGCAAATTGGAGAATTGATCATGAAGACAAAGAAGCCACACACAATTTCCAGTCCTCAAGGAGACAAGTTCATACTAGGTTTCAAAATTCTTTCTATGGGTACTATTTAATTGTTATAGATTTGGTCATAAAGCAATTGATTATAGAATGCCCATAAGAAGAAACGTTACTCATCATAGAAAGCTGTTTGGGGGGAAGAACCATGCTCAAAATCAAAATCCCTACTCGATTCTCCTATAGGAAATAGAGTGTTCAAAGTGTAACAATTTTGGACACACTGTGGAGCAATGCATGATGAAGAGTGGTCACAATGATGACATGGCAAAGGAAATTTGTGATCTAGCTCTCTATGCTCAGAAGGATGAAAATAAATGGTACATAGATAATGGATGTACCAAGCATATGACTAGAAATAAAATAAGTTTCTCACTCTAAAAAAGAATCAAGGAGGGGATGTATCCTTTGGTGATAATGGGACATCAAATATTTTGGGAAAAGGAACTGTGCTTCTTAAAGGAAGTGGAAAAGCTCAAAATGTTCTCCATGTTGAAGGATTGAAGCATGACTTACTAAGTGTTGGACAACTTTGTGATGCTCATTTCAATGTCACCTTCTTCACACATCATTGTGAAATAAGAAGAAATGGCTCCAAACAAATCATAGGAAGAGTAGTGAGATCACCAGGGGGAGTTTACACGTTGGAAGAAATAGAAGGAGAAAGATGCTATATCAGTCAAAATGATAATAGTTAGCTCTGGCATAAAATATTAGCTCAACTAATTTTTGAAAACATTGTAAAAATCAGTCAAACAGAAGCTATTCGAGGGATGCCAAAAATTTCAAAACTTGTGAACAAGTTGTGTGGATCATGTAAACATGGGAAACAAATAAGAACAAACTTCAAGACAAAAGTGTATCAATCCACATCACATCCTCTTGAAATTGTCCATGCAGATTTATGTGGACCAATGAGAACCATAACTCTTCAAGGTGAGTTGTATTTTATGTTGTTTATTGATGATTATTCTATAATGACTTGTGCCACCTTTTTGAAGAATAAACCAGAGGATTTTGAGAAATTCAAACTCTTTAAATCCAAGTTTGAAAATGAGAGTGAACATAAAATTAAATGCTTTGGATGAGACAATGGAGGAGAATTCACATCAGGTGAATTCAAAAACTTTTTTGAAGAAAATCGCATCAAAAGACACCATTGCACAACCCACACACGTCAATAGAATGGCATAGATGAAAGGAAAAATAGGACTACTCAAGAGGATGTTAGAACAATGTTGCTTGAAGCTAATTTGGCTGAAACTTTATGGAGAGAGGCAATAGGAGCATATGTTCAGATTATAAACAGAGCACAGTTGAGAGTCAATAGCGATACGACTCCTTATGAGTGTTGGATAGGAAGAAAAGAAAATATAGACTACTTTAAAAAATTTGGAAGCAAATGTTACATTAAAATCATTGATGACAACCTAGAAAAGTTTCACTCCAGAACTGATGAAGGGATATTTTGGGGATATTCAACAGATAAAAAAACCTACAAATGTTATAACAAACGTATGAAAAAGGAATAGTTGAAAGCATTGATGTTGCAGTAGATGAAGGATTAGCACAACAAATGACTGACTATGAATATGATGATGATTACTTATCTGATGAAGAAGGAACAACAAATAATAAAAAGGTAGAGAAACAACTTGAACATGGTGAATGAACATAATTTCTCATTACTCATACTCCAAAAGGTGACAAACCTTTCATGAAGTTTGTAAAACATAATCATCTTGAAGATCTCATTATTGGAGATATGGAAGAAGGCATGAAACTCAGACCAACACCTAAAAACAAAATCTTAGCCTTGCTTTCAACAATTGAACCAAAAACCTTCAGTGCCTCTAATGATGAATGTTGGAAAAATCAAATGAAAGAAGAGTTAGACCAGATTGAAAAAGTAAAACCTAGGAATTGGTTCCTAGACCCAGAGATAAAAACGTCATTGACAGTAAATGGATCTACAGGAACAAGTTAGATGAAAATGGGAAAACTGTTAGAAATAAAGCAAGATTAGTGTGCAGAGGATATACTCAAATGGAAGGAATTGATTTCGATGAAACTTTTGCGCTGGTGGCTAGAATGGAATTGATCAGGACATTTTTGGCATTTTCCAGCTACAAGAATTTCAAGGTCTATCAAATGGATGTCAAGTCAACATTTCTAAATGGGGAATTAAAGGAAGAAATCTATATTGAGCAACCTGAAGGTTTCGAATGTATATAAAAAGAAGACTATGTTTGGAAGCTGAAGAAAGCTCTCTATGGTCTCAAACAAGCACCCAGGTCCTGGTATGAATGTTTGGATAAATATTTAATCCAACAAGGGTTTTAGAGAAGTAACACTAACAACAATATTTATCTCAAGTTCAAAGAAGGTAAATTATTGACAACTTTTGTATATGTTGATGATCTAATTTTTGGAATCAATAAGGAAGGCTTCAACCAAATCTTTGCTAAGGAAATGGAAAAAGGATTTGAGATGTCCATGATAGGTGAATTAACCTTCTTCCTTGGTTTACACATTTCACAATATTCCACAGGTATCTTTGTATCTCAATCTAATTACTTAAAGGAAATGCTTAAAACAATTGGCATTATGGAATGCTCTCTTGTTTCAACACCAATGATAACAAGTTGTAAGCTAAGCAAAGAAGATGAGTATCCTATTGTAAATCAGACAATGTACAAATCTATTATTGGAATCTAACTACATCTTACTGCATCTCGTCCAGATATCATGCAAGCAGTTGGGTTAGTCGCAAGATTTCAAGCAAATCCAAAAGAATCTCATATGAGAGTTGTCAAAAGAATTTTCAGATATATCAAAGGAATAATGGATTGTGGATTGTGGTATCCAAAGGATGAATACTTTGATCTCAAAGCATTTATGATGTAGATCGGGCATCCAGTCTCGATGATAGAAAAAATACAAGTGGTAATGCCTTCTTTCTTGGAAATCGGTTGGTAGCTTGGTCAATCAAGAAACAATCCTCTATCTCACTGTCAACTACTGAAGCAAAATACATATCAGTAGCTGAATGCTACATACAACTTCTATGGATGAAACAACTAATGTAAGATATCAAGATTAAGAATGATCAACCACTCTCCATCTACTGTGAAAATACTAGTGTTATTAGTATATCGAAGAATCCTGTCATGTATGCTAAAACCAAACATATTCCCATTAAGTATCATTTTTTTGGAGAACAAGCACATGATCAAAAGATCAAGTTGGAATATGTGACCACTAAAGAGCAAGTAGATGATATCTTTACCAAGCCACTGCTCAAAGAGGCTTTTGAGAACCTTAGAGATCGACTGGGAGTAGTTTGGTCTCCTCAACAATATAATTGCATGTTGCATATGAAGGAAACTAGTTGTCTTATGGAAAGCCAAACTTGAGGTCCTTCAAAGACCTCAGTACACCTTGAGTCTATGAAGATGGAGAGTGGAATCAAGAATAAAAGGTGACTTCTCCAAGCAAAGGAAAAGGTTCCAGGATCGTGATTGACTGAAGGAAAACCAATGCAAGTAATGGTTGAAATCTAATAAGTCAACAGTGACACAATTTGGCATGCTGATGGGGGAAACATATTCCAACTTGATCTCAACTTTCTTCACCACTTTTCCATTGATGTCAAAGGGGGAGAAAGCTAAAGGGAGCTTATGGTTAGGCAGACTTCTGTGTTGACATCAATGCCAAAGGGGGAGACTGTTGAAATATTGGAGCAGTGATGTCAAACAGGATTGGCGTTGATTTCAAATAGTGAGTGAATGTGAGCTAATGCCATGACTTAGAATGGATGTAACACTTAAAATAGATGTCCGCAGTCAAATGGGATACTCGTAGGTGTTGGTTGGAGATGCCCGCTGCGAGTTGAAAATGCCCAGAGACGTTGTGGTTGAGCAATCAAATTTTTAAGGAATTGGGAGATTTGAATAAATCAATATAATTTATTTTTGTGTGTGAAAAGGCTATCAAGGTTGACCTCATAACTTGTGGGAATAATAGTAATATATATGTATACATATACATATACATATACATATACATATACATATACATATACATATACATATATATATATATATATATATATATAAGTATACATATGTATATCTATATATACATGTATACATACATGTATATATAGATATACATATGTATACTTATATATATATAAGTATACATATGTATATCTATATATACATGT
>LPNX010777726.1:0-12500 GCA_001517045.1 Pseudotsuga menziesii | reverse complement strand
GATTGTAAATGAGTACTCAGTCAAACCTTTAATTCTAGGATTCATTATACTAGATTTATTTTTGAGGGTGTGCATTTAGCTCTTATTATCTCATCACTTTAGAATATGCATTTTTAGCATTGGTGGTTGACTATGTCTTCGAGAGGAGTTTTTATCCTATGATTTTTCTTCTTTTCTCTGCTTATGACAGTTCCTACATCGGTACCTTAGGATAACTTATTGTCATGACCTATTTTTTGTCTTCTTCATCCTTTCCTATGTTTAACATTTGGGAGATGTTAGTGTTCTATGTTTTCCAAGAGATTTAGCCTATGTGAGTTGTAAGCTTACGTAGGTTTTCTCATCCGCCCCATTATTCTTAGCTATGTCTAGGCCTCATCTATTATTATAAATGTTTCTCATATATTTAAAACACACAAATCAATAGCTTCATTTTTTGTTTATGATGAAGCTCATTCATGATAAAGGTTAATCCGAGATTTCTACATTAACAAAATCCTAATCTCCACTCTTGAATTTCCAAGTGTTCAATTTTTAAATTACAACTAATGGGAT
Source organism: Pseudotsuga menziesii (assembly GCA_001517045.1). Taxonomy (NCBI): domain Eukaryota; kingdom Viridiplantae; phylum Streptophyta; class Pinopsida; order Pinales; family Pinaceae; genus Pseudotsuga; species Pseudotsuga menziesii. The sequence continues at coordinate 11,945 of LPNX010777726.1, read as the reverse complement.
CATAATACTTTATAGATGATGGTGAGATCATTTGTAACTAAACTACTCATCCCTCCTCTACTTTATATGGAATTAAATTATTTAAAATATAAATTATATTTCATTTAACTAGTTTCTCTTAATGTTATATAAAAAAATTATTATAGATTTTAATTAAATAAATTAAATTAATTAATTAAAAAAAACTATATCTTTTTTGAGATGAAAACTAATTACATAATGAAATAATATTTTCAAATAATATTTAAAAAAAATTAATCATAATATTATAATTTCATAATAAAACTAAAAAAAATAATCATCATATCAATATTGGCTTATTTATAATCAAAATTGTTTTTAATGTTTTGAATTACATATTCTTATTAAAAATATATCTTAATATCTAGTTTATATACTTGATTTAGAATTTAATAATAACATTAAAAAAATTAACTATGATATTGTAATTTCATGATAAAACTTAAAAAATTAAGCACCCCATCAATATTAGCATAGCTTATTCAAAACTATATCTTAATATCTAACTTATATATTTGATTTAGATATTAGTAATAACATTTAAGAATTTTTTAACCATGATATTGGAATTTCATGATTAAACTTAAAAAAATTAAGCATCATATCAATATTACCTTCGCTTATTTATAGTCAATCATTTTGGTTTGGTTAAAGATTTGAAAAAATATATAATTTATTCTCTTTTATTTGTGGTATATGGTTTAGTATTTTTTAATTTGTAGTTTACTAAACCATTTTTTAATTTGTAGTTTACTATGTAATATTAGTTTAATATTAGTTTATGAGTAATAAGTGTGTTCATCGATGTAAGTGTATAAATCTATGAATAATTGTGTGTTATTGAGAGTAAAACTCCAACCGCACAACTAATTGTTATGAAACTAATTAGTATAATACTTATTCATTTATGATTTAGTATTTTTTAATTTATTGAGTAATACTAGTTTATGATTAATAAGTGTGTTTATGTATGTAAATGTGTAAATCTATAGTTTATGACTAACTAGTGTATTCATCTATGTAAATGTGAAATGGGCAAATAATCGTTATGAACTGCTTTAGGCTTCATTTAATTCATCTAAGGCGACTCTAATAGTTTATGAACAATAGGTATGTCCATGCATGAACCATAGTCATTGAGACTAATTGCAATCGCCGATTACTGGAGGCTGCTTTCTAACAACTTATATCCATTTACTCTTATTTGTTTAAATAAAAAGCATTGTTGCATGACTTCGATGCCACATCAATTAGCTAGAAGTAAGTTTGGCGAGTTTGGCGACGTGACTGCTTAATTTTACATCGTTGTTTTGGAAACCCTATATAGTACTGAAGCGAGAACCAACATTTGGTGGTTTACTTTAATTTTAAAATGAAAGAAGACATATATTGAAATAGAATATATGCTCATTGGTGTAATTATCTTTTTCAAATTATATATAATTTGATTAAAATATTATGTTTTTTTAATATGATTATAGTAAATTTATGTTTTTAATATGTTTCAAAGCATAATGTCATTTACAAAAATTGAATCTCATTTCTCTCAATCACTCAAGCTACATAACAAAGAATAACTAATGAGTTACACCAATCCTCAACTAATTGGATTTTGAATGTTTTTTATCAAAAGAATTGAATTGAATCCATACCTTGGAGAGGTAATTTATACTGATTTGTTAAAGGATACCCTAAAAGTTTCTAAGTTGCATTCCAAAGTGGGAATATTGGAAAATCTATTGAAGAAGGGAAAGATAGAAAATAAAACTTACCAACAACATATTAAGAACCTTCAGAGCGACATTTTGGTGATGGAGAGTGAACCAAAAAAAGGATGAGATACAAAGAAAATTTTGGTTGAAAAAGAAAGCAAAATTCAATTGCTAAAAAACAAATTAAAAATTCCAGCTACCCAATTAATTCAAGCATCTAAATTAGCTGTTTTGTAAAAAGAAAAGTATTCATTGTCTTAAGATTTGAATGAAAATAGGGCCAAATTGTTGAAATTTGTTGAAGAACAAGGAAAATTGGAAAAATAAATATCTTTCCTTATAGCCAACATTGATGTTTTGATTGAAAATCAAATGATTTTGGAAAAAGAAAGAGAAGAGGAGGAAAAGAAAAAACAATTTAAAGTAGACCAGCCAAGTGTAGAAACCAGCACAAAGGGCATAGTTCAAGCTATGTCTCAAGTCGGGATGAATGAAGAATAAATCAAAGGGTTAAAAGTAGAAATTAGAAGCTAGATGAAGCAGTCAAAGGAAAAAAGGAAGAAATGAAGAATTTTGAGAATAAAAGTAAAGAGTTACAAGATAAAAATTAAAAATTAACATAAAATTTTTTAGGATAGTTGCCAATCCAAGGGGCCATACATTTAATTTGGGAAATGATCATCACTAAAGACACTAAAATAAGGACCTATTTAAATTTCATAAAGGACAAAGAAACAATGATCAATATAGCAACACAAAGCTGTACAGTAATGAAATAAAATTTGGACAAAAGGTCATCAGAAATAAATCAAAATACCATTAATTTCCTTAATACTCTCTCAGAAGAGGAATTGAAAACAATGGGGATTAGAGATAGAATCACAGTAATAACTTGGGAAAGGAAAGTTATTGCAAATCATCATCATGTTGAGAGTGTCCAAGAAAAAGAAGATCAGATGTTGCAGCAAGTTAAGTATTTTAAAGGATTATTTATAGAATTACTTTAGAGAGGACTTCCCTATTTTTGGGATGAATCAAGAAAAGTGATTTCCCATTCCTATTATCAAACCATATCGGTTCAGGCTCGAATGGATCATAAAAAGTTTGAAGATATGACCTAATCCTTGACATGGAAGGTTATAATAAAAAAGATTGCAATAGAGTTTGAAATTTTTTATCAATTCAGAATTATAAGTGTCAAGTTGTCTCCTATTTCTTATGTTGATCATGTTGAGTTAAGATTTTTTTCTAAATAAATGACTAATATTGAGGTACCTTCTGGAGATCATTAGAGTACAATTGAAAATTTTGGGAGGATGAAGTATAAATTGCATCAATGAATACACTCATCCAAAGTATTTTAAGCAAGGATATATTAAGGTACACTTGAATGTGGAACTAAATATTTCCTTATATTTAGGAAGATTTACTTTTTAGTTATATGACATATGTAATAGGGGAGTTACTAAAATTTTTACTTTTAGAAAATAGGTAGTTAGGTATCAGCTCAAGGAGCTTTTGATGTATAAATGCATGTTTTGCAATGTAATTGGGGTTGGAACCCATGAGAATGAGACTCATTTTGTACTGAGAAGTTTCAATTTTAATAGAAATTTTGCAGAGCTAATCAATAACTTTTCAAAGAAGAGATTCTCGTGTTGTTATTTTACAGTGTGCATTTCCTTTTCTCATGTGCATGTTATTTTTGTTATCTACTTCCACATTCTTATCTTTTCATGCTTGAATAAGTTTGTGTTGAATCAAAATGCATACTTATATGCTCTGGTTCATAGGATTCAAGTATTCACAAACTTATTTCCTCTAAAGTTAATGCTAGATTCATCTTTATTTGGTGCCGATATTAATGGACTATTCATATTTCATTTATTATCACTAGCAATAAAAAACCTAAACGTAAAATAATAGTTATCATTCCTTTGTGGAAAAAATTGCATTGCAAAAAACCTGTTCATCTTTAATAATTCATGATTTTGACTCCATGCCCAATGGTATCCTCTTGTTTCAACCATTTCCATTATTGATTTAGTTTATATAAAAATATCGTTGGCCATTGTATCTATTTGTTGAGAGAGCCCTCTCTAGTAGGAAAGAAGATAGCTTTCCTCCTAATCTTGGTTTCAAAGGTTACCTTGGAACTATCCTTCCACAACCAAAGGGTAAATTTTGAGTGATAACAAGTTCAAATACTAAAACTCCTCAACCTTGGGAAGATGGGTAGTGTGTCCATTTAAACATGAACATAAACACATGCAAGAGCTAATGAAACTCAATTTTGATTCCTGGTTGGGTTTTTATGCCCTAATGATAGATTCACCAAGTGTCCCTAAAAGGCTTAAGGAGAAAGCCTACAAATTTCCATTAAATGATGACTGTGGAAGCTCATATTGATAAATTGTCAACTTTGTTAGGCTCATGAAAATGCATTCCAGCTAGTGGTACCTCTCTCCCATGGGTCCATTGACTAGTGCTCTCCCTGTGTAGTGATCTCAAGCACTAGATTTTTTCTCATTAATAGACTAAGAAATTTTGGCATGATTAGGTCAAGTACTAAAACTCCTCACCTTTGGAATGTCAGTAGTGTTCCCATGCCTACCATGAAAAAACAAACATGCAATAGCTTAGATAACTCAATTTTGATTCCTAGTTTGGTTTGTATTCCCTAATGAGAGATTCCCTAAAAGGTTTAAGGAGGAAGCATGTGACCCACCATAATATGACAAATGTGCCTCATTTCGACAAATTGTTGAATCTGTTGGGCTCATGAAAATGAATTCCAACTAGTGGCACCTCTCTCTCTTGGGTCCATCACATGAAGAAGCTCGAATAACAGCTCGAGAAGAAAAGATGGGAAGTGAAGATCAATCTCTCACAGCACACTCCAAGAAAGGAAGAAGGGAAAATCATCATCACCAAGGTAATCATTCTCATCAAAAAAATGATTTTGTAATAAGGGATCCATCCAAACTCGGATGTTATACATGTGATGAAAGAGGGCACTATGCTAGAAGTTGTCCCATGAATAAGAATGGATCCAAGAAGAAGAAGAACTCCAAAATAAGATATCATGCTCACACTGCTGAGGATGATGATCCTCCGAGGAAGAAAGTAAAACAAGAAAGTGAAGACTCTTTAAGTGATGAAGAATATGTTCTGATATCCACTCTCACGGGAACTGTCACTCATGGAAGCAAATATTGGCTTATTAACAATGGGGCTTCCAAACACATGACGGGTTTTAAGGAATCTTTTGAGAAACTATCCGAACATAATTCACCCCATAAGGTGAAACCTGGGGATGACTACCAATATTCCATAAAAGGTAGTGGTGAATCCTCCTACATGCTAGACTCTAGAAAGTCTATGAAAATGAAGGATGTCCTGTTTGTACCAGGACTAAAGAATAATCTTCTCTCCATATAGACACTGGATGCAAAAGGCATGAGGGTTGCATCTGTAGATGGCCAAGTCCTCATGTGTCCAAGAGGAAACACTATTGATGATGCAATAGTAATTGGAGAACAAGAAGGAGGATTATACAAATTGAAGGGCCATCAAGAACAAGATTTGGTCCATGACACAGTAGAGCCAAATGAACTTTGGCATAGAAGGCTTGCACATGTGCACTACATAGCACTACCACTTGCAAGCAAAGTTGTTGAAGGTGTTCCAGAAATTCAAGCAAAACATGAAGGAGTTTGCAAAGGACGTGTGAAAGGAAAGAACACAAAGAAGACATTTCCAAGTAGAAAAAGCAAAGCAAAAGGAAGCTTGGAAATCATTCACTCTGATGCATGCGGTCCAATGTCATCAAGTTCATTAAGAGGGTATGTATACTGTGTTTCTTTTATTGATGGCTTTTCTAGGAAGACATGGATTTACTTTATCAAGAACAAAGATGAAGTTTTCAGTAAGTTCAAGGAATTCAAAGCCTTGATCATTGAACCATGCTGAAAAGAAGATCAAGACCTTTTGATCAGATAATGGCAGAGAATTCACATCAAATGAATTCAAAGAGTTATGCAAAGATTCAGGGATTAAGAGGGAGTTATCCACTCCATATAATCCACAATAGAATGGGGTTGCAGAAAGGAAGAATAGAACTATCATGGAAGCTACAAGAGAAATGCTTCATGATCAATATCTTCCCATGCATCTATGGGCAGAAGCTGCCAGAACAACGGTGTATGTACAAAATCATACTCCACAAAGTGTACTCAAGAACAAGACACTTGAAGAAGTATTTTTTAGCAAGAAACCAAAAGTCAGCCATCTCAAAATATTTGGTTGTCCAGTGTACATACACATTCCGAAAGAAAAGAGGACAAAGTTAGATCCTTCAGGAAAGAAGGGTATATTTGTGGGATACTCTGAAAGCTCGAAGTCTTATAGAATATACTTCCCAGGATTCAAGAAGATAGACATTAGTAGGGTTGTAACATTTGACGAAGACGCAGCTTACAACAAATCCAAAAAGAGACATGCTGAATATCCTGAAGAATCAGAAGCACCTAGAATTCATGACACAACCATGAACGAATAAACTCAAGAAGAAGATTAAGAATTTGAAGAACCTAAAGAACCTGTAGATCCACCTCAAGAGAAGAATCCTCACAAGAGTAAACCTTCTTGGGTATGAGAATCTATCTAAGGTGCGGAAAGATATGGGGCTCCAGAACAGAATCACAGAGAAAGAAAGAGGACCAGGTCCTGCTCCGGGTATGTAGCTTTATTGTGTGATTTTATCAATAAAGAACCTTCCAACTATGAAGAAGCGGAAAAACAGAAAGAATGGAAGGATGCTATGATTGAAGAGTATCAATCGATCATGAAGAATGATGTTTGGGATGTTGTTCCAAGACCAGAAGGGAATTCGGTTGTAACTTCCAAATGGATCTACAAGATCAAGCATGCTGCAGATGGCAGCATAGAGAAATATAAAGCAAGATTTGTGGCTCGTGGATTCTCACAGAAAGAAGGAATAGATTATGAAGAAACCTTTGCACCTGTAGCCAGATACACTTCCATCAGATCAGTACTTGCTCTGGCTGCAATGATGAAATGGAAGATACACCAAATGGATGTCAAGACTGCTTTCTTGAATGGTGTAGTGGAATAGGAAGTGTATGTAGAGCAGCCACTCAGTTTTGAGACACATGACAGGGAGTCTCATGTGTGTAGACTGAAGAAATCCCTATACGGTTTGAAACAGGCACCCAGGACATGGTATGGCAGAATTGACAGTTTTCTATCCAGTTTGGGATTTACCAAGAGTAAAGAAGATTCCAACCTTTACTACAAGGCTGAAGATGGAAACCCAGTGATGCTCCTACTTAATGTAGATGATCTATTTGTAACAGGTATGGATGGGTTGATTGATGATACGAAGAGGAAGCTTGCTGTTGAGTTTGAAATGAAGGACTTCAGTATGATGCACTATCTTCTAGGCATGGAGGTGTGGCAGAATACAGATGGAATCTCCCTTGCACAAGGGAAGTATACAGTAGAGATCCTGAAGAGGTTCAGGATGATGGACTGCAAGGCAATGACCACACCTATGGCATCAAACCTGAAGCTATTGAGTGATGCTTCATCAGAGGCGGTTGATGCTACAATGTATCATCAGATGATTGGGTCCTTGATGTACCTGATGAACATGAGACCAGATATTTTCTTTGCTGTGAACACCTTGAGCTAGTTCTTAACAGATCCGAGACATGTTCACTTGATTGCTGCAAATCATATTCTGAGGTATCTGAGGGGTACAACTGATTATGGGCTCAAGTATGAGGTGAATCGGAAGATTAACCTGGAGGGTTATGTTGATTCAGATTGGGCAGGCAATACTATCAATAGGAAGAGCACTTGAGGGTGTTGCTTCATTATGGGATTAGGTGTGATCTCTTGGTTTAGCAGGAAGAAATCCTATGTGGCACTGAGTACAACTGAAGTAGAGTATGTCACATATTGTTCAGCTAGTTGTGAGGCAATATGGCTGAGGAAGCTACTATCTGATTTATTTGATCACCAGTTGGATGCTACTTGTATACATTGTGACAACCAGAGTTGTGTAAAGTTGTTGAAGAACCTGGTGTTCCATGACAAGTTAAAGCATATCGAGATCAAGTATCACTATATCAGGGATATGGTGTAGAGGGGAGCAGTGAAGCTCCAGTATGTTGCGACGGATAAACAGATAGTTGATGTGTTGACAAAGCCATTGGCTAGAGTGAAGTTTTAATACTTTAGGGAGAAGCTTGGTGTTCTCTAGATCGAGGTTCCCTCCAAAGGGAAGTGATGAGTCTATGAGCCATTCTGACATGGTGAGAGGATTGGTTCCTTCCATGGTCATATGTAAGGGTTGAGCCATTTTGTCATGGTGAGAGGATTGGTTCCTTCCATGTCATATGTGAGTGTTGAGCCATTCTAATGTGACTGTAGGATTGGTTCCTACATGATCAGATACAAGCGTTGAATGCCATTCTTGGAATGGAGGCACCTGTTCAGTTACTAGGAAAGATCAGTCTGGGACTGAGGGCCATTCTGATGTGACTGTAGGATTGGTTCCTACATGATCAGATGTGAGTGCACAGCCTTTCTGACATTGGTTGTCAGATGTAAGTGTAGAGCCCTTTTGGCATGGAGGATTGGTTCCTCGCATGGTCGAATATAAATGCTGAGCCTTTTTTATGTTGGTTTTTAGATGTAAGTGCAGAGCCTTTCTAACATTGGTTGTCAGATGTGAGTGTTGGGCTTTTTTGACAGGGTTGTGGGATGTGTTCCCACATGGCCATATGTGAGTGTTGGGCATGCCTTTCAGATATGATTATATGATCGGTTCCTACATGATCAGATATAAGTGCTGGGTGGGCCATTCTGACTTAGAGTCAGTTATAAGTGCTAGAAGAAGACCTACATGGAGTCTAGGCCTACAACCAACATGAAAAAGGGCTGGCTCTGCAGAACTTCCTATGATGAGAAGAATCAAGAGATAGCACCTGTGATGATGATCCAGCATAGATGTTCTAGAACCAGAGATGATCCAAATCTAGTGATGATCCAGATCTAGTGATGATGATCCAGATTGAGTGATGATCCAGATCTAGTGATGATGATCTAGATCCAGATGAAGATGACTTGAAGATGACAAGGACTCGAGGATGATACAGATGATACAGAGAAAAAGACTTGTGCTGATAAATTGTGTTGAGAGAATACCTTCCTAGTTAAGAGGGAGTGTTGATGTAATTGTAACTTTGGAATGTATTCACTTATATTTCTTATGTATTGTACCCCGATGTTTATTCAGGGAAGTGTTTGTAATGTAATTGAGTCATGTCATGCCCCGATGTTCCGATCGATATTTTCTATAATGTAAACAAGTCATGTCAAGCCAATGTGGGTAACCCTTCTATTGTTCAAGGGTTAAAGTCCTCGCAGTTCTGGGGCCCTAGGGTTGTTAGACTCACCAAGTGAAGTCGGACCTAGTGAGTCATTGTTAATTCGGGAATTAGTATAAATAGAGAGTGAGTCTCTCTATTTATCACACTCTCACTCACACTCAGATGTAGTGCATAGCTGAGGGAGAAGAAGTTGTCGGGGATAGAAAGAAAGAGGCTACTGCTGTCGGGAGATCATCTTACTATTTTGGATTTTACTTTTGGTGCTGATTCTATCTCTAAGGAAGTTGCAGGGTTTTGTCCATTTATGATTTCCTCTAGGAAAAACACTATGTTCATTGTCTCTTGTGTTTGATTGGTGTGCTTTTAATTCTCTTAGTTAAAGATCCTAATATAATGCTAGCTTAATGTTAAAAATCCAACACTTTTAGCATGATTAGTTCAACTACTGAAACTCCTCGACCTTGGAACCATGTGTAGTGTGCCCATGTAGAACATTCCCAAACACACATGTAGGAGCTTATGGAACTCAATTTTCATGTTCAGTTGGGTTTTTATGCACGAAAGACAGATTCACCAAGTGTCCTTGAAAGGCTATGAAAGAAACATCCTGCAATAAATAAATAACATAACATATAAGGAATTTATTGATTGCTTTCCACTTGAGGGGGAAACCTTCTTTGAGCAAGATCAATACAAATAACTCATGGATTCCTTCAATGGCCTCAACATGTACTTATCTACTAAGTCTAACCTAAACAAACATTACTCCCCATGAATGTGGGATAAACATGTACTTATATACTAAGTCTAATATAAACAACTATTAATCCCCATGAATGTGAGATAATATAATATACTCATGGGGTGACTTACAAAGTATATGCGTCCAAAAACAATATACTATTAAAGTAAAGATAAGGGTTGAGAAAGGTTCCTAACATCCCCTTCCTCTTAGAAAAGATTTATCCTCAAAGCTTTAGATGTGGAAATTGTTTTTGAATCTAAAGGAGTGGTTACCATGTAGCTTCCTCTGGTTGTATGCTGTGCCACTAAATTAATACCTCTGTGATGGATTGAGAGTGAATATGACAAGTGCACCTATTGAGGATGGCGTCTGACTCTAAAATGATGGATCCTTCATTATCCATTTCTAGTAAAAGAGTTTGTGCTCTAATGTCGGTGCCAAAAACTTTCTTAAGAAAGGAGACATTAAATACTGGTTGAACGCAAGAATTAGGAGGAAGTTCCAATTTATAAGAAACAAACCCAATATTATGAAGAACCTTATATGGCCCATAGAACTTTGGATCTAGCTTATGACTCCCTTTGAGTTTCTGGGAGGATTGCTTGTAAGGTTGTAAACAAAGAAAAAAAATATCACTAACTTGAAAAGTGTGCTCAAAATGGTTCTAATAATATTGTTGTTTCATTTGGTTTTAGTACCATGTGAATATTTTCTTGCAAAATGTGAAGGATATGATCTCGATTTCATATAACCATATCAACTTCTTGAACTGGTTAACTGTTAGGGGTGTATGGAAGGAGCACTATCAGTTCCTGACCATAGAATGCTTAATATGGAGTCACTTTAGATGCAGTGTGGTAGGAGGTATTGTACCACCATTCAATGAGAGGGATCCACTTTACCCACTAATGTTGTTGTTCCTAGGTTAAGCAATGAAGAAAAGTTTCCAAACATTTGTTGATAACTTCACTCTGACCATCAGTTTGGTACTAGTGTAGTGAAATAGTTCTATCCAAAAATGACTTGTGAAAGTTGCATCGTGATCCGAGACAATGGAACAAGGGATTCCCTGAATACACAAGATATGGTCCATGAAAATTTGGGCGGATGAGGATGTATTATATGGATGGTTGAGGGCACAAAAATTTCTATATTTGGAGAGGTGATAAACCATAACCAACCTCGGTTTCTTGCCTCTATATTTAGGGATCCCTTTAATGAAATCCATTTAAATATCTGTCCAAATACGTGTAGGGATGGGAAAGGGTTCGATAAATCCAGGAAGCAGTGTCATTTCACCCTTTTGGCTCTACTATATATCACATTCAACCACCATCTGTTGAATTTCTTTTTCCATTCCCTTCCAAAATAAGTTACATTGGTCCCTCTCATACGTTTTGAGGAACCTAGAGTTTCATGTCGATGGAGAAGCATGGAGCTCATAGAATACAACCTATTGAAGATATGTGCTCTAGGGAAGCACCAGAAGACCCTTGTATCTTAGAGAATCACAATCTTAAGAGTAATGTGGTACAATAGAATACAACATTATCCTCCTTTGCAATGGTTTTGTGATCACCAATAGAAAAACTAGGAGTAATTTCATCTCCCTCACATTTGTCCTTCATCTTGTAGTCCTCAGATGCAATTGGAAACTTTCTATCCTCCAAAGGATCATATGGTTGCAAGTTTACATGGCTTCTGCAAAAATCAGATATTTTACCATCCATGTTCTTCATCTTCTCATCTAGATGGTTTGGACCAACAGGCCCTTCTTCTTTTTCCTCACCAATACTTCCATTAGAAGCACTACATGTTTCTTCATCAATATCTCCCTTTGAAGGGTGGTTTGTCAGTGGTTATTTCTTTTCCAAGAAATTTGATGAAACTTCACCCTCTGGAATAGTACTCATGTCATGACTTTTGGAAGATCTGCTAGAACAACACCCAAACAATCTCATAATGCTTGGACCAACATATGTCTTTGTTGCATCTTCTCTTTTAGATTCTCTTTCTTATTCCTTACTCACATAGTTGGAACAACTT
>LPNX010777719.1:62887-135407 GCA_001517045.1 Pseudotsuga menziesii | reverse complement strand
TAGATGCAACAATAGATGCAACAGTGGACTCCTAACTAGACGTAAAATTGGACATTAAATTGAGCACAAAATATGGTGTATAGATGGACATAAAAACAGGAGTAACACCAGGTGAAAAACTGGAAGCAACACTTGACGCAAACAAAAACCTAAAATGAGACACAATATTGGATGCAAGATGGGACGGAACATTGGAGGTAAAAATAGACGTAATATTGAATGCAATATGGGATGCAACATTGTACACACAACTAGATGCAATATTAGATACAAACATGGGCGCAAAACTAGGCACAACACTAGGTGCAACACTGGGTGCAACATTGGACTCAAACATAGATGCAAAAAAGACATCAACCAAGATGCAACACTAGGTGCAAACCTAGATGCAAAATACGACGTAAAACAAGATGAAACATTACGCACAAACATGGATACAAAAAAAGACGTAAAACAAGTTGCAAAATTAGATGAAAAAAGGGATGCAACATTATAAGTAAAACTAGATGCAAAACTAGATGCAATATTGGGCCCAAATTTAGATGCAAACCTAGATGCAACGCTAGATGGAAAATTGGACACATAATTTGATGCAAAACATGGTGCAAAATGGGGTGCAAGACTCGATGAAAACAAAGGAGTAAAATAAGACACAACATTGGATGCAAAATTGAGCATCAAACTGGGTGCAAACAAGGATGTAACAAATGACACAAAAAAAGATGCAATACAAGATGCAAAATTGGGCATAACAAAAGATGCAAAAAATTGGGTGCAAAAATGGACGCAAAAATGGATGTTAAAAAGGACGGCAAAAAATATGCAATAGATGGCGTTTTATGAAATTGTACAATATCACCAGGTTTAGCGCCGGATTGTTCACCAAAATTGGGAAAAAATTACACTAAAATCCGGTGCTAAATTCGACGCTAAATCCAGTTTTTGTTGTAGTGATGCATCTAGGAAATAACATGAGTGCTATAAGGAAACTTAATTCCAATTTCTTTAAAGATTTTTAAGGCGCAGAACGAATAGACCACTCACTAAATATGTTGGGGGTTGGGGGTTGAAGGTATTATGGAAGGAATTTTTAGTGGAAACAGCATACACTGAGAATCTACAATATCTTCCTGAACATAAAAAATGGCGAGTACAAAAGAGTAATGTGGCTGAAGTACATCGAGTGTATAATGGTAGTCATTATGATGAAGGGATCAAAGGGATCAAAAAGAATGTTTAGAGAAAAGACTAGTACCATTTCTAAAATACTAACCATTCCTAGAACTCCCTAGGAACAGTTTGTTGGCATCCATTTCTTGTCATTTTCTGGGAACTTTTCCAGGTTGTATCCTTCAAGAGATGGGTCATTCCCATAAAACAAATGCAGTAACAATCATTTCATCCTGTAGAGCATATTGTATGCCCTCATTTGGATATAAAGGAAACAAGCGTAAAGTTTAAGAAAAACCAACAAGAAGCTTAGGTTAGTCTGACCTAATATATTGCTAGTAATCAAATACTTAACAGAAGTCAACTATGTTAATTCATCTAGTTATCAGTGAGAATCTAAAGTTACCAGGATATAGATAGATATATGTACATATATGAGAACAAATTGGATACAATATGGTTGGATATGCATATATAAAAATACATGTAAAATATGTGTCAGCATGTAAAATACATGTATTTCCTAATATTTCCAGAGTTTTAACAAAGTATTTCCCTTGGCTTAATGTATTTCTTAATAAAATGCTCTACAAAAATAGCTATTGACACATTTTCCATGTTTCATATGGCATAGAGTTCCTATTCAAAATGTTCTTAAGCTCACAGCTTGGCCCAATGGAAGGGTGCTATCCTCAGTGGGGATTATTGAATAGTTAAAAAATGTATAGCTGTGTTTTTTTCAAAATAAGGCCCAAATACGTACAACTGACAAAGGTTTTCATAATTTCATATAAACTAAATGTGTACCTCGTGAATATGAGCTCGCTTTTCAAAAATCCTATCCTCATGTTCCAACAGCCTAAGAAAAATGCTCCACCCTGTCCAATATTACCTGCATGATAAAATGTTCCACATTTTAGTGTGATATCAGCTTAGCTGGAAATGCCAGCTGTATCCAAACCAGTTAACACCCTTTCATTCAATGTTCAGTAATTTCAGACATAGGAGACGTCCTATAGCCTTTATAAAATTCCATGTGTATTTGAAATTTCAGAAAGAGAAAACATTATACAGCTTTAATGCCAACAATTGGATAAAGCTGGTCAAGATGAACTCGATATCATTTCCATCAATCTAGGGACATGAGATCTTGCGATTCAAGTGATAATTAGAATTTCAAAGGCCACACAACTTCAGATTGCAATATTTAGAAGACCAAAGTGAAAATATCACAATATCTAGTAACATATAGTGAACTCCTTCCTTCGGTCAACATAATATTTGCCACCAAAAATTATATAATAAATGCAATTAGTGTCATAATACCTCACTTGGATCTGTCAAATAGCCACCCATTGCACTAAATTATTTCTTGTATACAGCCATGAGCAAATTAATTGCACCCTGTAAAATAGAAAATAGCCACCAATTCTTTATCTTCCAGGAGAATATTGTCACAGAACCAAAACAGAGAATGTGAGCTGTAAAAACAGATCTATAATAAACTGTCTACACACTAGAGATAATCATGCTTAGAAGTTAGAACAACAATCATCTTGGACATAAAAATATTCCAAGTGTTTCAACTGAAATGAATTTCAGAACATAATGTAAATTTAGATAATATTTATTCAGCGACTATTTAAGGAATTCAAATAGAATATAGGAGGTGTAGCATCTTTACATACAAACCTCACAAATTTCCAATGTAGGCATCTGTGGAAGGAAATCATTTCCAACAAAGAAACAGATAAAGACAAAATCATCCACAACCCATTCAAAATCAATCTCCATTGGAGGTTTTGGAATCTTCATATCATACTTTAAATATTCACATAAAACCTAGATGTTGACGAACTGCCAAATATTTGAGATATCAGAAACAAGTTAGATGTAAAAATAATAGTAAAACATCCACATGATCTATAATAATCTTGAAACTTGCTTTAATTATCATGACCTAAATGGGACCGTTATTAGTATTAATGCAACCACACAACATTAACAAAAATAAAAATCCTCCAAGCATGCATAACCAAAATCCTAACATAAAAAATTATACCTATATCTGACTTACCTGATAAGGATTTTTAGGATTAACATTCAGTTCACCACCTTTCTCATCAAAATCTCCTTGCTTTCTTTTTGGCTGTCCTTCACATGCATTTGCAAAATGACCAACCTGACCACAAAGGAAGCATTTGTCTTGTTGTCCAGGCGTAACCACAATCTGCACAATTACATATATAAGGAAAGAGGTAATGTTATCATATTCCTCTCACTATTTTCAAATACTATATTAAAAGAGATGACAATGCGATCTGAATGCATTTCAGTCATACAAACCTATCAGGAATTTTAAAATTTTCATCTTGAACAAAGAATGAGCGTTAATTTCAGTTTTTCATAAAGGACAAACTGTTAAAAGAGAGTCTCTACTTTTGTGGGGATGATTTTGTCATTGACCATGCTTGGATATGGTGCATGTGTAGCATTTCTAAGCATAACTACTACCCTCAATGGTTTTGGTATTTGCCTCCCAGTAACACTCAAGAGTAAAGCCTAGAAACAGGGTTAAGTATTGAAATTTGAACATAGATGAGTATAACAATTCAGGAGTTTATTGGGTTTGGTGAAGGTCATCAACATATAAATCATATCTAGAGATCAATAAGAGTGATATAAATTTGAAAGTACTTCCCATGAGTTCGAAGATAGGACTAGAGAACCTCTTCCCAATACAAAAATGCAATAATTATTTCTAAGAGTTTGACAATGTATGAACCATTGCCGCTTCAATGCAACGTGATCTAAGAGAATGGGTGGATGTTACAATATGTAATGCACAAAAGTGCAATAAAAAATCAGATAGCGATAAAAATGTACTCATTAAATCCTTAAAAGCAAAACCTAGTGGCTGCTTGTGCATGTCAATGCATCATGACCCATATCAAATGAAAATAAGGACCTTGATCTTGATTCTAAGCAAATAATCATGAGATTGAACTATTACACAATGGTGAAGAATACCAATAGTTCTATTACACTCTATTCTCTATAAATCAGGAGCACTAACCTCTCTCAAAATTGAGAAGTGCATCTCATGAGTAGACAATGCTAACATGATTAGATCAACATCCTGCAGCCATTGGGACAAAGACATTTACCAACAACAATATTTGAATGTCAGTAGTGATTATAATTTCCTTTTCCTTGAACAATGAAGCACTTACCAGCCCATATAAGCAATGTCTTGTATTGGGATGAAATCCTGCAAGATTTCTTTGCAGGTGAATATACGTCATGATTTCGTGCTCGCCTTCACTGAAACACTTGCATCGGAGAGAATGACCTTCAAAATTGCAATCAAGCACAATTAAAATACATGTAACAAGAAGGAGAAAAAGGAGAGACCAAAACATAATCCAACAAAAAAGAGCATATATCTAGAATAGAAGGCAAGAAAAGCATCAGCAGTTAGTTTTTTTTTTAATTTCTATTTGCATGCTGATATGGTGCAGCAGCAAAAATGTGACCAAGGCATACCTTGATATTTCGCCAGCCAAGATCATAGTTTAATTTCATGTGTATGTAATATTGAAGAGCAATTGACAGTGTCGCCATAAATTTTGTCCCAGGAGTAATTATATTTGAGTCACATGCTTTAGACTTCACTTTAGGAGCTAAAACCCTACCTTCTTCCTCAACTGTTTTCTTAATCTTTCCTCTTCAGCCGCCTGACAAGTGCATGCAAAAACATTAAACCTCATTCTCGGCTTGAAAGTATGTTTTGTTGTTCTTATAAACATCTTCTATTTTGAATATTATTACCATTTTTCCTAACACTCACTAAATCAATTGCATATTTGGCTGCTCTGAAATGATGGGAACGCTGCTAGTTCATCTTAGCTCTTGGTGCAACACCATCTATAACAGGTGAAATTTGAATGAGATTCTCTATGTTACCAATAAAATTCCACATAAGAACATAAAAGATTAAAAGAAGTAATCAAACAATTCAAACCTATATTATGTTGGAAATATAGGTTGGCAAGAGTTGTCATTGATGTCAAGAAGAGTTCCGTAATGACTAAGGACTAACCAAGACATTATGGCAGGGCAAAACTCAGTAAAAGTCAAAGAAAGTCAAAGGAAGCAATGACATGGAATATGTGATGATGTGGCATGTGTGATGAGGCTTGAAACACTTGTGAAGGTGTATTGGATTCATCAGGTAGTCATGGTTGCAATTTGACATCATTCTAGTAAGTTATGACAATTTTGTGCAAAACTGGAAAATGACCAAGTACATGAAATTTAGTAAAAACTGCCATATAGAAATGCCCACCATAATTTGTAGGAGAATGAAAATGCCCGCCCCTCATGGTCATATTGAATTATTTTTAGTGTTATACCTAAAAATGGTCTCATTTTTCATTGATCATGTCTGAGGAAAACGTTATAGGACTGCAAAAACAAGGTTTCAGGCTGTTTTGCACTATTTTTATACTAGCAAAAACTGCACAAAGTGCCTCAGGGAAATGCCTGCCATTTTCTCTAGGAAGGTGATAAAAATAAAATGAAAGAATAATGTTGAATCTGGATGATAGGTTCACATGACCATAGTTTCATATTGTTTTAAAAAGGTGTGAGGAGAAAAATACATAATTTCCAAAACAAGGTTAAAACCAATTTTACTACCTTTTTGTATGAAAATAAGAAAAAATGGCTCCAGAAAAATGCCCGCCATTTCCTGTAGGAGAAATATTAAATTGTTTTGAAGACATGGGGATATATTATGTTTTATGTTCCATCCATATATGGATTAATATCTCTCAAAGAGTCCTTGAGGAAAAATATATCAACTTGCCAAAACGCCTCTTGGCACTGTAAAAAACCAGAGTTTGTCAAAACTGTCTTAGTGTTGAAAAACAGTGATGAACAACCATTTTTGAATTCCTGCCATAAATTGTATGTGGAAGGAAATGCCCACAAAAGATGATCAAAATATATCATGGTATTTGATCTATCTAACCATGTCTCCAGTTTGTCTTGGAAGAAGTTGAGGAAGTAAATATTAAATTGTCAAAAGTGCTTCCCAGTCAGATTTGCACTGTTTCAGGAAAATGCCGGCCATGACTCAGAATAAGTCCTCATAGGTTATGTAATGACCCCAGGAGCATTGAGGAAGCTCACTAGGATTTGAGTATGCTATGTTTTTCCTGCAGAATTGATGGTAAGATATGTTACAGAAATAACTGATCTAATTTCTCCGATTGCATTTATTTAAATCAATTCTCAATCAGTTTGTATGTTACATCGTTTTTTTATTATGTCCCTCTGATACTTTTTATTACAGAACTCTAGGGTGGGTGGAAGATCTAACTCGGGGTCACTGAAAGTGGAGTCCAACAAAAGAGAAACATACAAGCACATCTCTACATGTTAGAAAAGGCACACTTGCTTAGTAACCACATGTGCTATTGCACTTCAGATAAAATAATAAAACTTTAGTTAAATGTGCACAAACTAATTAGTTAACTCAACATGGACTTCAACATTATCTGAACTCAATTTGAATGAGGGATTAACAACACTTACATGTGACAAGGACGAATGCATCATTGGTTATGTCTGGCGGTTAGTTGCTATTCTTGAGAGGTTGCACCTTTGGTTGTTATTTTAAGTTCTCCATGTAAAGGAATGTAGCCAAGGAGAACTGGTGTGCTAGTTTAGGGAACAATAAATTAAGGCTAGTTTATCTTGAGGTTGACATTCACACTAGAAAAGTGCACTTGTTATGACTCAGGTAGTTGTTACACACTCATAGAAGCAAGGTGTACCTTGGGGTGATGATCTGAAATTGTTATGTATGCAAGAAGGTGCAACTTAAACTTATGTTCTATTATTTAAAAAATAGCAAATTAATTGTGTTATGGTTATATGGAATTATCTTACATACAAAAGCACAGTTAGAGGAGAGGTTACGTGTTGTGTATCAACAACAGTCAACTAGGGTGCATCTACTAAAGGAAACTATCAAGCACTGTTGCATATTATTGTTCTTAGAGAAGAGGAGGCAATTTGTTGCACAAATCAACAATCTCAACATGGCATACTTAGCAGTTACGTAGGAATTAATGAAGTCTCATTCAAACAAGAAAATACAACTACTAAAAGGGAGGGTGAACTCTTAAAATTTGGCTTCAGATCCATGCATAATTAGATTTAAACAACAATAGGGGAATGGTTTCCATAATACAGTAACTAAACAAGTTGTCTTGATGCAATGCACATGCATTCATACCTAGGTCGCATTGACCTAAGTCAATGGAAGCCCATAAAATAATGTTATAGTCTCATTGTAAAGAGATGAAATCTCAGAGATTGCTTATTGTATTTCTAGATTGGCAGTTAATAAAGCTAGTTTGTTAATCCACATTTTTTTTCGTTCTTTCACGTGTGCTTAAAATTTGGCCAATACATGAAGTGCAAACAATAGCAGTAGTTGTTAGGTAGAAGAAACGTGGATGGTATGTTCTCTGAAATGTGAAATTATGCCAATCTTTCGAGATGTGATAATTATGGTTTAACATGTTAAAATATATGTGAACAGTTAAACACAGTCACAGGAAGTGCAACGATAAAACAATTTTGCAAACATCCAAATAGTGGTGAAAAACATGACAATTAATGGACAAGACAGGGTGCAGTTGCATAATGGTTAGGACAAAAAGTCACAGTAGATTTATGAGTGCATGAGACAACATTGAAGGCGTATGCATGTTGATTCGTACAAAAATTGCAATGGTTTTTTAGCATGCTATCAATAAAGCATTATATACTTCATATTGAATATAGTCCAACTACGGAGGTGGATCAAATTGCATGTTGTTCTGAACAGCTGAACCTTAGTCAAGTAATAGTTTAAATCGTGAGATGCAGATCAGTGTTGGAGTCAAGTAGGTCAACCAATTTATGTTTCGAAGGGGAAAACTAGAGTCATGCCAATGCTCTGGTTTCATGCAAGCAAGGAAACCTCAACATAACTTTTCTACTAGTACTAGTGTTCCATTAGTGAATACTAGATATCAACGAGTTACTAGAATTGAAAAAAGGCAGTGTGCATACCTTCTTAGGTCTGGGGCGCACCTACCTAGCTTAATTGTGGCCTATAAAAACAGTATTTGATTGTAGGAAGGTCGGAATTTTAGATACTACCTATTGTATTTCTATATTGATAGTTAATAAATATTTTCCATTGCTCCACCATTTCCTTCATTCTTCCATGTGTATTTAAATGCTTGAATAACATATGCTTGATTACTTTCTCATGCAGGTTGTTATATTAATTGCCATATTTGATTATTGTATCAATGATATGTATCACTTTTTGCAAGTTTTATTCATCTCCCTAACCCCTCAGAATCTGCAATGTGCTACACCACCCCCTCGCTCCCTCATAATGACCAAAATAAACCTGAAGGATTTTTTTTGCATCGAGCATGATGGGTGCAAGGCAGAGTGGGATAGTCAATAAGGGAGAAAGGATATTAAAAAATGGATGAGAAAGACAATTTTGCAGTTACATTCAAAATACAAAATGACGAAGATATCTAAATGAATACAAAGAAACACATTACAGAAATTGTTTCACTAAAGGGTTTGCACAGCACTTGAGAAAAAGCTTCATCCTAGCTATACCATTTAAATTGGAAACTTGTTTCAATAAAGGGTTTTCCCAGGCCTAGAGAAAAAGATTCATCCCAACAGTACATTTTCCTTGGAAACTTATTCCAATAAAGGGTTTGCACAACACTTGAGAGAGTGAGAAAGATACATTAGATTTGTACCATTTGTCTCTACCATCTAAAATCATTATATGACATAGATTTAACTCAAAACAGGACCAAGCCAGTTGAAACAAATGGAAGTTCGTCATATGACAAAGATTTAGAACAAAACCTGCCGATATGAATGTGTTGTACACAAACTTCTCCTCAACCTAGAAACAGAGTATGCTTTAGGACAGGGAAGGTGTTGATTTTGAGCTCAGCTGAGTTCATAAAAGGCAGTAAGCTCTTTCCCTTAATTAGAAGGGAAAGACATTACGACAGCATGATAACTAAGAGGAACATTTATTACTCTTCAGAACTCCATATCCTAACAGAAAGCCCTGAATTTTAGGTTTGTCTTGTAGCTAGTATGGTTATACTAAAGTCGACAGTTACTAATTCGTGGCTCAAATTACATTTGTTCATTAACAATATGTTAGAAAAAGTATTGTCAAACGTGTTCTGCTGAGTGGGTGTGGCAATTGTGGTTGACTAGTTCGTACTTGATTTCCTACATGCAGAACTAGAATTGAGTCTAGCTGAAATCAACTCGAATTGCTTGTTTTGTTTCATGAGTTCCATGAGTCCCAATCTGGTCGAACTTAAATATGGTAGGAAAAACAATTTTCTTTCTAGCAAATGATTTTGACACATTGATCAGCCTAAAAGTTTTGGGAACAATTGTTGGTTTTAACTTTGGTCTCATAAGCTATAAAACCTATTTGATACTGACAACGACAATGGGAAAATCTACTCTGGATGATAGACCATCTACAGAAACATTGTTGTCTACATTTAATTGATGTTTTTCCTGAACATAGTCTAAGACAATGTGATCTGTCAGTTTGAGTAAGTCTTAAAAATCAGCAATAATCCTTAATCTTATTGGTTGAAAAATTTCTCCTCTTCAAGACTCCAACTCCTAGTCAACATTCTACCACATGAAATACTTTAGGGAAGTTCTACTGTTAATCATCTATTTGCAAAGGCAACCAAATGCTATCGGAACTTGAGGCTCTAACTTAATCTCTTTGTATATAGAATGTTTCAACATATAGCAAGAAACAATAATGTTACTTGTATAGTTGGTTTCACTAATTTTACTAAGTCATTCCTAATCTCTGACTTAAATGGCAAGTCACCTAAACCAAGAAAATAGGTATGGTTTCTAAAACATATATGGGTATTAGAAATGCCACTCAATTTTTTTGCAAATGTGGAAACTACATTATTGTTCTATTTATGTAAAGAATTTAAATATTCATCGATATTATGCAAAAAATTATGCTAGCTTTGCATTAACACCATATGTGTTATTTTTCCTATTTTTACCAAGTTTATATATATATATATATATATAATTAGCTTTTTTTTCTCCCTTTCTATTTTATACTTGTGGGTATGTCCCATGCCACTTAGGATAATAATTGAAACTTTTGTTTGAGTTGAAAATACCCATTCCATGTTGTCGGGATACATCCCAAAAATGTTGCCCAAATTTTTTGTACAGGAAACTGCTGGGAAGTGTTTCCGAATCATTCTTAAAGAGCTCTGTACTAATTTCCATATCTCAAATGTTTTGGGTTTGGAAACATGAGAGAGGGTTCAGGTTTTGGTGACAATGCTTCGATGTTAACAATTTGATGACCATTTCTTGGATAACTTCTCAAAAACAACTTTAATTATGTATCTTAACCTCTTAGGACAAGTTTATTATGAATTTGTCCTTGACATTCAAAATATGATCTGACTACTATTCATGCGAACCCCTTTTTCGAAAACCTAGATAATGATGTACTACCGGGAAAACCATCAAATCTGAGAAAGAATGGTGCATAATATAGAACCTGATCTAGGTTATCCTAGTAAAGTTACTCCTAAAGGAAATACCAAAAGTATGGGAATAGTCTTACAGAAGTATGAGAATAGCCTTAGAAATGGCAATGGAAAGCAACGTTAAGCCTCAAGGAAGTAAAAACAAGGCATTTAATCAAAGTAAAACTTCTATGAGAAAATGAAGATAACGTCACATATGGCATATGTTGAAATAGCTGAAAAAAACTATTAACAAATTAAGTACCTAAAGTGAAATGATTGTAAACACAAGCAAGCAACAGTGTTCTCAAGCTAAACAAAACACGTTTGATCAAATTTACCTATCCGGAGTTACCTCAGAAAACTATCTTGGACGCCATGAAATAATCAAATTGCTTACACAAATCAATGAACCTTCATACTCAACTCCATTGGCAATAAATCCTGTGTCAATGCACCTGGATATCAAGCATTAACTTTAGAGGATTAAATATTTAACCGATAAACCATCAAACAAATTCTATAACCAAATGTGTTATTTCCTCAATATCAATGATCGAGACATACCCTTTTACATCTACCTAATATCCGAACTGGTGTATCTCTAGGAACAAGCATTCAGAACTAAAGAAATGTAAGGATGTACCATAATCTTTGGTGTACGATATAGATTGTTAAACAATAATATTAGAGGCCTCTATCACCGACTTCAATTGGACATAAGCTAAATGATTCTATTTTCAACCAACCTTTACATACAAATTCCAAAGGAACTGAGTGTTGTGTGCCATAATTATGCTCCCACATTTTGCAAACATGTCTATCAGGGCATTCACCAAAAGCACATCAAACTGATATCCACTTCTGATTATTTTTTCATAGATCTCCATACTCAGTTTGAGAGCTGCCAGGTTGGCACATGATGGGAGGATGGTGGTGAATATTTTTGAGTTTTTTTCCACACTTGCCAATTGAATTTGATGAAAAAGATGTAGAGCCTCCTCACAATGCCCATTCTGCACAAATCCGGCAATCATTGTATTCCATGAAACCACATATCATCGAGGCATTTCATTGAACAGCTTCAGGGCCTGGTCAACATACCTAGTATTTGTAAAACCTACAATCATATAGCATTCCATAAGACGACATCTTGTGGAGGAATTTTGTTGAAAAGTCTTAGGGATTCACTTGTAAGCCCGTTCTGTGCAAATGATGTGTTCATCACATTCCATGAGACTACATCTCATTGAGGCATTTCCATAAAGATTTTACGTGCTTCATACACAAGCCCATTATGTCCAAATCCAGCAATCATCGAGCTCCATGAGGCAATGTCACGTTAACACATCTCTTTGAACAGTTTTGAGGCTTCATCAACAAGCCCATTCTGTAAAAACCTGCAATCATCGCATTACATGTGACGACGCTTATTTGTGGTATTTTTTGAAAGAGTTTCAAGACTTCATCAACATGGCCCTTACATGCAAATCCTATAATAATCACATTCCATGAAACCACATATTTTTGAGGCATTTCGTTGAACAGTTTCAGGGCCTGGTCCACAAAACCATTATCTGCAAACCTTGCAATCATTGAATTCCATGAGACCATGTTTACCTAAGGCATTTCATTAAACAATTTAAGGGACTCATCAACAAGCGCATTATGTGCGTACCCTGCAGCCATTGCTGTCCAGGAGACAATATCTCCTTGATGCATTTTGTCAAACACTTCATGTGCCTTCTCTGTAAACCCACATTTTGCATACATGTCTATGAGGGCACTCATCACAAAAAAATTGGACTCATATCCACATATTATTATATGTTGATGTATTTCGAGACCCTGGGCAAGGGATGGTAGGTTGGCATAGGCTGGACAAACAAAAGCAAAAATGAATTGAGTGGGTTGGATGCTTGTTTTTTGCATTTGGTGAAAGAGTGCCAATGCCTCAGCATGATAAACTCCATGTTTTATATAACCTGCAATCATGACAGTCCAAGACCACACATTTCGATCAGGTAATTGATCGAAAACTCTGCGATTGTCCACCACATTTTCACACTTGACATACACATTGACAAGGGTATTGCCGAAAACTGTGCCTGCCATGAATCCCATCTGATTGATATGAACGTGGACTAATTTGGCCTCTGGTGAGGATTTTCTCTTAATGCAACCCTGTAAGAGACACACACAGGTGTGAGAATTGTGGACATAGTTGTTTGTGATATTTAAAATGTGCAGAGCCTCCTTCAAATGTCCCTCGGTATAGAGCACTAAGAGATGGTGAGCTTGAGCATGACGAGCGTTAGCATTGCAGTGTGTTTGACTTTGAACACTGATACTAGTGGCAAACACTCAGAGTTGAAGGGGGTGAAAGATCGTCCCAATGAACAAAACTATATTTCTTACCAAAGACTGAAGGTACTTGGAATTGAGTTCATTTCCATGATGCTACTCTCGAGCCACTCGGAGTTGAAGGGGGTGAAAGATCGTCCCAATGAACAAAACCATTTTTCTTACCAAAGCTTGAAGGTACTTGGAATTGAGTTCATTTCCATGACGCTACTCCCGCCATGCATCACCAGTGATCAAATTTGAAGGGTGACGCTGCTCCCGCCACTCACCACCAGTGATCAAATTTGAAGGGTGGGTATTAATTTCAAATGATTGTGCTCCCGTGTATTAATTTCAAATGGTGGTGCTCCCACCACTCACCAGTGATCAAATGTGAAGGATAGATCTTAATTTCAAGCGGGGCATTTATTCTTGCAGGAGCCCAATGAAAGGTGAAATAAGTAATTGTACTTCAATTGATCGGATAAGTATAACTTAACTAAATCTTTCACTAAAAAATGTAAAAAATAAATATTGTTCTTTCAATTATTTACAATTTTTAATAATTTTTAATAATTTTTTATAACTTTTTACAATTTTTAATAATTTTTAATAAGTTTTTATAAGTTTTAATAATTTTTTTACAAATTTTTATAATTTTGTACAACTTTTAATGACTTTTTATAATTTTTTATAACTTTTAATAATCTTTTATAATCTTTAATAATCTTTTACAATCTTTTACAATTTTAAAAAAAAATTAAGAATTTTTTATAACTTTTTACAATTTTTAATAATTTTTTACAATTTTTAATAATTTTTTATAACTTTTTACAATTTTTAATAATTCTTTATAATTTTTTACAATTTTTAATAATTTTTTATTACTTATTGTTTTGAACACATTAAGTTGTCATGCCTGTATCATTAATTTTACAGTTCAATAACATAACAACTATTCTATTGTATTTTTTTAAAGTTGGAGCACACTTCATTATACAAAAAAAAAACTACTTAGACTATGTCCTAACCATATTGAGGCATTCTAGTGCAATCCAAGCTTGAGAGATCTAAGAATGATAAGGAATGGACACCTAACAGGAAATAATACATAACTCAAAAAACATTAAAAAAAAATCCTACATACCAAGCAAGTTAGCAAAGCTCTATGTTGAAATTGTTTTCCATGCCGATGTATGCCACTACCCTCTTTATTGTCTTACCAAAAGGCATGCTAATGAGGAAGAATACCTAAAATTATGGATTTCACCTTCAAAGAATGCCTTGCAATCACATTGGTAAGGAGTGATAAGAATATCATAAATGTGTCAAATGTTAGTTGATATTGTTAATTAAAGACTTATATGGTAAATTTAATATAATACTTACTTATACTTGTCTCTTACTTTTTGCGTCTTGACACATTTAATATTTTATGGTTGTCTCTACGCCTTGACCCAATTCATATAATAAGGTGAGGATGTGCATGCATAATAATCCTTAGTTATGACTATGAGATGAGGATTAAAAGGGAAGAGGATGTAAAGACAAGTAATTTTATTATGTATTTTGGTGGCGTTGAGGACAAATGTTGTGAGAAACCACAATATTTGGAAGGACAGAGGGAGATTACATCACGATCATGCCACCCATCAAATTAAAGACTATTCTTGAGCCAACAAATTTTTTTTTCTTAATTAATAACCATTGTTTCTCCATATCATGTGCCCAATGACACTTCTCTATAGCAATGCACAAATCGACCTCTTCATAGTTTGTGATCCTAGCTACATGTCATTATTTGTATTTGCATGACATCGAGTGTTGTTTATAGTTGTCGTGAGTCCATGATATTCATGCAAGAAATTAATTCTTATAGAAAAGGACTCATCAAACCGACCTTTTGAATTTCATTTTGACGAAAAAAAGAGTGGACATTGGTAGCGAGTTTCACATAGGTAGTAGGCACAAAGTTTTGAGCTCCTTTCAGGCCCAGTAGTAGACTAGTAGTTCTTTTTTGTTATAGTCATAGTTGTTGACACATTTACACACTTTAGATTGCAGCCCCAAGTGACTTGAGATTCAGAGTCACATCTCGATGGCTAGTGTCTCATAGTCATCAATGATTATTGGTCATCTTGCACAACTAAGCAGTGAGTGCATGGCATGAGTGACCGAGTGATTATAATTTATCATATTTCCAATATTTTGAATGATGAGTTGAACTTTATAGCATATAAATTTTAACATCTTGAAAAATTTATATGGATGGGTAATTTCAAATGTTTCCCTTCTTTTGAAATGTTGATATAAATTATTGCCTTCTTAATTGAAAGGGTAAAATTCATATTTTAAATTTTTTTTGAAGGATAATTTTAACTTTACACTTCTGGGAAGGGCTAGAACCCTTTGGAAGGGCTAGGAAGGGTTCAATTTTGAATGTTGCTCACCACTTGAAATTTTCATTAGACAATGGGTTTCAGGTGTAAAGCCACCCGTTTATGTGTGAACGAGTGATTTTATCAGTGAAACTAATATTGTTATTTTTTTTCAAATAATTTTTTTTTATGTTTTTAATATAGAGATTTTTTATATTCAAGGAAACCTTGTTTATATAACATGCTATATAGTGAGATTTGAATTCTCTATGGGGGAGTGTATTTTTTTTAGTAAGAAAAACAATTTTTGTATATTAAAAAAAGTTGTGTTAAAGTTATAGCAGATCTAATGATCAAAATATGATCATCATAGTCAAAATTACACTTGGTAAATACTAACAAACTTAACATCAAGGAAGAGAGAACCACCCGAAAAAACTGGATCCAATCCAACAAATTTTCAAAATCCAAACATATGATAAACTTCACCAACAAATCTCCTCTTAATACTAAAAACAAAGATCAGAGTGACTAATTGGAAAGAACCAAATTTCTGGTTCTACAACGAGTTCCAGAAGAGAAAAGAAAGAACTTTAATCTACCATCCATATTTCCCAGCTTCAGTTTTGAGAGAGTATCAACTTCCACATTCAATTCTCTGTAAACATGATTGAAAGATAGAAAAGAAAAATATGTCGTGAAGCATTTAATATTTTCTAATTAGTGATGAAGCTCTAAAGACTTCACTATAACAATATTACTTTCAACTATCTAATTGGCATTCATTAAATGCTATTTGCTAAGTTTGTAGTCTCAAAATATATAAAGAAAGTGGTTTTACAAATCCATTTATAAACCTAAAAAAAAGTGATTTTATAAATCCATTTACAAGCTTAAACCTCAAAAAAATTATAAAAGGATGGATTTGTATAAATATAGTTGGTATGACTTATAGCATTAGGTACAATTGTACAACATTCATATACATGTATTATAAGGCTATCATAGTAATATGATTAATTCCAGTAATATGGTTAGCATTAACGTATTACACCCATCATTATAGCCTAGCATGTATGCAAAATGATACACCTAGCCAACTAAATTTTCTGAATTGTAGCATGTCTATTCATTGATGCTTCACACCCAAATAGAATATATATATATATCGTATGTTGTATTATCTCAACATATAATCATAAGAAATTATTGAATTATTTAAATTAATTATTTTTTATGATTTATAAATGTTTTAAATTGTTGTGTAAAATAAGTAAATGTATTTTAATTAGGAGGAGTATTGGTGGGTGAGGATGGGGTGGTATGAAGAGCAAAAGGTCATAAGGCTGCAAAATAATGGTAGAGGTAAAAATTTATTTGACTACTTGGCGAATCCGTTGGAAGGCTTGGGTCAAATTTCATCTCTCTAATTTTTGTGCTTCTTTTTTGAGAGATTACACAGAAAAGTCTCTTCCTTTTGAATCTAGGTTATCTTAAGAAGAAGAAAACAACTTTAGTTTAAGTTACTATAGAAACTCAAACTTCATTCCAAGAGTTAATGTCATGAATAACTATGAAGACCCTTATAGGGAAAAGAGGAAGGTATTATGAAAGTCCCCCGTAACAAGTTTTGTCTCTTTGTGGCTCTATGTATTTTGTTAATAGAAAAAAATTTACTTACAAAAAATACAGAAATCACAAATCTTGGGAATTTTAGGTAACCTTCGAGTTCCATTGCTTTGTAAAATTGTCTTCATAGTCTCTAAGAGAATCTAAAGTTCTGAGTCTTTCAGATCGACGAAATAATCCAGTTCCTTGACCCTTTCATCTGGAGACACATAAACATGCATTCGTGACCTCAATTTCCTTTGTTGTAACAAACTTGGGTGTCCCCACATATGTAGCAATGCAAGAAGTTCTCTGATTGCACGGACGTCGGGGGTTTGATTGGTTAGGAGAATTGGATTTGAACATTTATCTTGAACCTAGCCCTCTTTCGCCTGGAAGGGATATCATTTGAAGTTCCTTAGGGTTCAGTCCCATTAGGTCTTGAATGGGGAAGGGATCCCAGTGGTCTATGTTGGTGTGGATACGAAAACAACTTTCCCTAGTTGAACCCTGTAACTGAGATGCGTGTTAGGGGCGATTGGCCACTTCTACAACACTTGAAATCATTGTAAAAATATCAACCCTAAAATCATTTTTCAACCTGTAAGTTTTTTCAACAATGACACATACACTTTCAGAATCCGATTGTGGAAAATCTAGTAAAACCTTATTTTTGGAGGTTGCCCAGATTGGAACCTATTACGATCAATGGGTAAATAAACCCCTATTTTTAGAGATTTCCTGATATGGAACCTGTGATGTGATGAGATAGAAAATTTATGACAAATATGCTCCATCGAACATTTAGCGATGAGAGTTTTTTTTTCAAGAGGAAATCAGCTCCCATTTTGATGAGAGGAGTTTCATTAGGAAGTTTTAAAACTGTAATATAATTTATTTGCATAAAATATTTGTCAAATATTAATTCTTAAAAATAAATATTAAAATACAATAACACTCAAAATAAATATTGAAAAACAATACACTCAAATATTTTACAAATAGAAAAACCACATTAAACATTTTTCTAGACCTAACTTTCTTCCATTAAATCTAGTTTAAGATATATTTTATGAAATTAAAAACCAACATAATGGAAAATTTTCTTTTGTTAAATTCCTATGACATTTGTGAATTTGTTAAATGCATATGACAGGGCCAACATTAAGTACATCATCCTCCTTATCATTAATATCATCATCCTTATCAGCATTAAGTACATTAAGATCATCATCATCACCAACACTAAGTACATCATCAACAAAATCATCGTCATCATTGTCATTATAGTCACTCTTATGCCATTAGTGTTATTAATCTCTCATCACCATTAGGATTCATGTCATGTAATTGTTAAAGTAATTTATATGTTGTTACAATCATTTCAATGATAATAGGGTCGTTACAGACATTTAGGTTCCATTAGAATCAATTAGGATCCAAAAGTGCTACCACATGCATAATCATCGTTGGCATCCACATCGTCATCATCATCATACAATAAATCAACATCATTGTCGTCATCTTACTCATCATCAATAAAATTGCGATAATAATGAGCAAGGAGCCCACTACCTCACAAGAATGGATGATATAGTCTTATACTTATCAAATCATATCCATACGCTCCATTATAATTATCGTAATGCATCATCGTCATGTTGTTAGGGCCAATCAGATGAAATTAGGTTCTATCAAATGTTGTTGGGGACACTCAAATGCCATTAGAGCAATTTAGGTGGCATTAAGGTAATTTACTCCTCATTAGGATTAATCAAGATACAAAAGTGCCATGATTACGATAATTTAGGTTCCACTATGATAAATCAAGATCCAAAAGTACTATCACATGAATCATGATCAATGGCGTTGACATTGATATATCTGACGTTATGTCGGACATTTTCCAAATAGAATTCCTAGCTCTAAACCTAGTGCAACTCCTAGCGTGGTTCCTTTCGAAACTTCTGGCATTATTCCAGGCACTATACCCGGCTCTATACCTGGCGCTATGTTGGATGTTTTCTAAGTGCAACTCCTGGCTCTATACCTAGCACTGTGCTGGATTTTTTTCCTGCCAAAATTCATGGTGCAATTCTTGTCACTAACCCTGGATTAATATATGTTGTTATCATATTCAGGACATTTTTTGGAGGCTATTTTGGGCGTTATATGGGATGCTTTTTTGGATGTTAATTGGGACATTAATTGTGATGATAATTGGGATGATAATTGTGATGCTAATTGGGATGCTAATTGGGACGTTAATTGGGATGCTAATTAGCCTCCAAAATAGCACCAACTTTTAAAAAGAGATGCTAATTGGGACGCTAATTGGGACGCTAATTGAGATGCTAATTGAGACGCTAATTGGGACACTAATTGAGACACTAATTGGGATGCTAATTCGGACATTAATTGGGATGCTAATCAGCGTCCAAAATAGCACCAACGTTTAAAAAGGGATGCAAATAATGCCATTAATAGCTCCATCCCATGGAAAAACATCCACTTTGTCCAAAAAATGATGAAAAATACACTAAAAGTGACAGTGGACGCTAAAAAGGAAGCTAAAAGAGACGCTAATGGTAGAGTTTTGTTGTCATGACCAATAAGAACTAAAATCTTGCAATGAGAGTATTATTTAATGTTGTTCATAGATTACTATTCAAGGATGACTTGGGTTACATTTCTCAAAGAAAAATCAGAAGCTTTTGAAAAGTTTAATTTTTTTAAAGCAAAAGTTGAGAATGAAAAAAAATTGAAAATCAAATGTTTAGGGTCAGATAATGGTGGTGAATTCACTTCAAATGAATTCAATGAATTTTTTGAAACCCATGGAATTAAAAGACAGTTTTCATCCCCAAAGATACCTCAACAAAATGGCGTTGCGGAAAGGAAAAACAAGACAGTCCAAGAAGATGCTAGAACTATGCTAAATGAAGCAAAAATCCCAGATGTGTATTGGAGGGAAGCAATATATACAATTTTTTATATACTAAACAGAGGACAACTCAGAGTTAATAATGACAAGAACCCTTACTAGCTATGGTGTGGAAGACCTGCCTCTGTCAAATATTTTAGAGTGTTTGGAAGCAAGTGCTACATAAAGAGGAATGAAGATGACCTTGGCAAATTTGACTCTAGAACTAATGAAGGAATATTTTTAGGATATTCTTCCACCAAGAAAGCATATAGATGTTACAATAAAAGGATACACAAAATCATAGAAAGTGTAGATGTAAGGGTAGATGACATGAAATCATGAAGAATAAAAATCCAAGATGTTTATGAAAGAAGTGGTGAAGGAGAGAAGGAAGTCTTGCAAAAGGATGAAAGTGATCATGAAGAATAAGAAGAAGAGAAAAGAGAAGATTCACAAGAAAGTGAAGATGAAGACTCTCGAATACTTGATACAAAATATCCATCTAGAAGAATATAAAAGAATCATCATGAGACACAAATCATAGGTGACAAAGATGTTGGAGTTAGTACGAGAAGAAAACCACTATTTAATGAACAAGCCTTACTATCAGTGGTGGAACCTAAGAAATTTGTAGAAGACAGCAAATATGATGATTGGATCAAATCCATGGATGAAGAGTTGGATCAAGTTGAGAAGAACCAAACACGGGAACTAGTTCCAAGACCTTTAAATAAGAATATTGTAGAAACCAAGTGGGTCCTCAAAATTAAGTTCAATGAAAATGGCAATGTGATAAGAAACAAAACAAGATTAGTGTGTAAAGGATATGCTCAAGTGGAGGTTACTAATTTTGAATAAACCTTTGCACCTATAGAATGAATTGAAGCAATCATAATGTTTTTGTCATTTTTATGTTATAATAACTTCGAAGTATATCAAATGGATGTCAAGTATATGTTTTTGAATGGGAAACTAGAAGAGGGAGTCTATATTGAACAACTTGAAGGTTTCCTCTTATCAGAAAATGGAGTCTATGTTTGAAAACTAAAAAAGACACCCTATAGTCTCAAGCAATCCCCACGAGCATGGTTTCAAGGCTATATAAGTACTTGAAGAAACAAGGATATAAAAGAGGATCCACTGATAGTAATCTGTACATAAAGATCGAAGATAAGAATATGATCATTGTTATTGTTTATGTGGATTATATCATATTTGGAAGCAATCTACAAATACTAAGTGTAAAATTTTCTTCTGAAATGAAGAAGGAATTTGAAATGTCAATGTTGGGTGAATTAACATTCTTCTTGGGATTACAAGTTTATCAATCATACAAAGGAATATTCATTTCTAAACCAAGTGCATCAAAGAAATGCTTAAGAAGTTTAAGATGGAAGACTCCAATCCTGTTAGTAATCCTATGATCATTGGTTGTAAGTTAAGCAAGAATGAGGAGTCCTTGGAAGTGGATCATACCATGTATAGATCTATGATAAGTATCCTTCTAGATGTGATAGCTACAAGATCAGATGTGATGCAATATGTAGGATTGGTTGATAGATTTCTGATAGATTTCAATCAACTCCCAAAGAAACACATGTGGCTGCAATAAAAATAATTCTTAGATATCTAAAAGGTACTATGGATTTTTCTTTATGGTACCCAAAATGTCAAGACTTCACTTTCAGAGAATTCATGATACAGATTGGGAAGGAAGTGTTGATGACCGAAAGAGAACTAGTGGAGTAAAATTCTTTTTGGGAAATTGTTTGGTATCATGGTTAAGCAAGAAACAATCCTCCATAGCACTATCTACAACAAAGGATGAATATATTGTTGCCGCATCATGTTGTACTCAAGTCATTTGGATGAAGCAGACTTTGGAAGACTTACTTGTGAAGTATGAGCATCCAATTGTGAAAAATTGTGACAATACAAGTGCCATAAACATACCAAAAAATACTGTCATGCACTCCAAGACAAAGCACATACCATTAAAATATCAATTTCTAAGTGATCAAGTGTCTCCAAAAGTGGTCAAATTGGAATATAATGATACTAAAGAACATTTGTTGATATATTCATTGAGCCACTACCCAAAGAAGCATTTGAGCATATTAGACATAAGTTGGTAGGAATATCCTTATAGTGAATAAAATGGAGAAAAAAGCATCATGTCAAGGGGAGATATGTTGACAGGGGGAGCTGTTAGAAGGAAGCATTTGTCATTAATATTAGAGAGGGAGAAAATTGGGAAATTGAGAGATTGTTACAATCAATGCCAAAGGGGAAGAATGTTGAGTATGGTTGTCATTGATGTCAAAGAAGTTCAGTAATGATAAAGGAATAACCTAGGACATGATGCCATGGAATGTAGGATGAAGCTGACATGGATAAAATCAGCATGTTGTCTCCCATGCTTTGGATGCTTCACCTTCCAAGTTTGATGAAAGTAAGAATCCACCCTAGGTGACCTAAGGTCTTGAAAAATCGTATAAGGGTCAGCACAAAAGTTCATAAGGACATTTTTTGAATGCACACCAAATGTAATATTTTGTAAATAAATTCATCAAACAACATGGGTCTATTCTTTGGTCATATGTCTGTCTACCCACAGTTTTTTAGCTTTCTTTCTGGTGGTCACATGTGCAAGAAGTAAACCTGCCAAAATGAGAAAAAACATGTTTTGACAAATGTTAGATACACGATATTAAGAGCACATTTTCAGATGCAAATCTATGAGGAGGGTTGATCAATTCTCTAATCAATTAATTGGGTTTTGAAATAACCATGGTACATGGTCATTGATTGACCATCAATCACTGTAAGGATTGATGGAGATACAAACACTAAATAGTGCTTTAAATCTTACAGGAATGAATGGTTGAGGATGAGGCAAGGTAGAGATAGATGGTCGGGATTGGATCCGACACAAGAAGATACGAACTTGTTAAAATTTCAGAGGAAGTATAACAATGCAAGTTGGATCAGACATTCGAAGGACTACGATCCAAGAGTGATCATTAACAGCTGGGGATATGGTCCGCAAAATAAATGTGCACAAAAGATAACATTTTGGAGTGTCAAAATGAAGTTCCATGTTTAATAGTTGATCAACTAATGAGGATGATTTTGCAAGAAATCGACGATTCACAACAGTTTCAGAAAGAGATTTGTGGGAGGATATTGTGGAATACCATTTCAGAAAAGTTGGAAGACACATCCACAATATTCAACCCAACTGTGGAAAGAATGTTGGAGACGCATAATTACGGAAGTCGTCTTTTGAAATTTGGGAAATGCATACCCACAATATGCAATCCACAATTACAGGAAATTAATTGTAGAAAGGACGATTGAGGAAAGATCATTGCAGAAAGGTTAAATGCGAAATCCTGTTTCGAAAAAGTTAAAAGGCATGCCTACAACCTATGACCCGCAATTGTGGAAGGAAGAAGTTCTCACAGATTGCAGAAACGACGATTGCAGAAAGAACGTTGCAGAAGGTTAATTGTAGAAAGATAGTTTGTAGAAATATAAATACGAAAAGGTCGTTGCAGAAAGGTAATTGCATAAATGAAAAGACGGTTTGCAGAAAGATAAGTACGGAAAGGGTAAATGAAGAATTTTGTTTTGAAAAAGTTGAAAGGAAGGCCCACAACCCATAACCCACAATTGTGGAAGGAAGGAGTTCTTGTAGATTGCGGAAAGAACATTATAGAAGGTTAACTACAGAAAGCTAAATGCTGAAAGGTAATTGCGAAAGTGGAAATATGATTTATGTAAAGATAAATACAGATATTCGATCAACGGTTGGATCATGATCGTTATTAGATCAATGATCAAGGAGGTTTCTGCTGCGTGAAAATACGGAGAAGATAATGGCAAGGTTGGGTCACATGAATTTGAAAGTAATTGTCATGCCATAATATCTCATCAACGAACGAGAATGATCACCAAGGATATTGATGACTGTAAGCTAATCCTCTAGGTGAAGGAGAATAATTTGGAAGAATAGTTAAAATTAGAGATAACTTAATTTTAGTTAACTCTTCAAAATCTAAATTTCTATTAAAACTGAACTTGATGATGAAGATCAACATTTGAGAAAGGAAATGAAGAATTCATGCAATGCATCAATGAAAAGATACGATAAGTCAAGTAAATATATGATGGTATTTATGCATAATTCAAACCTGGATGGAAAGTTTCTATACAGTCCATATCGTAGCAGCAACTAGAAGAGGCAGAGACCAGTGACATGAAGAATTATATGTCTCAGAGTAAAAAAAAAGATATGGAATATTGATTTAACATATCAGGGTGGCAGGGTGGTGCTAGGGTAGTCAACACACCTACATGGGGTTGCAGCCTCCTTCCAGTAGTGGATGAAAAACAAGTTGTTTTTGCATCCTTGTCTATTGGAACAGGAACAAGAACAGAGGCATTGTAGCATCCTTGTCTATTATAGCATGGAAAAAATGTGGGGTGTTGATGCATAATTTCTGTAGCAGTAGATAAACAATTTTCTAAAATTCATCTTATTAATGATTTTGAGTTTGTGGTTTTCTCCTTGAGGTTTCCACGATAAAATTTTGTGTCCTAACTTGTTTGATTCTTTCTTTGTTTTGTACTAATTGTTTTAATAAAATAAAAGGAAGGCAATATTGATTCACACCCCCTCTTAGTATTGCTCGATAATCCAACAAATTTATCATGTTTCTTCCATATATTTTTGTTTTCTCAACAATTTCATAAAAAAAAGTATATGTCACACTACTATACACTAGCCTCTATGCGCTATAAAAAATCCAATCCATCATTATTATATTAAGTCCTTGAAAATATGCACTAAAACTTGGCATACTATTTTTTTAGGCCTCCTCACTTAGATAAATTTTAAAAATATTTAGAAGTACTAAATTTATTTTCGAAAAATAATGGTTCACTAGTACTATTTGTTATCTACATATTTTTCAATGTTGGTTGTTTATGTTTAGGAGAACACCTATAGCATTCCAATGCTTCAAAGTAACCCACCTTGAAATGAAACAAATTCATAATAAAATATTTAGGTCTAACTCTAGTTCTTATTTCCAAACATGTTTCAAGTTAAAACACATTTTGATACAAGTATATGTAGTGAATATTATATTTCCTTTCACTTACCCTAATTTATTTAGTTTACATAGGCCATCTCCAGTAGACAAAATACCTTTATAAAACAACATTCTATTTCTTCCCTATCAAAATATTTCATAACAAAACACCTATAGCATTCCAATGCTTCAAAGTAACCCACCTTGAAATGAAACAAATTCATAATATAATATTTAGGTCTAACTCTAGTTCTTATTTCCAAACATGTTTTAACTTAAAACACCTTTTGATACAAGTATATGTAGTGAATATTATATTTCCTTTCACTTAACCTAGTTTATTTAGTTTACATGGACCATCTCCAGTAGACAAAATACCTTTATAAAACAACATTTTATTTCTTCCCTATCAAAATATTTCATAACAACTTTAATTATTGATGGACTTAGAGCTTCAAAATTTATTACTAATAACTTATACATAATCAACCTAATTTAAAATGGACAAAGTATTGCAACAATTACACGCCCATAATGTATTTGAATGTACTTATAGATAAAGTATTAGTTAGAATGAAGGCCCTAAGAATGATCAAATTAGTATTTTATAGGTTACAATATGTCAAAACTACTTTACATAATTACCATTGATGCAATTGAAAAACAAATTAAACTCTAAGTGTAATCATTTTTTTCTTTAACAAATGGTATGATTTGGAAAGCTTAAAAGTATATACTATCTTGAATGAATCAATTGCTTATTTGGTAGGCTATTGATTATTTAACGTTTTTTTAAAGTTGATCCTTCACCTCACATATTTTCCGTGACACTGTAACATGTTTCCAAATGCTATGCTAAACATCTTTACAATTTTTAGAGCCCAATATTGACCTCAAATCTTCTTTATAGAAGTGCATAACTCTCCCTATGTCAAAAATAATTTTTTTGGCAATCATCAATAGCTCATGCTTTCAGTTATATATTTTCCACAACAAATCTTTATCTATCAATCGCCCTTCAAAATTGTGAAGGCTCAAAACTAATGTTGGTTAGCCCTTCCTAACTATGTAACGCTTATTTTTTTCTTCTCCTTAACAAATGTATGGAAAAATTCAAATTGAAGCAACATCTTTTCATCTCTTTTCTTATTCCTATTTCATACACAACCTAGATCTTCATATTTTAAAATCATATATCTATCTCGAATAACAATTTACTTAACAAATATTTCAATTTCCTAAATCATATTATCAAACTTTCAGTTATTGTTTCCAAAACCTTAAAAAACTCTAAAAACATACTCAGTCTTTTCTCAAACTTTACAATAACAAGTTGTACTTGCTTTTAGCTTTGCATTTTTCATATATATCAAACTCAAAATAATTGAAGCTTTAAATCACTCAAACCCAAAAAAAACATGGATTTTAACTACAATAAGTTGAACATTATGAGTGCAAAACCCTAGTAATCAATGCAAAAAAGAAAAAACCAAATCAAACATCAATATATGTCTAATTGTTTTCTATATAGATAAAACTAATGTTTCAAATATTTTTAGATCAACAAAATATAAACAAAAAACTTTCATTGTTTTAGACATATGAGCAATAATAGAAGACAAAATACCATTCACTATATTATGCAAATTTTATGGTTTATTTTACAAGTTTTCAATATGGACTTCTTTAAACAATTTTGATGTGTACCAAAATGTATGACTTAGTGTACTAATAGTCCAAACAAGCTTGAAGTGGGACACATATATATTTCTTAGTTCCAAGCATTTTGGACATGGATATTAGTTTTGTTTTCGTGTAAAAAAAGAAAAAGGTCCTTGGTGCATTGCCAACCTCTCTCCAACTTTATATTGATATAAATCAATTAAAATCACAAGCCTTGTTTCATATTCTCATTAACATCTAAGAAGTCATTTATGGTCAGAAAACCAATCATACTCCATACATCCTTCATCACAACAGTTCACTATAATGTAGGGTTGATTAGGGTGAACATATTTATGTTGATTAATTAAATCAACTGGAACTGCAATAACATCCTAACAACTTTCCTAGACTTATAGAAACTTAGTTGTGCTACAAATTTGTTATGGTAATGGAATTTGCTCTACATATTAATGTAATGAATTTCTTTAAACATTTCAAGTGCAATGATGTTCCTGTATCTTCCACTTAAGTTCTCACCTCAAAAACATTTAATCTAGATTCCATATATTTTTTTAATTTAGATTTTAATCATCAAAACATATCTTTATATCATTTTAAAACTTTCATTTTTCTTCATAAAATAGAAATGATATTATACTGTATGAAAATTTACAATATAAAACTATTATGGTCATCACATTATAAAAATTTACAACATAAAACTGATAAGGTCCTCACATTATAAAGAGAAGTGGCATAACTCTACCAAACTTCCAAGAAATAACTTCATTACATATGAGTGTGCGCACACACATTTTTTTCTTTAAACTAGTCTAATAATCTTGATAGCTATAATCTCTTACACAAACATTGACCAAAACTAATGGTATCACTAATTTACTTCCTTTTGCAATAACAAAGTCATTCAAAACATTGAAAATAACAAATCGAGACTTATTATTACAAACCCCATAAAATATATGATGCAAGACCATGTGCATAAAAAAATTGTGAAAACTTCATTTGAATGCAAGATACCACTTGTCAAAACCCCATCACTAGAAATCATCACCACTTTCGTTAACGTGCATACACTTACAGTTCGACTCTATAACAGGGTATTCTTCTAGTTCCCATTTCATAGCATGCCCAAAAGGAGTTAGAATCACATCATGGCTAATCGTGGCTACAATTTCCTTGGATGCAATTTCCTTTCTTTTCTCCTTAAACTCTCTCTTCACTATAGAATGGGTTTACCCAAAGTTCAAACTTGAACCACCTTCTCTTGGACACATCAATTTCTAGTCAATTATTCCCAGGCTTTGAA
The DNA here is from genome assembly GCA_001517045.1 of Pseudotsuga menziesii. NCBI lineage: Eukaryota > Viridiplantae > Streptophyta > Pinopsida > Pinales > Pinaceae > Pseudotsuga > Pseudotsuga menziesii. Next base: position 107,241 of record LPNX010777719.1, on the reverse strand, counting down.
AATACCCCAAGATGGTCTTTGTTCATTTCCCTTCTTTCAGTACTACAATTCTTATTGCACCTTCCTTAGGTGTAGGGGTTTCTGGTTTGACATGAATATCACCTTCATCTGCCTATTCTATAGCGCATTATGTAAGCTCATAATGAGGAATTCGAATTCCCATGGGTTCTATAATATCATTGCACACCAACCCCTAATACAACTTTCCTTGAGATGGAGGCTACAAACTACATTTTTTGTCTCTTGGCCAAAATTTTTTATTTGACTCTACAACTCAATCATTGCATAATTAATAAAAATCATTTGTTTTGCCATTGCATCCCACATAGGAAACACACTGGAATGACTAAGCTCCAGTAAAAACCTCTATTATTCCAACCTCTCTACCTCACCATCACTATTTTTCGCTCATAGGACTCGAACAACACTTTATCTTCACTAAAAAAAATAGGGAAAATAGGAAATTTCCATCACTACACACCCTCTTATCTATTATGAAACATGTGCTAGCCTTGAATGTTTGATTCATGGTGTTCATAAAGTCACTCGAGCGAGCTCCAAGGTGGCCAATGAATTTACATTGATTACAACTCGTGGAAGGAAAACCATTTAAATGGGATCACTCTTTGATACATGTTCCCTTCCTTCTTGCCACTTGACATATTATCCTTGTCATATCAACAATAACCCCATCCGATTGTTTCAAAATTTAAATCAATGGTTGTATCATATATGTTATTTTTGTTTATCTAGTTTGTATATTTTATTGTTTTCTCAAATAGTCATCTTTTATCTTTGCTTTTATGTTTTGACCTAAGGCATACATGATGATTTATTAATCACTTAACACCCATTCTTGCTTTCTTTATTTAGCTTGATTAAGTTCTTTGATCAATCCTAAGTATGTTGTTTAATTTGTTTTATAAGTTATTAGTGTTTCCAAATGATTTTAGTATGTTTCATCACATTTATAAAATGTTTTTTAAAGGCTACTAATGAACACATATATTTTCCCTAATATAATAACCCTTTTCCAGTGATCATGCTAGAGATGTTTGACATTTGTTGATCTTATTTATCTAATTCCATGTGCAAATTGCTATGCTTAAACCATTCTTGAACAAAATTTCTATAGTGTTTTATTAAATCACACACAAAAGTATGCTTCCAACTTAGAAGTAGAAAAACCATAATAGTTTCATTTGTTGGAAAATCAAATAAAATTGAGAATGGGGATGAATCAGTATTAGGTATTTGTTTTAATTTTTATCACCCTATTTAAAAACAGAACAAGAATAGAAAAATAACACAAAATTTTATCATGGAAACCCACTAGGAAAAACACAAACAATTTCTATAACTGCAAAATTATATTTACAAGTATTTCGTAAGAACCAACTTGTTGGATGCGACAACACCCAAATTTTTTAGCTACGACTGAAGGATGCATCAACACCCTGTTTACCGGCTACGACTGAAAGGAAGCTTTGACTTCCTACAAGCTTCTATTTCCTTCCCTATCGCCTCCCTACCTCCCTTAAAACGATCATGTGTTCTATGTTTTCTGCACACTTTATATTTGCATTTTTTTTGTGTACATTGACACTTTATTCAAAAATTTAAAGCTTTGTTTATATACTTTCAATCGTTCCTTTTTCTAATAGTCACAACTCTTCATCGTAGCCTTTTACAAATAAAACTAATTTATAATTACCTTGGATGTTTAAACTTGCGAATTTTAATAGGATGATTATAAAATATTTCAACTTCACAATCTCAACTTAGACACATCAACTTCTAGCCTATTTATCCCTTGATTTACAATATGTCGTCAATTCTAAATCTCAATGGTCAATTCTAATGTCATCAATCAACCACAAAAGAATTACACTATGTATTCTATCATTTTTTACTCCACCATTTCGACTTTGGCTTTGTCAATTCCGAGTTGAACCGAACTCCGTCAATTCTTGCGTTTATCGATTTTGACGTTGGAATAGACTCTGTTGATTCTTACTAATTCAATGTCGAACTCTGACTTCGACTCAACTGATAATGGTCGACAAGCAATCAACTTCGACTGAAAATTGTCGACAATAGTTCGACTTCAACTATCAATGGTCAAGAATAGATCGACTAGGTTGACTTCGACTTAATGAACACTTTCGACAAAAATTTCGACAATAGTTGGACTTCGACTTAATGAACACTTTCGACAATACTTCAACAATAGTTTGACTTCGACTTAATGAAGACTTTGGACTTACTAAAGACTTTTGACAACACTTTTGACAATAGTTCGACTTCGACTCAATGAACACTTTCAACTTAATGAATACTTTTAACTTAACCTTTTCCTTTATTATTAATGAATGTCTTTGACATCAATAACAATCATACCCAACATCATTATGCTACTATTACTACTATTCTACCAAAAATAAAATAAACAAATCCCTTATCACCAAATTAAATAACATTAACAATTTCCCATTCATTATACTACATTACAATAAACTTAACAAACTCAATGACTATTAAGCTTCATAAATTAATATTTAATATTTATAAGGTACTTCTTAAGCTTTATACATTAAAAAAAATACATAGCTCCAATCCTTTGACTTAGCAGCTTTGTTTTTTTCTATACCAAACGCAACTTGTCTCATTGTTTTTTTTTTCGGAATCTTCAACTTCTCCTTTTTGTTAAAATTAATAATTTTAACTTTTCAAAAACTAGAATCCATCATCACATCTCAAAGTTTAGATACTATCTAAAACTATTTTTGTTAATTAATAATTATAACTTCTCATTTTGTTAATTAATAATTTTAACTTTTCAAAAACTAGAATCCATCACATTTTAACTTTTCAAAAACTAGAATCCATCACATCTCAGAGTTTAGATACTAATGATCTAAAACTATTTTTGTTAATTAATAATTATAACTTCTCATTTTGTTAATTAATAAATTTTAACTTTTCAAAAACTAGAATCAATCACATCTCACAGTTTAGATACTAATGATCTAAAACTATTTTTGTTAAATTATTAATAAATATAATTTTTCGAAAACCAGAATCCATAACATCTAAGATTCTGACTTAGGGACTAATTATCTAAAACTATTTTTATCAATTTTTTTATTCTCAATAAAGAATAAATTTATTTGATTCAAAACATTGATTTTATCAAAACAGATGTCATGCATCCTTTAAAGAAACCTATTATCATTGATTTCAGAAGTTCAAACAAAAATTTTACTACTGCTACTATAGAGTCAATAATGATTATAAAATCAACGATGCACAGCACAAAGTGTAAAGACGACTCAACTGGAGGCTTAGTTTTCACCAACACACGACTGTTTACATTTATTCATATTGATACTATTACCAAATGGATACTGTAGCCATATCGCTAGCGACACGCGCATCAATTTAACTATTATATGCAACAGGCCAAGCAGCCAGGAATCTTATATATGGTACGTACTTCACAAATACTTCAAACAAATTGAAGTTACGGTAAATAAATGCTACAAGGAGGAGCGGGTGCCAGTACTACTTCTACAGCAACCTCTGCAACTCAAATCTATGGTAAATTAAGGCAATATTCATTACAAACTTGTCTATAGAGAGAGCTGGAACAAAGACATTTGCCTCTGAGCTGTCTCAGCATCTCATTGTGAGAATTGTTTTCCTTGGAAGGTCTGGCCGAATTGCCAGTTAGAAGGAGCAACATTATACGAGACAGTTGCCCGGCCGTCGCTGGTGATGACCTTGAAGGAAAGGCTCTGGCCGTTGAGGTACGAGTTGCTCTGCCAATTCTGTCCCCAGTTGCGTGACATTGCCTGCCAACCAGTTCTTGATCCTTTTATCCAAACGCCATAGACGTCCCCTGCTCCTCCCACGTTCGTGATGAGGACCAGGTTGAAGTAGGAATGGCCATTGATTGTAAACCGGATTCCTCCCTTTTTCAAGCAAGGGACCCTGCATTAATGCATGTGTGCCCTCTTAGAAATGATCAAATGCAGGTAGGCGAATCTGAATTCAAAGAGCTTTACTAATTGACATGCCAATTAATTAATCACCTTCGGTATACAATGGGGACGATCCCACTTCTGTACTTGGCAATCTTTTCATAAGCGGGCTGGGCCATGTCGAAGTGCTGCAGCGGTGGGTTGCACCATCCACCATTGTTGTTGGGGAGAGCGTTGTTTGGCGGGCAAAAGTTGGTAGCTGTGACGGTGACAGTCCCTGGCAAACACCACTGGGGATCGTCGTTACATTTCATTTCGTAGCAGGCTCCACAGCTTAGTCCACTGTTGAAAAGCGCGGTGCTCAAAGCAGCAGTGTTGGTTCCATAGCCCTGGCTGTAAAGATTACCGTACCCACACGCCCCTTCTGGAAAAAGATATCAGAAATCAAGAAAGTTAACATATAACAGTACTTAATCAACAGAACCTGGGATCTACTGGGGCAGGTGGGGCGTTCTGCGAGTAAGCTACATTAATTCAGGATCTACCATACCCCGGTTCCTGCATAGCTCAATAAGCATTTTGAAATATGGATGTGAACCTACCCTAACAATAGACGTCTCCTCTACCAGAAATACATAACCGTTTCAGAACAAGCAAATTTTGAAATGCCTATTCGATAAAAAAGCTAACATACCCATAGTTCCAGAAGCATCACTACCACCGTAGAACGTAGCATGGGCAGATTGCCAGGTCCCATATCCGTAAGCTCGAGCAAAAATCCAAAGGAATCCCAACAATAGGATCAACGCAATGCTATATTTCGGCCCCATAAACCTACAAAAGAACAAGCTTATCAATTCAGATGAATAATATACTCGCTTGTAAAAATCATCTACCAAAGAATTCCGGGTATACCTGAATAAGATCAAAATGAACCAGAGGTTGCACAGCGACGGACTTTCTCTGATGGGATGTTCAATGGCGAGTAGTCCAATATATAGATTCCGCCCGTCGATGTGTCCCACAGCTTCGGTTTTCATGTCGTTCTCGAATCTGAGAGAAATCACGAATCACATGCATATCGCCGCGCCTAGAATTAATGGGGTTGTTCCTTTCACAAGTACGAGATGGCTACCTTCACATGGAGTAGTTGAAATCCGAATACAATACAGACAAATGCCCGACGATACCTCGGTAAAATATTCATTTCGTTTAAGCACTACCACGTCCACATTCACAGGGAACTTGTGGCCTGGAGTGGCTTCAAATCCCAACATAAATTGTTCACTGGTGAGAAACATTGAAAAAATGATTCTACTTCCCTTTCCCTTCCATAATGAAATGTTTGAAAGAAAATTTTACTTCAATTTAAAATTGAATGAAGTAAACTAAGTACACATTTTCCTATTTTCCATTTCCCTTCGATTATGAAATGTTGAAAAATAATTTTACTTCAACGAAAATTTTACTTCAATTTAAAATTGACTGAAATAATCTAAGTACACATTTTCATATTTTCCCTTTCCCTTCCATTATGAAATGTTGAAAAATAATTTTACTTCAATTTAAAATTGATTGAAGTGAACAAGTACAAATTATAAAAAAATAAATAAAAATTGACATTTTTCCTTTCTTTTGATAAATAATTTTACTTGATGATTAAAGTAAATCAAATACTTATTTTAGAAAAAAAGACATTTTATATAAAAATTGACAAAAAAACATTTTATATAAAAATTGACTTAAAAATAATTTAATAATATTATTTGGAATTCCATGATGTATTCTTGTATCTATTGACACATAGTATTACATCTTATATCTATATTTTTTATTTTTATTATCCATGGAAGCCATGTTTATTGTAGATATCGTTAAAAAAATAATTTAATAATATACATCATTTGGAATTCTATTTAAGAGATGATGTATATATTAAAAAATAATTTAATAATATATATCATTTGGAACTCCATTTAAGAGAGGATGTATTCTTGTATCTCTATGATACATGAGTATTACATCTTATATCTATATATTTTTTTAGTATATCATGATTTTTCCTATTCATGGGAGCCATGTTTATTGTAGACTTCATTAAGAAAGACAAATTTAGTAAATTTTGAGGGTTTTTGTTGAAGTGTGATAATTAAATAATAAGTGTAATGAAGAATCAAGATATCTTATTTACTTTATATTAGGTTTCTCGGAATATGAGAATCTAGCATGATTTTATCTATGGCTTAGATTAAGATGTTTATGATTGAGATTTTCTTAAAAATGATAGCAACTCAAAACTAAATAAAATCAATGATAAGATCACCAAATATGTCATTATTATTGAAGACATTGATTGTTAAATTGATCTATGAAACTATGGAAAATTCCATGTTGGAGTAGGATGGTAAACCATAATCCCTAATGCATAAGTTCCATGATAACAAAAATTGTTTTGCATTTTCCCTAAATTTCTTAAGAATCCCACCTAGACCTGAAACATGTTACTTCAAGCATTAATGCTACAAAGGATATGTCTCCTTGATCTTAGGCTTGGGATGAGGTGGAGAAAAGGAGAGCTATGACATTCTAAAAACATTTGACACACAAAGTATTGGCACTCTAATGTCAATGTCACTAGAAACAACCAAGCGAAAATGACAATGTGTGATAGATAAAGATGTATAAAATGGGTAAAAAGAAAATGAAGAAATGCGTGAGGATTTCATAATGTAGAAAATGGAATGAAAGAAATCGCAATTCTGATTGTCATAATCCTAATTTTAGTTTTATGATGTTGACAAGGTCGACGTTAGGCAAGTCCATATCTAAACTTCATCAAGTTTTATGATGTTGACAAGGTCCTTTTTATGCAAGTCCATATCTAAACTTCATAAAGATGTATGATGCTAACAAGGTCCATTTTTTGCGAGGGATATGTCTAAAAATTCGACGACTTGGGTTGGATGACAATTTTTTCTCAGAATCCGATGTTTTTTTATTTTGCAAAATCGAAATGTAACCATGTTTTAATCCCAATTTTGACGCTATAAATGGATTCGCTGCCCTCAGAAACCTCTAGGGCACCCAAAATTCCAAAACTTGACAGTTGTAACGTAGATTTTTAAATTGTGATGGGATTCTATCAAAATTGTGCCAAAACAATTAGCCTATTCTAACCCAAATTGTAGAATTTTTAGACTATGTATTCTGCAAGTCCATATCTAAACTTTATCAAGAACATAAAAGTTGAATAAATTTATTGAAAATTCAAAAAAAAATGTGAAACAAAGAAAAACTATGCATTACTATTTAAGATGAGCTTGACCATTAGTACAATATCCAAGGATTGATGATAGATTTCCATTCAATGATCAAACATGTGTTTTTTTCACATTAAATATCTATTATAATATTGGGAATGCCACAAATTATATACTAAGTGGCTAAGAGGCTAGGAATACACTATAATACTAACCAAATATTAGATACAAACAATATCACCATATCATGAGTTTTAACAACCAAATATAACATTAGAAATGGAATAAAATAACTATGAATCAACATGTTAGATACATTTTGAGCTAGAAATTTGCAAATAATCTTATGAATAAATTCCCAATGTCATTACAATCTACACATGTAAGTCATGACTAATTATTTGGGTATTTATAGAGCCAATAATAGAGGAAAATATAACAAGGGAAATGGCATTATGGATGGCGTGGGATAAAAAATAATTTAAGTATGAAAACTAAATGTAACATTAATTGTCATATCAATAGGTTTGTCAATAGTCATAACACAAGAATCCAAGTGGGTATTGTGAAAGATGAGGTGTCCAAGATTCCTTGGGATTTTTTTTTATTGACCCATAAAATGGTGTATACTTCAATATGGGCACAAGATTATCTAGGTGTGAGCTATGTGGTGGATTTAATATTCACGAAAGGGTACATCGTATTAAAGAATAACTGAGAGTTGATGAGAATAGAGATGACTTTAGTCTTTAGATGGCAAAGTCAAGTATTGAGTGATCAACCTTGAAGCTTTCTCACAGTTCACATCCTTAATCATATGGTACAAAATGTACGATGCTCATTGAGAAACCAAGAAATGGAAGCGATAAAATTGATGGGCTGTTGAAAATGTGACCCTTCTTTTAAAATTTTATAATATTTGTTATTTTTCATAACAGTGACAAGTGATTTCAAAGATTCACAATTTTAAAGGGTGTTTTTTTAATTACCCTTGTATGGTGCATTTGAACTCCTTAGAAGGGATATGAAGGGTCCAACTTGGATCACTAAATACATCCCTTTGTTACATAATGCTTATATTTAGCTACCACAACATTGAACATGTTATATATGGGAAATTTTTTTTTTTCATAGGATGAAGATTTTAACAGTTAGCCATAATAGTGCGTAAACTCCTAGATTGAACTATGTAAAATTGTTGGCAGGGGTTTAGGGTAAGTGAGTTGCACAGCACCGCAGAGGCTACGCAAGCTCACGCGACACCGTGCAAGTCAAAGGGAGCACGACGGGCGAAAAATAAACCACTTTTGAATATTTTATGCATATTTTTGTATCGGTTGACCATATTCTGTGGATATAGGTCATTAGTGGTTAAATCAGTTAGAAGTGGACTTTGAATGTAAAGGTGCAAGCCTATATATATATTAGAATTGCAATTGTAAAGGGATATCAAGAGGTGTATGAGATGTGTATGAGACGAGGCTGAAGTGAGAGATTGAGTCTTTTGGTGAATTGTGAGCGACTCTGTGGAATGATCTTTCTCTTGCTGTGGAGAAATAAGACTGTTGTTTTGGATCTGTTGCGATGAAAGTAATATGATACAACGGATATTGAGCTCAATCACTATTGTCCTTGTTCCTCTTGCATATGCTGAGATGTCTTTTCCTGTCTTTATTTGTTGCGATGGCTCTATTTTATAAATGAGGAATGCAATACTGCTGCAATGTCTTTTCCTGTCTTTTCTATTTTATGAATGATGAATTCCATACTACTGCAATGGATAGTTGAATGATGCGATATGTTAGATATGTGATAGAAAAGATGGATCTGTGATGAATACTGTGATATCTGATAAATGGTTCTGGTAGATCTGATAGTTATGCTGATAAATCTCTGATGCCCCGATCCTCCTTCTTACTATCGAAAACTTGGTTTTGACAGCTCTCCCTTGAACATCTCAGGTGAGACTTCATCTACTATGCAGGTGTTGCCAGGCAAGGTTAAACCTGTCTGGGCCGGTGCTCAGGGAGATCGCGCTGGTTGGGCGTCGACAAAGTGGGAAGCCCTATTGACGAGGCTTTGTCGATGGGTTTTTCGCAGTGCTTCAGACAGTGCACCCTTCTGCCCCTATCTTATAGGGCTTCAAGCGCCTACCATTCACTAGCTTCGGTAGCACCACTCCATCTAACTACTGCAACTGAAATGCACCCCCAGAAGTAATTGAATGAATAAGATACAGGCCTAACCAATGCATTTGTAACTTACCTAAATGCTTGATGAACTTGTTATCGTATAACAACACCAAATCTCATTGGGAAAATTGTTTCTTTTTAATGTGGCGATCATGCCATGCCTTTTATTGATCCTTCTCGACACATTGCTAGAATCCCGCAATTAAGGGGTCCTCTTCCGGTTGAAGTAGCTGCACTGATCGCTCCTCAAGTGCCTCTTCATCACCCATGCCGGTTGGTGCGGTGATGCATAGACTAGGAACAATGTACTCCATAGGAATAACCATCTCTTTCCCATATACCAGTTTGAATGGTGTCTGCCCCGTTAGTATTTTGCAAGTGGTGCGATACGCCCACAGTACCACAGGGATCTTTAAATCCCAGTCATCCCGTTTAGCGTTACATACCTTTGTCAGTGCAGTTTCCAAGATTTTGTTGAAGGCTTCTATGGTTCCATTTTCCTGTGGATGATATGGCGTGCTTTTCTTATGATGCACCTGCAACCCCTCTGCCAGTCCTTTTACTGTACGGTTGATAAAGTGGCTAACCTAGTCGCTCATCAATATCCTAGGGCATCTAAACCATGTCACGATGTTTTCAAAGATGAACTTTGCTGCTATCGCAATGGTACAATCCACAACTGGTGTGGCCTCCGCCCACCTTGTCAAATCATCAGTTTTTGTGATGATGTAGTGTGCATCGGTGTGCTTCCCTGGCGGGTTGAGTGGACCCACAAAGTACACAACCCATTTATCAAAAGGTTGTAAAGTTACCTGTGGTATAAGCGACATCTCATCTCACCGCGATGGTTTCCCAACACGTTAACAGGCATCGCAACTCCGTCCATATTCTGTAGCATCATTATGCAATGTAGGCCACCATAGCCCAGTGTACAGTACCTTACACGTGGTAGCCCTTCATCCATAATGTCCACCCGCAACTCCTCCATGTGCTTCTTCCATAATTTTCCCTTGTTCATTAGGTAGAAAAAACTGTCGTGGGATCTCATCAGGTTCGAGCTTGTATAAATGTCCCACGATCAGCTGGAAATCCAAAGCCTTCACTACCAATTGCTTCTTTTGACTGGTCATCATATCCTCCAACGCAACTGTGGTTGCCAAGAATTGAATTATCGATGCATAATGGTCATCTGCGATCAACTCGAAATAGTTGTGCATCCGGCAATCTATCATCAATATTGGTGGGATCTTCACCGATGTCAATGCGGGAGAGATGATCAAGACTAGAATTTAAGATTCCTTGCTTCACAATTATTTCAAAATCAAATTTATGAAAGAGAAGTAGCTAGCGGCAGATCTTCCCCCCAACATAGGCTTATTGACCAGATACTTCAAAGCTGACTGGTTAGTGAACATCTTGAAGTGACCGCCCAAGAGATAGTGCATGAATTTCTGGAGCGCATATACCATCGCCAACCCCTCTCTTTCTGTGGTCATGTAATTCTTCTTGGCAAAGGATAACTTCCTTCTAGCAAAGGAAATCAAATGATCTAGATCTCCTTCTCCTAGTTGCGTGAGTACCATTCCCAACTCAATGGACAAGAGATCGACATGGACATGAAACTCCTTGGTCCAATCGGGGAACACAAGTATGGGCGCTGAAGCCATCTTGGCCTTCAATGTGTTGAAGCTACTTTAACAGTCCTGGCTCCATATGAATGTGAAATCCTTCTTGAACAGCTTCTCAATGGGTGCGGTAATCGCAACATAACCACGGATAAACTTGAGATAGTACCCAGTATGCCCTAGTGTCGCACGAAGCATATTCGTATTTGTAGGTTGCAGTAGGCTTATAATGAGTGCAATCTTTATTGGATCAACCAAAATCGCCTGTTTACATACAATGTGACCCAATAGTATCCCAAATGGTGCATAGAAGATGCACTTCATTGAATTCAATGCAATCTAATGCTGTCGATACCATTCCATCATCAAGCGTAGGTTTGCCAAGTGATCCTTGATCAATCCATAGACTGTCTGGTCATACATATGTACTTGCAGAAATTTTTTAATAAAATATTTAAATGCAACGATGACTACCCGAGAGAATACCGTAGGCCCATTCTTTAACCTGAAGGGCATTACCGTGTACTGAAAGCAACCCCATTCGGTGACAAATGTGGTTTTGTGGCAATATTTCTTTGCACTTCTAATCTGGTGATACCCAGAAAATCCATCTGTGAAGGAATACATTTCTTGACCACCTACTCCCTTAAGAATCTCATCTGTGAACGACGCCAAAAAGGGGTCATGCATGCAAGCATCATTCAGTTTCCTTAGATTGACACAGATTTGGACCTCCCCAGACTGCTTGTCTTGAACCACCATAGGAATTATCCATTCTGATTCTTCAACTGGCTCAATAATCCATGCATCTAGCATCTGATCAATTTCATCCTTGACCCTTTCTTTATATCGCGGATTCAAACAATATGGCCTCTGTCACACTGGTTTTGCATTTGGTTTTAACGAGATTTTGATTTCCCCTAAGTCACCCAATATCCCCTTCATTTCAGAGAAATTTGTTGGGAATAGGTCTCGAAACTCATGCAACAGATATGTGATATTTTCCATAGTCTCCTCGTCCCAGTAGTCCCCAATATTGGAAAATTTATGATTATCCTTTGTCCCAATGTTAACTTTCTTAATATTCAACGATTGAGTCATGGGATCCGTCAGCACATCTGGTGCTACGACATCCTGACTTCCTTCAGTCTCTAGAATATTAATATTGTGCAATTCATCATCATCCTCTGTCTCGCTAGGCTCAGCCTAAAAGGACCATGTGCACAAATGCGGGCTGGGCCTGACTAGAAGGAAGGACCAAGTGGGAAGATGTGAGTTGAGCCTAACTGCAAGGAAGGACCAAGTGGTCATATGCAAGGCTCTAGACTGGGCTGACAAATAATGTTTTGAAGGACAACAACAAATGTAGAATGATGTAGTATTCATAGAAGCTGGATCACGATGGCATTGTAGGTTACACAAGTACAAGATATTTCTAAGTTTTGTTGTAGTTGACATTGAAGGAAGAAGTTGCAGCCAAAATGCGAGTCAACAAATCTGGAAACAGTTGCACACTAATGCATATGTGATGGTTTCTACTCTTCAGGATCGAGGAAGACACCATGGCCAGTTGATGTGGCTCGAGGATGAGCCACAAGACTGTGTTGGGGGCCTGTTGGCAGGGGTTTAGTGTAAGTGATTTGTACAACACCGCGGAGGCTGCGCAAGCTCATGTGACACTGCACAAGTCAAAGCGAGCACGACGGGTGGAAAATAAATCGCTTTTGAATATTTTATGCATATTTTTGTATCGGTTGACCATATTTTGTGGATATAGGTCATTAGTGGTTAAATCATTTAGAATTTAGTTTGAACTGGACCTTGAATGTAAAGGCACAAGACTATATATAGATTAGAATTGCAATTGTAAAGGGATATCAAGAGGTGTATGAGATGTGTATGAGCTGAGGCTGAAGTGAGAGATTGAGTCTTTTGGTGATTTGTGAGTGACTCTGTGGATTGATCTTTCTCTTGATATGGAGGAAGAAGATTGTTGTTTTGGATCTGTTATGATGAAATTAATATGATACAACGAATATTGAGCTCAATCAATGTTGTCCTTTTACCTCTTGCATATGCTGCAATGTCTTTTCCTGTCTTTATTTGTTGCGATGGCTCTGTTTTATGAATGAGGAATGAAATACTGTTGTGATGTCTTTTCTTGTCTTTTCTATTTTATGAATGATGAATTCCATACTGCTGCAATGAATAGTTGAATGATGCAATCTGTTAGATATGTGATAGAAAAGATGGATTTGTGATGAATACTGTGATATCTGATAAATGGTTTTGCTAGATCTGATAGGTATGCTAATAAATCTATGATGCCTCGATCCTCCTCCTTACTACCAAAAACTTGGTTCCGATATCTCTCCCTTGAACATCTCAGGTGATACTTCATCCGAAGGGTAAAACCTGTATGGGTCGGTGCTCAGGGAGATCACGTTGGTTTGGCATCGACAGAGTGGGAACCCCTATCGAGGAGGATTTGTTGGTGGGTTTTGGCTAACAAAAATATTAAGGGTAATAACCTTGGTGGACAGCTATTATATTAGGGTGCAAAATATAACAAAATGAAAACCCACACACAACAAGCACAACAACAAAATATTCCAAGAATTATGGCTTTCTACTAAATCAGAAATAAAATTACAAGGATAAGATTACAACCAAACTTAATGCTTTCTCCTATAGGTTTCTTTATGACCTCCTTAGATACATCAACACTTAGAAACCTTTAATTTGGGTTAAGAAACCATAATATCTTAGGACAACAAGTTCTTCCTTTGCCCCGAACTAGTATTTAAAGTTGTTTCATGTCTCGATTTCCCACTTCTAGATCTTCTAGGAGCCTCTTGATGCTTTGTTGGTCCAGCTAATCATTATTGAATTTTCATATACCAACCCCTGACATATGGTTCCATATATATCTTAGAAACAAACACCATAACTGCACAATAAATACTCCCATAACTGCTTGACTCTTCCACACCTCGATTTAGCTAGTTGGTTTTGTTCTCAACTATTATCGTCATCGTGAATCCTCATCATGCACTACCACAATCATTCCTATAGGCCAAAAAAATCCCCATTGGCACCATTCCATCTGCTAATCCTTGACCTTCCTTGCCCCTACACCAGTTTCATTCAAAATCCTCAATTGTAAGTCGTCTCCTTTGACTTCCCTTTAACTTTGTTGTCTCAAACTCTTGTGATTCAAATTGTATGGTCTTTGTTTGAGAAAACTCCTATCGACCTCTCTGTTAATCTTCCTTCAGTCGCCACTTGGATTACTCGATCCAATATGAACTTATCCTCTGACTTATTTATTTGTTATATGACTTCATAGGATGAGTACCCTTGTTCTTCGATTGGAAGGTTGTGAAATCAAATTCAAGGCATTCCTATGGTGACTATCTGTTGGTTTTGTTTGAGGTTCCTCATGCCCGTATGTTAGTCTCCCCATGTTGAAATAACTAGCAAATGCCCCAAAAAGGTGCAATAATACGCCGATAGGTTGTTGTTGGAGGGTCAAATAGTTAAAAAGGAGAAAATGCAATTGACTTATTTTTTGCTAAAACTATTTGTTGTTGGAGGATCAAATAGTTGAAAAGGAAAAAATAAAATTGACTTAATTTTTGCTAAAACTATTTATCATTGATATCTATAATCTTGTTGAATTTTTATGAAAACCTGTTTTCTATCTATTAATCTTTTCAATATAATAAACTTTAGGCAACTAATCTACCCAATAATCCATTCTTTTTTTCTTATTATTCATACTCAAAGAAATTATCTTTAGGAAAGATGTGAGAGATTTTCATTGAAGTGTTCCTAATGTCCTTTAGGGAGAAATGAGTTTTTTTTTACTTGTACTCTATCATTGTATTATGTTTTCGCATATATTAATATAATTATCATTTTTCCCTAATAGAAAAAATGTATTATGTTATAAGAGGGGCATACGAGTCTTGTGGGTTAATATTATAATACACATAATGCACTAGAATAGAGGTAGAAATACCATGATCTTAGTTATTGCTATAAATTTTAAGGTCTAGTTTTAAAACTTACCAAATGTTAGTTAATTTTGAATTTCAATTTATAGTTTTTGGAACATACTTGAATTTATCATTAAAAAGAGTCAATTAGACTCTGTAGCATAGTCCTTAATACATATTGAAGTAAAATATGTTGCTATGGATAAGAGTGCCCATGCCCAGATAACAATAAGAATTTCCTACTTCAACAACACTAAACATATTCTCTTCTATATGTTTAAAGAGGTGACCAAATAGGAGAATATGTGGAGATATTACAATTGGAGAGGTTGTATAAGGCAAATATACATGTCTTTCTATTAATAAATTACTAATCTCATGCCATCTTCCAATTTTCTAGAGCCATGGGTTATCATTTATTCATTTTTCATAATGCATTCCTTCACTTGGCATGAATTTGGATGGAAATAATGATAGGTATACCATTCCTTAGATGTGAAACAATAGCAATAGAGGGTGCAATAATAAATTCCACTATAGAGCAATTAAAACCATGTAATATATCAAACCCTCTAATCCATGGATTAGGTACTGATGCACCATCAAACAATGCCTTGAACTTAGTGCAATACTTTAAAAATATCTATAAGCATAATGATGTGAGATCTTATTTATCTATGGGAGATTATTTTGTCATGTAGATTTAATATGTTTATCCCAAATCAATTTTCTAGCTACATTTGATCATTTGTTTGTGGAGCTCCATTGATCTTTCCTATGTGTAGGCATCGAGTTTCTTAACTAAAAACATTGAACCGGCCATACCATTCTCAATAATCCATTTAGGATTCATTTATCATTGGTGAAAGAGATAAAATAAAGTGACGAATGTGAATGGATGTACCTGTATAATTTTGAGACTCCTCCACTTGTTATCCTCACTGCTTTTAATAAACAGTCAGTGAACTGGTCAAACAATCCATAAAAATGTAGTTTTGACGTTAAATTATTATTTTTACCCACCATTAATATTTTTATTGGCTGTAAAATATAGTAGAGGGATGAGAGAGTGGCCCAACATACCGGAGACTGAGAGGGCCACTTCATCACTCTACCTAAAGGACAATCTTGCAGTCCTTTCAAATTGATGCTTTCCCAATTAATTCAATCATATTATAAGGAAAGTTGTGTAGTATACGTATCATTCCATAGTATACGTATCATTCCACAAATACGTAAGAACAGACATATTGTGAAATAATCCGTTATCAAGCCAAGCTTAGAAAAATGTTCAGAAGGTGAGATATTTGTTGTGAAGAAACATGTACAATGAGCGAATATAATAAGGTAGGCTAAGATAACTAACATATGATACATATTCCATATCATGATGAAATAACTGATCCAAATGGAAAAGATAACCGATCCACCATATCGTATTTGCCTGGATCCTATTGTTGAGGCCTGGAAATTCGTAGGCAATAACAGTAAGGGATTCTCCGCAGTCAACGTTCCCAACTATCCCATGACTTTTTGGTATAGGGAATCCGTCCGGCTTGCGGTTCGGCTACCATAGGTCAAGTAACAAAAAATAAAGGGTTTACCGGTTGCGGCCCGGTCCACCGTATATATTTTTGTATTTTTTGACTTAAAGTATGATATGCACGTGCCTAATTAACCATGCAGGATGATAAAGGATGCAAGGAGTAGTCACAACGTGATGAGCAGGTTCTTACCTCTCGTCTTAGAATGCACAAGAATCTAAATCACATATGCAGCAATAAAGTAAAACTAACTATCTATCTATCTATCTCTGGGGAGCCAAAGTGTAACTTATTTATGAGTAATGTGTGTTGCGCATGCATTATAAAGAGAAATTACAGATAGCTGATATTCCTTCCTACAACACATGAACGATTAAAGATATTTAGACAATGATATAGCCAATTGTTTCTGAACAGCATGCATTACTCGTGGTGGTAATTTCACAAAATAAACTAGAAATCATTCAAACGAGAACAGAGGCTCTAAGAGTTAGAACGATCTCACAGTTAATGGACAAAAACTAGAAAAACGAAATAGTTCATCTTTCACCAATCCATAGCATAGCATTTGAACGTCCCACCAAACTTTCTCCGATAGGTAAACAATAATTCTTTTTTGAAAAAAAAGTAGTTCTTCTTACAATATCTCTTTACATGTCTAACTGGGAAAAAGCCCCTCTCCCTTCTAACTTTCCAATATTTAAACTAAAATAGTAGACCACTTGGGCTCCCCCCCACACGTGTGACCTTTAGGTCCCTCAAAACGTTTCATATTTCTCTTTATCTTTCCTACACAGACTCATGATTTGCTGAGTAACTGACATCTTCAGGTCTGCGCCTTTGTCACTACTGATCTTTGTCTTCTGTTTCGCTTGTCCTCCTTGCGATCCTGCCGGTTTCGGTTCAATCTTCGTCAAAACTGCCCAGCTATGTCTTCGCGCCGTGTTAATCTCAACAGTCCCTTGAGTCCACCTGCAATTAATCAATGTGCATCATTCATTGGGATTGAATTCTAAAACAAAACGTCAAATTATGTCAACCAAAACGGCTATTCAACAAGAAAGATCATGTGCATGATTGTCATGAAGCTTAACAAACGTCGGCACCACTATCTCGTCTACCTACGGGTTTGAAAGAAATCACCAATGACAAGAAACAAATAACTCATCGGTAGCTTAGAACGCTCATCATCGGCAGGGTAGACCTATTCACAGCCGCATAAGCGGGTCTTAACAGGCAATGGGTACTGCAAAAACACTAAAGCACATCGGAATCGGAAAAGTTAAGACCTAAGCTGTGGTAGGAAAACTTTCGATCGGAAATCGGAAGGACAACGACATCGGCAACCAAGTTCTTTGTGCAGCCGCAACGGCGGAAAACCCCAGACTTAAAGAGCGGCGAAAACAACAATGTGGGTTCTGAAAAGTCAAAGCGATGATCGGGAGACTTCATAGTCTGTCGTCCGCAACGGTAGAAAATGAAATAACAAGACGTTCCGACGCGAAACCAAAAATCAACCGTTTGAGACAAATGCATCAAAGAAGAATAACGAAGCTAAAGCTGATTACTTCTCCGCAACAGCGGGAGAACAAGCAAATAAACCTCCGGTCAGATAAAAATGATAAGTGCTTTAAAAATTTAAAAATTTGGCAACGATTGAAACTGTTTCACCTCCGGAACAACATTTTTCAAAGAACACTTGACCCGATTCATCTTCGACTAAAAAAAACCAGACTCTAACATCTATGACCCGCAACAATTTCCAAACCAAAAACTCACGGCTCTAATTGATTCAACGCAGTATTAAAGTCATAAAGGGGGGTCCAAAATTTAAAAGAAATTGGGCAGAACAGTTGCAGCTGCAACAACTAGCGATTACCTGGTGTGTAGAAATAATAGATCAATGCTATGTGCAATGATGCTAAGAAGAAGCACAAGAAATAGATCTTGCTACTAAGAATTCTCACAAGCATACACAAAAAAATAAGAGAGAAGAAAAGAGATTGAATCACATGAATGAAGAGATGAATATTGGTGTGTATCCTTCCATTGAATAATTATGAATAATAGAGTACATAAATAGTACATCCCTCATGGGGATGTCAAATTGTATGGAAACAACTCATAAAGCTCAAAAAGGCTGACTTACAAAAATATAGCAAACCCCCATAGGTGGATAAAGCACTTGCTAAATCTATCAAGGACCCCACGAGTTGGCAAAACCATGAGTGAGTTGTCAAGGATATGGAAATAACATGCTAATCCTAGAAAATGGAGAGAAACTAATGGAGGATGGGTTGGAAACAAAAGCTCCCAGTTTCCTAGTTGACTAGCTTTTATCTTATCCATAGAAAAGCAGGAAAAAGCAGAAAAAGCAGAAAAAAGAAGAATCTGCTATAAGGTCCTATATACTAATTCTAGATGAACCCAGAATCAGAAATAAATCGTTCCTAGGATATGGATGGCATGCATTGACTTTAAGGTGCAAGTGGATGCCAACTAATTAAGCTAGTGGGTGAATAATTAATCAAATAATGATTAATTATTTTATCCTAAGTTGTGAGTGGGTTTAATATATTACAACATGGTGAACCTAGATCTCTGGACTATTATTCCTGAAATAATGGACTGTTTAACAACAAACGCATTTATTGAATTCTTCCAGCTATCTGGATTTCTCAAATGGAAAAAGTGGGTACCTTTATTCATTGATGATAGTCCAATTTGGTAGAGCGGAAACCAATATTTTCAGGTCTAGATAACTCTGTTGAGGCCGGAGGATGAGTTTCATTGTTACTTGTCTTCAGGTAGTTGGCAGCTTGGACACCACAGGATCGTATCATATGGAGAAAAAAAAATTATTCATTTGTTCCTCATTCCCATGCCACTTTAGCACTTTTGTGCTTTTGGACTTTTGTCCTTTCATATGAGTCCTCCCGCATGCCTTTCTTTCTGAATTTTAATTCAAGCTCCGCTATCCCAAGTGTCCTTTTATGTGAGAGGTGTATTTCACGTTTCAGCTCATGGACGGAGAGGAACTTTCAGCGATTTAGTACTTATGGTTCAGCATTTGTTTTGATATATAATGCTTTCATAGGAGTTTTTTTACTCTTATCTGCCTTTTGGCATTCGTTTCTTGGCATGGGATCATTTTTATTTAATATAATGTTTACCTTACTTCTTTCCATGGGTCCTTTGTTGTTACCCCCTAGGACATTTTAAATGTGACATGGATGGAGCCTCAAAATAGTATTCCAGACCCTTTGACTCTGGTTTATTTCACAGGGGTTAAGAAGGACTTCAATGCGTACACAGCTATTTGAGAAAATTGCTAAACTGGACGGAGTTCTTTTAGACAAGAAGCAATATACAGTCTTATACCCAGGAACCTTAATCATACCAAAATTCTGAAGTTTTCCATGCAACCGCGGGTTTGCCTCCTTTATTGAAATCGACAGAAATTTAAACTAAAACAAAACTGAACTTCATGACTCAAAGACTCAAAAAAACGACCAAGCCATATTATTTATATACAAAAATAGAAGAACAAAAACCAACTCAGGAAAAATAGGGCTTGAGAACTAATCCATTTACTGGTAAGTTCTCTTCCCACCCTTGTAAATCTTGCAACTTATAAGTTGAAGGGCCAAGCTTCGCCGCAATATGGAAAGGACCTACCCACGACTGCTGGAATTTCGTGTGTTTTCCTTTCTCATCATGGGGGTGATCCCACTTGAGAACCAAATCTCCTACTTCAAAGTCTTTTGTTCCTGCCTTATGTTTGTTGAACAATCTCTTTATTACCTCTTTTTGTTGCTTAAAGCACTCTCTGGCTCTAGACCGAGGCTCTTCTGCTTTCAGGAGGTTATATATCCTTATTTGCAAAACTTCATCATCCGACCCTCTAGATTCTTGAGCTATTATGGAGGAGGGTAGCATGATATTGGGGGGAAGAATGGCTTCTTTACCATACACAAGGGTATACAGAGACACTCCTATCAAAGACTTGGGGGTGACTCTATCGGCCCAAAAGGCATTTGGTAGCACTGAGTGCCAACTCCTCTGGTTTTCTATTACGGTCTTCTTCAAAATTCTAATCAGATTTTTGTAAGTGGATTCAGCCAGGCCATTTCCTTGTGGATAGTAATTAGCAGAATAATGCAACTTTATTCCTTTCTCATGAGCGAAAGCGATTAATTTAATCGATGAAAAGTAAGTAGCATTATCAAAAACTAAAGAAACTAGAACTCCAAACCTAGTCATAATATGGTCCTGCAGGAATCTGATGACCACGTACTCATTTATTTTGCACAGCGGGATGGCTTCAACCCAGCGGGTGAAATAATCGGTCACGGTCAGAATGTACTTGTGTTGTAGGGAGGAGTTCGGCTTTATCTCCCCAATGATATCCAACCCCCATTGCTCAAACAGCTCTGTGATCATCACAGGATTCAGTGGTGCGGCTGCTTTAGATTGTCTTCCACCACACCTCTAACAAATGTCACACTTCCGGACATGGGCGTGTGCATCTTTGAAAAGCGTGGGCCAATAGTAACTGGCCCTGAGAATTTTGTGAGCAGTGGTATCTCCTGAAAAATGTCCCCCAGCAGGCCCGTCATGTAAATCTGTCATTACCTTCGTCGTATCTTCTTTCTCTAAGCATCTAAGAAGAACTCCGTCGTAGTTTTTTCTGAATAATATTCCTTCAACAATTTGATAGGAGGATGATTTGAGATGCAGCGCTCTTCTTTGCTTAGAATTCCAATGTTCGGGAAACAACCCTGCCTGCAGGTAATGCACGAGGTCTCTATACCAAGATTCGGGGGCCGTGAACAGAGGACATACATCCATCAAATGTAATTCAGCCTCGTCTTCCTAGGCGTGTTCATCATTGTTCCCATGTTCAGTCATTAGTTTGCACAACCCCTGCCCTTTAACTATAGAAGCTGGCTTGAATTCGAGGTCATACTCTTGAAGAGCTATTACCCAATTGCCCCTTCTTTCTCCTAACTCCTTTTGTACAAAAAGTGACCTCACAGCTGGGTATGGGACGGTCACCTTGGTTCGATTTTTTAATATATAGGGCCTAAATTTTTTCACTACTTTGAATACTGCGTAAGCTTGTTTATCAATAGTCGGGTAATTTAATTCGGCCCCTTGTAGACCAGTGCTCATGAAAGATATTGGGAATTCATCCCCCCCATCTTCCTTTTGGGTAAGCACAGCTGCTAGTGAATCATCGGATGCAAAGGTATACAGAATAAAATCTTTGTCGAAATCTGGGCTTTTTAGGGAGGGTGCTTGTGCAATAGCAGTTTTAATTTTGCTAAATGTGTTCTTCTCAATATCAATCCATTTGAATTGTGCACTTTGCTTCACCATTTGCTGCAGAGGCTTGACAATCTGAGCGAAGTCAGGCACAAATCTTCACACGAATTTTATTGTTCCCATAAATGATTGCATCCCCTTTTTATTATGGGGCAAGGGAATCTGTTCAATTGATTTGATCCTTTCCGGATCTATAGATATTCCCTTCTTTGAAACTACGTGGCCCAGCAATTTACCCTCTGTGACAGCGAACACACACTTCTTGGGATTGAGTGAGATGCCATATTTCCGACAGCATTCAAAAATCTGCCTTAGATGGAACGTGTGTTCTTCTCTCCTCTTTGAGAATATCGTAATATCATCGAGGTATATCACAACACTATGGCCAATCAAACCACGGAAAGATATTTCCATAGCCCTCTGGAAAGTGGCTCCAGTGTTTATAAGCCCAAAGGGCATTCTTTGATAAGTGAAGGTTCCCCATCTGGTCCTGAATGTTGTCTTTAATCTTTCTTCTCGGCTACTAATACCTGATTGTAGCCTGAGAAACCGTCCAATAAAGAAAATAGTTCAAAACCTAAGACCATGTGTAGTAGTTGTTCCACGGGTGGAACAGGATAGTTATCTTTATCTGAAGCGCGGTTTAAATTCCTGAAATCCACGCACATCCTGATTTCTCTAGATTTTTTTCTCATCGGTACTAGATTCGAGACCCATTTTGAGTGTCTGACCTTAAAAATTATTCTAGCATCCAATAATTTCTTAACTTCACTCTAAATCAGAGGTTCCAATTTGGGGTGCATTTTCCTTAAAGGTTGCTGATAAGGTTTGACGCCAGATTTAATGGGGATGACATGCTGGATGATGCTAGTGTCATATGTCTTCAAATCTTCGTATTTCCAAGAGAAAACATCTTTATATTGATTAAAAAGACTGATGAACTTATCTCTTTCAGCTGGTGAATAGCATTTGCCAAGATTCACATATTTAGGATTTGTCTCAGTCCCTAAATTTACCGATTCAAACTGTAGAGATGAGCTGTGAGTCTTCACATTTGCTGGCCTTCTAAACTTTTCATTTAGATCGAACATTCTTTCTAAGGTTCTAACTCCTTTAGGGATGAAATTATCATACTTCAGCTCGGCCTGATGTTCTTCATCGTCTATAATTGCTCCTTTAAATACCTCGTCATTTGTTAAGCATTCTATAATCTGCTGATCATCATCGAACACTCGTAAGTTGGTAATCATATCAGGGACCGAGGGCCTGAAAAGCAGTTCAACGGAGCACCGATTATTAGTAGTCACAAGCCTAGCACTTGATGTGGTTAGCAAGTTAGCTGCTGCATTTTTTAGTCTTGGAATTGAAACAATATTAAATGCGTTAAAACATTTGAGTAGATCCCATACCTCATTTTGATAAGCTTTCAAGTGGGGATAAATACAATGTATTTGATTCTGAATCTATTTTACAATTATTTCAGAATCTCCAAAAACTTTCAGATTACTTACCTTTAATTCGATTGCTTTCCTCAATCCTTGCACCAACGCTTCATACTCAGTCGTGTTATTCATACATTCAAACTCTAATCTACATGAAAGAAAATGTTTATTCTTATTGGGGTCAATAAGGACACAACCGGCCCCTGGCCCTTCTAATGTCTTAGAGCCATTAAAAAACAATGCCCAGAAATCACTCGCTACTGCATGCGAATCTACTCCTACTGCTAAGTCTACTATTTTACAGTTGATTTCATCAGCC
Source organism: Pseudotsuga menziesii (assembly GCA_001517045.1). NCBI lineage: Eukaryota > Viridiplantae > Streptophyta > Pinopsida > Pinales > Pinaceae > Pseudotsuga > Pseudotsuga menziesii. The sequence goes on along the minus strand of LPNX010777719.1, from coordinate 83,547 downwards.
TGTGAGAATCGAAGGAGATCAGGCTGTGTGTTTGACGTGTTGCTGGCTTCTTCTGCTTGGTAATTTCCTGGTTCCAACTCAATAAAATAATTTCCCAACACAGAATCCACTGGTTCATTCTTTTCCTCAAGTTGAGTAATGTTGTATTTCATGTGAGGTTCCCTCAAAATTTTAATTTGGTTCGGGCTTCCTTTATACGGTAGCCACAAATGCGAGCAATCCGAGGAAAAATATCCATTTAGTTTTGCTGAGGTCAGTCTCTACTAAGGACAAGCCCATAAGCGTCTGGTATATCGGCCACCACGATATCAATGACTTGGCACACTTTATCATTTGACGACAGGCGGACTAGGACATCCTCCATCTCACCAATTGCCTTTACATTCATCCTTTCCAACTGAACAACCCTCCACGTGGATGGCTTAGGCTGCCCATTTATATTTTTACAGATTGATATTGGCATGACGTTAACCGACGCCCCTGAGTCTACTAGGAAATTATGTACGTTGTGATTAAAAATTTCAAAAGTGAGGAGGAAAGGTGGATGTTTGTTCTTAGACTTACCTCCAATGCTGGTTTCTCCAATTTCTTCTTCCTCTTTAGGATGATTGTCAGCGGGCAGCCTCTCATCCGATGCTTCAAGCGCTTTCAATAGTCTTTCCTTTTGCTGTGGTACTTTACACATTTCAAACAGTGAAACGTTCGCCTTTACCTTCTTTATATCTTCCACGATGTCATAATCCATCTACGGTTCAATGGGATGCGGTTTATTAGCATTCATCTTTTCTTCGTTGGGCTTGGCCAACGTATCATTCTGCCTAGGATCTTGGCTGGTAATGGTGAATTCGGGAATTCTATCAGCTGCGGAATTATTTTGAAATTTCTTAACATTTTTCAGCAGCCTTTTGATTTTTGGGAGTATGAGACTGTCTTCTTTAACCAACCCTTGGCTCCTTGTTGTAATGTTCATTTCCATGATGCTCTCATATCCTCAATTATTTTCTTCCTCAGCATCGAATAATGAAACGGAATTCCACAGAACCATGGTCTCATCTTCTTGTTCTTTCGTTGAAGTGGTACCGTCCCTTTTTTATTCGTCTCCATCTTCTGTTAATTTAGAATCCAGCAGCTGATTCATAACCAACGTCATTGAGTTTATCCATTGAGGACAATTCTTTTCAGAGTGGGGCTATTGGTGGAACGTGTAAAAATTGTCCATTCCTACCTCTGTTAAATTCATAGATGCTGAGTTGTGAGGAGGAGGTTGGGATTGATTGTTATCCTCCCTTTTCTTGTAATAGGGCTGGTAGAACTTATGAGTTTCCTTTTCTTTTTCCAAGTCTATGATTCGGTTAGAAAGCTTCTGCATCATTTTTGCCATACTTTCAAAATCTGGTGATTGCTCTTCCTTAGGTTTAGCAAACAACAGGGCTTTCCTTCCCACACCTTTCTCTCCTGACCATTCGAGATACTCTTTGATACTTTCTCTTTCAGCCTCTACCTTTTCTACCTCCTCATAATTTTCTGCTAAAGTGGGCTTGGCCTTCATTTTGGAGAACATGGCCAGCTCGGGTCCTAAAGCCGAAGTATAATATTCAATCAGGACTTTATCTAAAGGTCTGTCAGCTTTAGAAAAATTCTTGAGGTATGCTGCAAACCTTTGAGTGAAGTTGTGCACCTTCTCTTTTCTCTCTTTCTTTAAAGCACATAGTCCTTTCATGAGGGCTGCATGAGTCTTTTGGATCGCATACTTACTTCTAAAGATCCTTTCGAAGGTATCCCAATTAGAGATAGAGTTCGCAGGAAAACCAAAATACCATGATGCTGCAGCTCCTTTAAGGGTGTGCGGCAATAGTCTGCAAACTACATCTTCATACTCCCCAGCCCTTAACCCTTCTATTGCCAAATAAAAACTTTGCAAGTGGTCATCTACTAGTATCTTTTCACTTGGGTCTAATTTGGGCTGCATCTTTTCAAAGGCTTGAGGTAAATCATGTAACGGAGGTGTCAGGTTTAAAGGTGATCTGGCTCTCCAGGCAGGTGGTGGGTTCGGTGGGTTGGGTGGTTGATTGGCGTTTACGCCTACCATGAGTCTGGGTGGAGAGTGAGGAGGTGAGCAAATAGGAGTGTGAGCAGGAGAACTGTGAGGAGTATCTAGGCCTTCTTGATTCAAAGGCAGTACAACTTCCTGTAGGGTTGTTTCTACAAGCTCTTCCCAATCCTCAACCAGCACTGAGTCTTCCAATATGGGACGATATTTCCTTTTATATTCTCTTCTGGGAAATTCAGGGATGATTGGCAATCCTCCAATATTCTTCACATATGCCTTGGTGTGTCTTCTCAGATTATTAACAACTTCGTTGTCGACAGAAAATAAATGTTCTCTACTCGTTTCTTCCGGAATTGGATTATGAAGCCCACTGCTTTCTGAACTGTTACCGGTGGAATAATCTCGGGAAAACGGGTTTCCTTGACCAACCATGCACTGGCAGCCCTCCTTCTAGCACCAGAAACTGTTGAGGCCTGGAAATTCACAGGAATCAACAACAAGGGATTATCCCCAGTCAACATTCCCAACTAGCCCATGACTGTTTGGTATAGGGAATCCGTTCGGTTTGCAGTCCGGCTACCGTAGGTCAAGTAACAAAAAATAAAGGGTTTACCAGTTGCAGCCCGGTCCACCGTATATATTTTTGTATTTTTTGACTTAAAGTATGATATGCACATGCCTAATTAACCATGCAGGGTGATAAAGGATGCAAGGAGTAGTCACAACGTGATGCGCAGGTTCTGACCTCTCGTCTTAGAACGCACAAGCATCTAAATCACATATGCAGCAATAAAGTAAAACTAACTATCTATCTATCTATCTATCCCCGGTGAGCCAAAGTGTAACTTATTTATGAGTAATGTGTGTTGTGCATGCATTATAAAGAGAAATTACAGATAGCTGATATTCCTTCCTACAACACATGAACGATTAAAGATATTTAGACAATCAGATAGCCAATTGTTTATGAAAAGCATGCATTACTTGTGGTGGTAATTTCACAGAATAAACCAAAAATCATTCAAACAAGAACATAGGTTCTAAGAGTTAGAACGATCTCACAGTTAATGGACAAAAACTAGAAAAATGAAATAGTTCATCTTTCACCAATCCATAGCATAGCATTTGAACGTCCCACCAAACTTTCTCCGATAGGCAAACAATAATTCTTTATTGCAAAAAAAGTAGTTCTTCTTACAATATCTCTTTACATGCCTAACTGGGAAAAAGCCCCTCTCCCTTCTAACTTTCCAATATTTAAACTAAAATAATAGACCGCTTGGGCTCCCCCCACACGTGTGACCTTTCGGTCCCTCAAAACGTTTCATATTTCTCTTTATCTTTCCTGCACAGACTCATGATTTGCTAAGTAATTGACATCTTCAGGTCTGCGCCTTTGTCACTACTGATCTTTGTCTTCTGTTTCGCTTGTCCTCCTTGCGATCCTGTCGGTTTCGGTTCATTCTTTGTCAAAACTGCCCAGCTATGTCTTCGCACTGTGTTAATCTCAACAGTCCCTTGAGTCCACCTGCAATTAATCAATGTGCATCATTCATTGGGATTGCTCTAAAACAAAACATCAAATTATATCAACCAAAATGGCTATTCAACAAGAAAGATCATGTGCATGACTGCCATGAATCTTAACAAACGTCGACACCACTATCTCGTCGGCGGCTCAGAACGCTCATCATTAGCAGGGTAGACCTATTTCCAGCCGCATAAGCGGGTCTTAACAGGCGATGGGTACTGCAAAAACACTAAAGCACATCGGAATCGGAAAAGTTAAGACCTAAGCTGTGGCGGGAAAACTTTCGATCGGAAACTGGAAGGACTTAGCAAATGCTAGTTAATTTTGAATTTCAATTTATAGTTTTTGGAACATACTTGAATTTGTCATTAAAAAGAGTCAATTAGACTCTGTAGCACGGTCCTTAATACATATTGAAGTAAAATATGTTGCTATGGATAAGAGTGCCCATGCCCAGATAACAAGAAGAATTTCCTACTTCAACAACACTAAACATATTCTCTTCTATATGTTTAAAGAGGTGACCAAACAGGAAAATATGTGGAGATATTACAATTGGAGAGGTCGTATAAGGCAAATATACATGTCTTTCTATTGATAAATTACTAATCTCATTCCATCTTCCAATTTTCTAGAGCCATGGGTTATCATTTATTCATTTTTCATAATGCATTCCTTCAATTGGCATGAATTTGGATGGAAATAATGATAGGTATACCATTCCTTAGATGTGAAACAATAGCAATAGAGGGTGCAATAATAAATTCCACTTTAGAGCAATTAAAACCATGTAATATATCAAACCCTCTAATCCATGGATTATGTACTGATGCACCATCAAACAATGCCTCAAACTTAGTGCAAGACTTTAAAAATATCTATAAGCATAATGATGTGAGATCTTATTTATCTATGGGAGATTATTTTGTCATGTAGATTTAATATGTTTATCCCCAATCAATTTTCTAGCTACATTTGATCATTTGTTTGTGAAGCTCCATTGATCTTTCCTATGTGCATCGAGTTTCTTAACTGAAAACATTGAACCGGCCATACCATTCTCAATAATCCATTTAGGATTCATTTATCATCGGTGAAAGAGATAAAATAAAGTGACGAATTTGAATGGATGTACCTGTATAATTGTGAGACTCCTACACCTGTTATCCTCACTGCTTTTAATAAATAGTCAGTGAACTGGTCAAACAATCCATAAAAATGTAGTTTTGACGTTAAATTATTATTTTTACCCACCATTAATATTTTTATTGGCTGCAAAATATAGTAGAGGGATGAGAGAGTGGCCCAACATACCGGAGACTGAGAGGGCCACTTCATCACTCTACCTAAAGGACAATCTTGCAATCCTTGTAAATTGATGCTTTCCCAATTAATTCAATCATATTATAAGGAAAGTTGTGTAGTATACGTATCATTCCACAGTATACGTGTCATTCCACAGATACGTAAGAACAGACATATTGTGAAATAATCCGTTATCAAGCCAAGCTTAGAAAAATGTTCAGAAGGTGAGATATTTGTTGTGAAGAAACATGTACAATGAGCGAATGTAATATGGTAGGCTAAGATAACTGACATATGATACATATTCCATATCATGATGAAATAACTGATCCAAATGGAAAAGATAACCGATCCACCATATCGTATTTTCCTGGATCCTATATAATTCACTTATTATGAGTGAATTAATAATTGGGAAAGAGCCATATTTTGGTGGATTGGTTAACCTCTATAACATTTGTATTTCTTTTGGAATATATATATTGTCTTTTGTATGTTAGGCTAAGATAACTGGACATATTCCATTGCTTGTATTATTACCATTTCTAAGATCCGTACAATGATTATAGTGGTGGCATTGTTGATTATCTAAGCGAGATATATACAACATCTTTATACTTGTATATATATACATCGACACCCACAAATTTCACTTGTTATCAATGTACATAAACATTGTACCCTAGCCATAGGCTCATGTGCAAGATTGGAAGCCTATACTACTCCTAAAATGGAGAACACGGTGCTAAATCTCGATCCTGTATATCATTGTTTTTTCTCCCAATTTTCTACATAGATAATCGTCTCCAGTTAAAATATTAATGCAGTATATTCTCTCAATAATTATACACATATTATTCTTTAATTGAATGAATTTTTTAATGTAGAAAAAAATTTCCGCAATTATTTTTAATGAATTATACACATAAGATTTTAGCAAATAGTTCTTTCACCACTTAACTTAAATTATGGGACGAACAAATCCTTTCGATATTATAACAATTTATATGAGAAGTATAAATAATGATTTAATATAGTATAACAATTTATATGAGAAAATAAGATAGTATAATCATGCTTATTCTACACCATCTACTAATGAAATATTAATTAATATTGTAGATAGTCATAGGTATTTTGCCTTTTCTATGATCAGTAAAAAATGAATTTAGTTACAATCCCATCTCATCGGAAGCTATTTGATTCTACAACATGATCCATGAGATCATCAGAAACTATTCGATTCTACAACATGATCCATGAGATTGTGATTGAAAATTATATCAAGGTCCCAAGTAATTTAACCCAATTTCACTAATTAGCTAGCAATCTAATAATAGCTAGAAATATTAGATTATGTCAATTTTGTCCTTATTATGAATTGTCATACCCGAGTTATATCGACCTAATTAGTCTACATGTTCCAGTTATATCAACCAAAATCATAGTATTTAAAGTTCCAATTTTACTTCATTGATGTTGTTATCGGTTCTTTAAGGGAAAACAAATTTGATTACTTGTTACAATATTTGAATATATATGGTGGGTTGGTAGTTTAATTTTTGGGCAGGGACTATAGGACTCCCATTCATATCATACAAAACCAGTTACAGGACTCCCATTCACACTATAAAAAATTTGAATAACAATTCAACAAGCTAGTAGTACCATCGAAATTTTACATAGACGTGAACATAACAACTTTACCTGCTGAGAACAGAGACTTGGCGAATTTGAAACTGGGATCTTCCTTAATATCACTTCTAAAAACACATAGAAGCCCCTCATACCAAGCATCATAGTTTACCAAACAGAAAACATCCTCAGTTGCCACCATCCAGGTTTATCACACTCAGCTCATCTCGACCTGAGTGTTGGTCCTTGTTTTCCTCCTCCCTAGAGATTGTGTGTTCATTCTACAAAGTTTTCACCATCAAACTATCCCATTTATTCCGAAGCAGTCCATTTTGAGATTTATGGTGGTAGCTAAGGAAGCTTGTCAGGCTCCTTTCATCCCATACTCTTTAACACGATGTTCCCCATTATAGGAGTTGAGGCCTCCTTGCTCCTCAAATATCCCATTTGTTGCATAGTTCCTTAGAGTGCCATTAGCTAGTTCTACGCATCATGTTGTTGAAGAACAAGCCCATGTCAGCTTTTTTTTCAGGATTTCACATGCACTAACCATTTTGATGTGAAAACGTCTATATGACAAGGTGCACCTAGCACAGGAACTCAAAATAGCCTTACCTGCATGTAACTACATGATTGGACAACATCCTCTACCTTGTAGGGAAACTGCCTCAAAATATATGTTTATTATTGAATAATTTCCACTTTGATTAACCATATGTGTATCATCAAACCTACTAATAATCAATTATATTAATGAAAAATTACAAATTAGGACCGAGGTATGCCCCTACATGGCCATGTCAATTCTATAGTCTTGATTGCTTTTGCAAACTGTACTAAGGCTTCGATGTTAAATAAATTCAGAAATCTATGCTAAAAAAATTCATAAATGTAAGGAATTTTTCCAACTTAAATTAAGTGAAATTTAGAAATCTATGCTAAAAATTTCATAAATCTAAGGAAATTTTCCAACTTAAATTATGTTTCTTTGTTTTTCAAAGTTTCTGCTATGCTTTTTCATCTCTGTCTCTTTCAAATATCCATCCTTACTTTCCCATATAAAAGGTGGTGACAGTACCAGCGAAATCACCAGGAAACAATGTTATTTGCAAACTGAAATGCCCAAATAAATATGTCCCCTTCCATTCAAATCCAACATCAATTCAACCTATATTTCATCTAACTCTTTTATCTCGAACGAATGATAGAAAGATAGTATGACCCATAAATATGTAGAAAGATTTGGAATGTGTAATAAAGCTTACCAAACTATTTGTTGAGGAGAAACTTGGCCTCCTGACCATCATGGAGTTGATTGATGTGGTTTTCACCCTAGCTGGAAACATATTGTTGTGGGAGGGCATACTCATTGGCCCGTGCAAGCCAATACAATATAATGGAGTAGGAGAATAAGAAACATAGCTAGAAACTGAGCAATTATATTTTAAGAGGCCATTGGATAACTCTTTTCGCAGTTGCCTAAAACCGCTCTACAAAACCACCATTTTGCAATGCTTCTACGACATCCTCACGCTATCCACCTAGAAAATCATGAATTATTTTACTGTGTATGAGTGATTATTTCAATTTTACCATGTATAAGTGATTATTTAATTTTTCTCTTGGAACACACTCTTCAATTGATGGGCAAAGCCTTTTACTGTGTAAGAGGGTGTGATTATTTCATTTTTTTAGGGAACACCCCCTTCAACTATTGGAAGGATCCTTTCATCATCTAAGTGTTTGATTATTTCAATTTTTTCCTACAACACGCCCTTCACCCTTCAAGTGATGTACCAAGCGTTTTACACCCTTCACGCCCTTCAATTGATGGATGGAGCCTTTTAATGTGTTAGAGTGTTTGATTATTTCAATTTTTTCTTGGAACATGCCCTTCAAGTGATGGATGGAACCTTTTTACTGTGTATGAGTGTTGGACAAATTAATTATTTCATTTAAACTGGTCAATGTAATGGAACACACCCTTCAACTGGAGAACAAATCCTTTTACTATGTATGAGCATTGGATAGGCTAATTATCTCCTTCAAATTGGTCAATGTAATGGATGGATCCTATTAGTTAAGAATCTGGCTTTCTCTAAATGCATTTTCCTTTTTTCTTTTGGTTTTTATGTTGTATTGGTTTCATTGCCATTGCAAGGGATATTGTGTTGGGTTTTACCTTTTTTGGGGAGACATTTTGCATTTTGGACGCCTGTAAAGACTAAATTCATCCGTCAAGATGAATGTTTCCCTCACAACTAATCCATGACATGTTTGTTTATGGCAATTATGGCAATGATTATAGCTAGCCACTACCAGCCAAAGAATCCTAGCCCTCGCTAAGGTTTGGTAGAAGGTGAGAGTTGGTTTATTTGTTCTCTTTCCATTGCAACCAATTTTCCTCTATTTCCATTTGAACCAATTTTCCATTGTGATCTGTTTTTTTACCAATTTTCCAATTTTCATGTTAATTTCAGCGGTTTCTCCATAAAATAACTTTATCGAGTGATTGAATGAATTTATAATGTCCCTATTCATACTGTACTAAAAATTTATAATGTCCATATTGAAAATATAAGCCTGTATTAACTCGTCCATGAAAATTCAACTGCCCAAGACTCTTATGACCAGAATATAATTTATTTTATCTCTCAGACCATGATCAGTAAAATGAGTTTTGGGAATATTAGAGTCTAAAATTTAAAACTAAACAGTTATCTGAATTAGGCTACAGAGTGCGCAGCTCATCGACTTAGCGGAAACTGGAACGTCCCTTTGAATTAAGATTGTATGCCCCCATTTTGCAGTTCTATTTCAGACCTGAGAATTACTGGTTTCTCGCAGCCAAATTCAGCTAAGATCATGTACTCCTTAACGACCACAAGGGCCCGTGCTCAAATTCAACGTAAAAGATAACCGAGATAAGCGTTTAAAAGAATGGGGGTATATGGGGATCAAACTAGTGACTCCATGAGGGAAAACCTTTGGAAAACCATAAAACAAAAATAGAAAAAAAATAAAGGGGGAAGAGAGACAAATAAGTGAATGACTACCAGAAGGCTCTTGAGAGCGCCTGGAGGCTTGCAAACATTGTGGAAGAGATGCATACCTCCTCTAATTTATTCTACCCTAGGGTTTCTCGACAAAAATTTGAGGGCCTTGGTTGGGCCTCAGACATCTGAAAATTCCTCGATGTCATCCTGGCAATTCATGTCGAGAGCTTTGAAGATATCTTCGATGGAGGACATTATTGTCTTCGTTCTGCTTGATTCAGACATACCAACACTAGCACTCTCACCCATAAAATATTCTTCGCATGAATGTATTCGTAAGCTAAACATATTACTAATCGCTTCTTGTCCTGTTGTTGCTTTTCCAATTTCCCGCCAATACCAGCGATTATGATTGTAGTTGAATTCAACCTGTAAATTTCTGACTGGAGAAATTCGAATCCTAAAAGAAAAGCTTTGATATTACATTGTTATACTTCCATTTTGTGAGGGATGTACCTCCGTGAGTTATGTCGCCAGGTTAGACTGATATATATGGAGGGGAATATGTGGGGTGCAACCTTGCTATGAAACCCCCTTATGCTTTTCATCTTCACATCAGTTTTCCCTCAACACCTCCAAAGATCCCAATTTTTCCAAACTTGGCATCTCTTTTAACTAAGAGAAGCAGCTTATTCTTCGACTCATGAAAAATCTCAATAAAATCCTCCCTGGAGCTGAGCTAGCAGCAGCCATCAAATACAGTTTCCATTGTATTTCCTTTCCTGGTAGGAAAACAATTCTAGCGTATTTGATGTTAAATGCAAATTGGCGAGGCAGGGGACACTTCAGGACCAAGCATTGTTCGAGGCGGTGGAAAACTTCAACACACAACGGGTAAGCCAAAAAACTAGTGGAAAACCAAGAGAACACATGTAAAAAATAGATTGGATGGATGGACGACCAAAAGGTACAATTTTTTTGAAAAAACGAACTGGGAGAAAAATGCATATCAGCATAAGTATTCCCCCATTCGTGATCTTCTCGAAATCATCCTTTGGAAACCATGTGACTTCTTCTAGACTTCTCTTTCCAATAGAAGCGACACTCCTTCTTCTTTGAACCTATGGTCAAGCACTTCTTCTCTTTCATATGTCGATCGATCTAGAAACTGGTCCTTGTTAGATTTTTAACATTAAGCTAGCATAACATTAGGATCTTTAAATGAGAAAACAACAAGCACAACAATCAAACACAAGAGACAATCAACACAGTGTTTTTCCTCAGGGAAACCATAAATGGAGAAAACCCCGCAACTTCCTCAGAGATAGAATCAGCACCAAAAGAAAATCCCCAAAAGAGTAAGATGATCTCCCAACAGCAGTAACCTCTTTCTTCTTTGTCCTAGTTTCTTTCTATTCCTTAGCTATGCGCTACAACTGAGTGTGAGTGAGTGTGTGATAAATAGAGAGGCTATCTCTTTGTTTATACTAATTCCTGACTTGAGTAAACCTAACTAGTGAGGACTTCACTAGGTGATTCTAATAACCCTAGTGCCCCGAAACTGCGGGGAATTTAACCCTTAGACAATAGGAGGGTTACCCACCTTGACTTGACATGACTTGTTTACATTATAGAAATTCCCGATAGGAACATCAAGGCATGACATGACTCAAGTACATTACAATACATCCCGGAATAAACATCGGGTTACAATACATAAGAAATACAAGTGAATACATTCCGAAGTTACAATTACATCAACACTCCCTCTTAACTAGGAATGTATTATCTCAACACAATTTAACAACACATGTATTCTTCTCTGTATCATTTGGATCATCGTCAAGCTCTCGTCATCTTCATCTTCAAGTCACCTTCATCTTCAAGTCCTCTTCATCTTCAATTCATCTTTCATCGTCGGATCTGGATCATCATCACTGGATCTGGATCATCACTCGATCTGGATCATCACTGTTGGATCATCATCACTGAAATTATCATAGGTGATATCTCATGATTCTTCTCATCACAGGAAGTTCTATAGAGCCATCCCTTTTTCATGTTGGGTGTAGGCTTAGCCTCCATGTAGGTATTTCTCAGCACTTATATCTGACCCTAAGTCAGAATTGCCCATCCAACACTTACATCTAACCTTGACTCGTCAGAAAATCACACCCAGCACTCACATCTGACCATGAGAGTAACTTAATCCCCTCACCATGTCAGAATGGCCGAGCCCTTACATCTGACCATGGAAGGAACCTCATCCTCTCCCATGTTAGAATGGCCCCAACCTTTGCCTCTGACCTACTTGTCAAAATGGCCCAGCACTTATATCTGACCTACTTGTCAGAAAGGCCCAGCAGTTATATCTGATCTACTCGTCAGAATGGCCCAGCACTTATATCTGACCTACTCGTCAGAATGGCCCAGCAGTTATATCTGACCTACTTGTCAAAATGGCCCTGCACTCACATCTAATCATGTGAGAACACATCCCATAGTCATATCAGAATGGCCCCCAGTCCCAAACTGAGCTACCTGGTAACTGACTAGGTGCCTCCATTCTCCCAGAGAATGGCATCAGCCCTTATATCTAATCAAGTGGGAATCAATCCCTCAATCACATTAGAATGGCCATACACTAACATCTGATCATGTAAGACTACATCTTACAGTCGTTTTAGAAAGGCCCTCAGTCCTAGATCAAGTATTCCTCGTAATTGAATAGGAACCTCCATTCCAAGAATGGAAACAACCCTTATATCTGATCATGTAGCAAGTAATCCTACAGTCATATCAGAATGGCTCATCGCTCATATCTGACATGGAAGGAACCAATCCTCTCACCATGATAGAATGGATCAGCCCTTACATCTGACCATGGAAGGAACCAATCCTCTCACCATGTTAGAATGGCTCTGAGTCTCATCATTTCCCCTTGGAGGAAACCTCGATCTGGAGAACACCAAGCTTCTCCTTGAAGTACTCGAAATTCACCCTAGCCAATGGCTTCGTCAACACATCGGCTATCTGTTCCTTTGTCACAACATATTGGAGCTTCACTGCTCCCTTCTACACCATATCCCTGATATAGTGATACTTGATCTCGATATTCTTCGACTTGTCATGGAACACCGGGTTCTCCGACAACTTCACACAACTCTTGTTGTCGCAATATATACAAGTAGCATCCAACTGGAGATCAAATAAATCAGATAGTAGCTTCCTTAGCCATACTTCCTCACAACTAGCTGAACAACCTACGACATACTCTGCTTCAACTGTGCTCAGTGCCACATGGGATTGCCTCCTGCTAAACCAAGAGATCACACCTGATCCCATACTAAAGCAACATCCTAAAGTGCTCTTCCTATCAATGGAACTGCCTACCCAATCTGAATCAACATAACCCTCTAGGTTAATCTTCTGACTTACCTCATACTTGAGCCCATAATCAATTGTACCCCTTAGGTACCTCAGAATATGCTTTGCAGCAATCAAGTGAACATGTATCGGATCTATTAGGAACCAGCTCAAGGTGTTCACAGCAAAGAAAATATCTAGTCTCATGTTCATTAGGTACATCAAGGACCCAATCATCTAATGATACATCGTAGCATCAACCGCTTCTGATGAAGCATCAATCAATGGCTTCAGGTTTGATTCCATAGGTGTGGTCATGGCCTTGCAGTCCATCATTCCGAACCTCTTCAGGATCTCTATCGTATATTTCCCTTGTCCTAGGGAAATTCCATCTGCATTCTGCCACACCTCCATGCCTAGAAAATAGTGCATCATTCCCAAGTCCTTCATTTCGAACTTGGCAGCAAGATTTCTCTTCGTATCAGTAATCAACCCATCTATACCTGTTACAAGTAGATCATCTAAATACAGTGGGAGAATCACTGGGCTTCCATTTTCAACCTTGTAGTAAAGGTTGGAGTCTGCTTTACTTTTGGTAAATCTCAGACTAGATAGAAAGCTGTCAATTCTGTTCTACCATGTCCTAGGTGCCTATTTCAAACCATACAGGGATTTCTTCAATCTACATACATGAGACTCCCTGTCATGTGTCTCAAAACCGAGTGGTTGTTCCACATACACTTCCTTTTCTACTACACCATTCAAGAAAGCAGTCTTGACATCCATCTAGTGTATCTTCCATTTCATCACTGCAGCTAGAGCAAGTACTGATTTGATAGAAGTGTATCTAGCTACAGGTGCAAAATTTTCTTCATAATCCATTCTTTCTTTCTGGGAGAAACCACGAGCAAACAATCTTTCTTTATATTTTTCTATGCTATCGTCTGCAGCATGCTTGATCTTGTAGATCCATTTGGAAGTTACAATTGACTTCCCTTCTAGCCTTGGGACAACATCCCAAACATCATTTTTCATGATCGATTGGTACTCTTCATTTAGAGCATCCTTCCTTTATTTCCTTTCTACCGCTTCTTCATAGTTGGAATGTTCTTCATCGATGAAATCACATAATAATGCTACATATCCGAAGCAGGATCTGGTCCTCTTTCTTTCTCTGTGATTTTCTTCTGGAGCCCCATATCTTTCCACACCTTGTATAGCTTCTCGTACCCAAGTAGGTTTCCTCTTGTGAGGATTCTTCTCGTGAGGTGGATCTACAGGTCTTTGTGGTTCTTCAAATTCTCGATCTTCTTCTTGAGTTTCTTCATTCATGGTTGTATCATGAATTTTGGGTGCTTCTGCTTCTTCAGGTTCTTCAGTAGGTTTCTTTCTGGATTTGTTGTAAGCTGTGTCTTCATCAAATGTCACATCCCTGCTAATGTCGATCTTCTTGAATCCTGGGAAGTATATTCTGTAAGACTTCAAGGTTTCAGAGTATCCCACAAATATACCCTTCTTTCCTGGAGGATCTAGTTTTGTTCTCTTCTCTTTTGGAATGTGTATGTACACAGGACAGCCGAATATTATGGGATGGCTGACTTCTAGTTTCTTGTTGGAGAATACTTCTTCAGGAGTCTTTTTCTCGAGTACTTTGTGTGGAGTACGGTTCTATACATACACCGATGTTCTAGTAGCTTCTGCCCATAGATGCATAGGAAGATCTTGATCATGAAGCATTGCTCTTGCAGCTTCCATGATAGTTATATTCTTCCTTTCTGCAATCCCATTCTGTTGTGGATTGTATGGAGTAGAAAACTCCCTCTTAATTCCCAAGTCTTTGCATAACTCTTTTAATTCATTTGATATGAATTCTCCGCTGTTATCTGATCGAAAGGTCTTGATCTTCTTTTCTGTGTGGTTCTCGATCAAGGCTTTGAATTCCTTGAACTTGCTTAATTCTTCATCTTTGTTCTTCATGAAATAAATCCATGTCTTCCTAGAAAATTCATCAATAAAGGAAACATAGTATACATACCTGCTTAATGAACTTGATGACATTGGTCTACAGACATCGGAGTGGATGATTTCCAAGATTCCTTTTGCTTTGCTTTCGCTACTTGGAAATGTCTTCTTTGTGTTCTTCCTTTCGCACATCCTTTGCAGACCCAATCATGTTTTGCTTGAATTGCTGGAAGACCTTCAATAGCTTTGTTTGCAAGTGGTAGTGGTCTGTAATGCACATGTGCAAGCCTTCTATGCCAAATCTCATTTGGCTCTACTGTGTCATGGACCAAGGTTTGTTCTGGATGGCCCTTCAATTTATACAATCCTCTTTCTTGTTCTCCAATCACTATTGCATCATCAATAGTCTTTCCTCTTGACCACATGATGACTTGACCATCTATAAATGCAACCCTCATTCCTTTTGCATCTAACGCATATATGGAGAGAAGATTCTTCTTTAGTCCTGGTACAAACAATACTTCCTTCATTGTCATAGACTTTCTAGAGTCTATCTTATAGGAGGATTCCTCACTACCTTTTATTGGATATTGGTAGTCATCTCTGAGCTTCACCTTGTGAGGTGATTCATGTTTTGATAGTCTCACAAAGGATTCCTTGAATCCTGTGATATGCTTGGAAGCCCCACTATCTATAATCCAATCATTTCTTCCATGTGTGATATTTCCCATGAGAGCGAAAATCAAAACATATTATTCATCACTTGAAGAATCTTCACTTTCACATTTGGTCTTCTTTGTGGAAGGTTCATCATCCTCTGCATCATGAGCATGATGTCTTCTCTTGTTGTTTTTCTTCTTGTGAAGGTTTATTTTGCTTTTAGGACAATCTCTTGCAAAGTGTCCTATTTCATCACAAGTATAACATCTGAGTTGAGATTCCTTGTGGGAAGAGTGCTTGCCTTTAGAATGATGATGATGATGGTCCCTTCTAGGTTTCTTGGATTGAACTGTGAGAGCTTGATCTTCACTTCCCATATTCTCTTCTCGAGCTGCTATTTCAGCTTCATCTTGTGAACATTCTTCCCAAAATCTATTGAACTTGACTAACTTCTTTCTAGCACAGATCCCTTGAATGAAAGAGTCCCATGTCCTAGGGAGACCATTCAATGTGGTCATTACATTCTCTTCGTTTTCCACTTATTCATCTACTGCTTCCAATTGTTCCTTGATCTGAGAAACTCTAGTGAAGTAAGACTGGATGGTCTTTTCATTCTAAATATTCACATTCTTCAGTTGGTTTCTCAGAGTCATCTTCCGGTTTATGTTCTTCCCTTCAAACAATTTGGTTAGGGCATCAAACATAGCTTTAGGTGTCTTTAGGGAGGACACTTGTGGTATGAGGTGATCCTTGATTGAATCAACAATAATCCTCTTTTCCATAACCAACTTCTTCTTGTGTAAGGCCTTAGCGTCATCTCCCTCTAGAATTGGAACCTCCTCATTAATATAGGAGTCCAACTCATTTTCTTCCAAGACCAAGGAGATCCTATACTTCCAGGATCGGAAGTTATCAGCTCCCTCAAGATTTTCATCAAGCTTGGTATGATGAGACATCTTAACTAAGAACCTCAAATGGAAATACAAAATATTTAGATCTTACCAAGTCAAGATGTCGGATCTGGATTTGGAGCTGGAATCCTACAGTGTTGGTTCAGGAGCATATTAGGGTTTTGCTTTTCTAGAGTTCTATCCAACCAAATACTTTGATTTTGATGCCTAAGTTCAATTTTGAGGAGGAGATCAATCCAAGCATGGCCTCACTAAAAAATTCCACTTTTGTGAAAAGCCCTAATTTCTGACAGGAGTGTCGAGTCCAAAACTGAAAAACCTTAGAATTGGATTCTACTTCGACAGAAAGATGTGCCCTAGGGAGGAGACTTATTCCAACCTTCTTTTACTGAAAATCTATGGAGAGAGATCCACAAAGTAGGAATCCCTAGTTGTCGCAGTTGCACAGTGTCTTCTTCTCAGGTTAGATCTGATACTATGTTAGATTTTTAACATTAAGCTAGAATAACATTAGGATATTTAACTGAGAGAACAAAAATCATAGCAATCAAACACAAGAGACAATGAACATAGTGCTTTTCCTCGGGGAAACCATAAATGGAGAAAACCCCACAACTTCCTCAGAGATAGAATCAACACCAAAAGTAAAGCCCCAAAACAGTAAGATAGAATCAGCACCAAAAGTAAATCCCCAAAATAGTAAGATAGAATCAGCACCAAAAGTAAAGCCCCAAAACAGTAAGATAGAATCAGCACCAAAAGTAAAGCCCCAAAATAGTAAGATGATCTCCCGACAGCAGTAACCTGTTTCTTCCTTGTCCCAGTGTCTTTCTCTTCCTCCGCTATGTGCTACAACTGAGTGTGAGTGAGTGTGTGATAAATAGAGAGGCTAGCTCTCTATTTATACTAATTACCGACTTGACTAAACCTAACTAGGGCCGACTTCACTAGGTGAGTCTAATAACCCTAGTGCCCCAGAACTGCAGGGACTTTAAACCTTAGACAATAGGAGGGTTACCCACCTTGACTTGACATGACTTGTTTACATTATAGAAACTCCCAATAGGAACATCGAGGCTTGACATGACTCAAGTACATTACAATACATCCTGGAATAAACATTGGGTTACAATACATAAGAAATACAAGTGAATACATTCTGAAGTTACAATTACATCAACAGTCCTACCAGCCAATAATAGACTCTCCTCCACTGCTCAATCCTTCTTTGTACTTATGCAAATCGACATTTTTTAATGATGGTGAAATATTCAACTACTCTAGCAACTCCAATACATATGTATTATCAGAAAATATCTTCAAGATCTTACATGGTCCAATCTTCTTCAACTTTAATTTGTTATATGTTCCTCTCGGGAACCTTTCTTTTTTAAGGTAACCATATATCAATTCTCCTTCGACAAAATATTGTAGTCATCTTTTCTGATTGGCCCTTAACTTGTAAGGAGCGTTGCTCTTTTCAAGTTGCTTCTTTACCTTTTCATGCACTTCTTTCATATGGTTGGAAAATGATTCTGTGTCTGCTCTTTTCTAGGCCCTGGTCAGTAGCTTGACTAAGTCAACCACTCCATGTGGACATCTTCATTGAATAATATAGAATGGACTCACTCCAGTTAACTAATTCACGTGATTATTGTATGCAAACTTCTCCTATGCTAGCACATTCTCCCATTGCTTTGGATAGTTGACAGTACACTTCAATAAATTTCACAATCTTTTGCTCACAACTTCACTCTACCCATCAGTTTGAGGATGGAAGCAAGACTCAACTAAAAATTTGTATCCAACTTCTTCCATAAGGTTCTCTATAAATGACCCATTGTAAAGTCCCTGATCCTCCGACTGGCAAAGAGGATGCTACCAAACCACCAAACATTTGGGCAACTAGCCCCATGAACATGAATATGCATATAATGCTTAAATAAAATGCTTAAAACAGAAAACATGCTAACATGCATAATTATTCAACATACAGCTGAAGCAAACATACATTCAGGAATCAACATGTTTGTCATGATTCATTAAACAGTAAATGTAATTGCAGAGATGAATTAGTCAAGAATTCTTATCTTGGGTAGAATCCATATTGCAACTAACTACGTCACTACAATGTTCCAGCCAACCATAGGCTAGCGTGCTCATCAATCTCTCAGCAACACTGCCACCCCCGAGCTGGGCATGATTCCCCAAGGAATAAGGGAATAAGCAGGCTTACACATAGCCAAGGTACACAAATCAGATAAGCCAACACAGTAGGGTTTATCAGGCTATCAAGGAGCTGGGAGAAGTTGAATGCTAAGATAGGGAGCTCATTGAAGAGCTAAGGACACCTACACCATAACTATCCTGACTTCTAGGACACCCACACACACCCAACATCGGGAAATCAGTCCCTTCTCTGCTAGATAGTCCCTCAGGCCCTGACCTCCCTTTCCAGTGCTACCTCGGGGTTGTGGAGAAGAAGGCCAACCCTCTAGCTCTGTCTGTGTGGTTCCCAAACACTAGGTTTCTCAAGCATACACAGCCTTCAACCCCACTCCACACAGTCCAAAGACCAACCACTGCATACCCGTAGTAAAATAAGCTATTCATAGCTGGGACAGGGGGAAATCAATTCCTAGGTCGTTCTTGTCCCTATCGTGGCCAAAATTACTCCATAACAACCTACAGTAGCTCCCAAAACATAATGAAACCACAACCATAAACAATGTGGGGAAAACCATCACCCCTGGCTCAACAATGAAGTGACCGGAACATTACCCAATCCGAAAATCAGTATGGAAACACATACACACAGCAGCCAAATCATGAATGGCCCTTCACAGGGAAATCATGGTGATAGAAAATGGCTCCCAAGCTTGATGTGTGAGAAAACAATGGGGAATCCCAAGTGGTGCGTGAGGAGAATAATCACTGCACCTCTGCATGAGGCTAGGCAAAGCAATGGAGAGTATGGGAGAGTGGATAGTCCCACCGATGTTTTCCCTGCCCACACAAAGTGGAGGAGTCCGCTGGTGGAGTGGGCATGTGGGCAAGGACTGACAATCCTGCCACCCACCACTTCCCAGCCATAACCGCCCCATCTAACAACAACAGTTTTAATGGGTGGTTGACACATGGATTTTTTCCCCATTGGTTCAAGGTTTAACATTCCCCCTTTTATCCTTAGGAAATCATGCCCTTTTCATTATTGTTGCACTGTTGTAGCTGTCTATAGGTTCATTTTTCTTAAAGTGCATATTTACATGATGCCAAAACTATAATGTGCCGGATAGCAGGATATACCATCGACAACGATCCCAATTGCCGAAACATAACACAACCCAATCGGTGGTGGGGCTTTTGCCTTTAGCTCCGCACCATGATTAATTACAATTTATACATCATGTACCTTTTAATGCAAACGAGGTCAAAACCAGGGTATTACAATCCCCTCCCCCTTGGAATAACACCGTCCTCGGTGTTCTAATACATAGGAATACATATACAATTTGCACATCCAAAATTTCAAAACTTTGCAGATCTATCTCACGTTCAATTATTTACTTTGAACTTTTAGGACCAAGCCCTTTGGCTTCCATGAGCTTCTCCTGTTGGTTCTCAGCTTTCAGCTCATCCCCAATTCTAGGAACTTTGTGGTTGCTACCCTATTTCTATTCCCTTGTTGGGAAGTCCTGACAGTAATGATGTCCTCCTCATTTCCAACATTTTGCTGGCTGCTTCATCTTTACCTGCTCAATTTCCTTTAGGTCTTCATGCCTAGAACGTTTCTTCATGGACCGATTGGACGAATGCCTCATCATTGATCCAATTTCCTTTCCCTTATGGATTTATCCCAGAAGGCTTTTTACCTCCTTTTGCAAATATATAGAGTCTTGCAAAATATGGTGGTTCATCTCATTCTGCCTTTTCTGTATCTTGAGCATATCTCCAAAATTTTCTTGGGTCTTGGCAATTGTTTGAAGGATACTTCTAGCCAAGTCCAACAGCTTTTGGTCTGCTGCCATGATCAATGTGCACAACTGGATTTCACTTTTCTCACCTATGAAATGCATCATTGAAATTCTATTAGACCAAGCATAATATAGGCATTAAAATCAGTCAATTAATTACCCAATTGGCATGGCAGTCCAAGTCTTCTCAAGGAGACTTTCATACTTTTCAGGCCTTCCCAACAGGCACATGAGATTATTCATGTCCATTCTTGGGCAAGGAATTAACTA